>WNWK01000596.1:25000-305000 GCA_009830355.1 Cherax destructor
AGGGCCACACCATCCATATCCACTCTTCACTACCATCCACAAACATCATTACCCACAATTTAAGGTAAGAAATACTATTATTTCTATTGCATTTGTAGTCTTTAGCAGTAATATATCACGAAAATGAACTACAATTACATATTAGCCTTCAATTTTTGCAAGATCTGTTGGTCTAAAAAAACTTTTGGCTTTTTGGGGACTCCCAGGAACATAACCCTATTTTTCCCATAAGTTCTTTTAATTATCTAACACGATTTTACCTAACACGATGTTTTCAGGACCGTAACTACCGTGCTAAATGAGGGTCTACTGTATATATAAATTATTAACCTTGTTATTGGTTCTTCAAAAGAAAAGCAAGAGATATTGTATACCAATGACTAAAAGGAAGAATGTAAATCCAGTAAGTGCTTGCAAAAACAAAATAAACACTGAAAAAATTTAAGCTAATTCAAAGAACAATGAGTCACATAGAGTCAAGATTAAAGAGTTATGCAAATGCATTTAAGAATCACACATTTAATGAGCAAACAGATGAAGTAAAAGGACTGCCACAGTTATTACAAAGGATCAAAAAGACAATTGCAAATAATCACAAACTAATAAAGTAACTCTTTCATCCACTACATGGATGAAAGGGTTAGTGTTTTCATCTATGCTGAAGAAATACAAAACTTAAAAGATAAAAAAGAAGCAAGACAAATCTGTATGACAAAATGATTCGATGATTCAGCAGTAAAGAGCAAACAAGATTCAGGTTCATAGGAAAATACAGTGGACCCCTGGTTTTCGTGATTTTTTCGTTCCAGAATGCTGTTCAAGTGCCGTTACCAAAGGAATTTGTTACCATAAGGACAAATGTAAATTAGATTAGTCCCTTTAGACCCCCAAAAAAACACTTACAAAAGCACTTACAAAAATACACTTACATAATTGTTCGAGTTTGGAGCATCA
The DNA here is from genome assembly GCA_009830355.1 of Cherax destructor. Taxonomy (NCBI): domain Eukaryota; kingdom Metazoa; phylum Arthropoda; class Malacostraca; order Decapoda; family Parastacidae; genus Cherax; species Cherax destructor. Next base: position 25,955 of record WNWK01000596.1, read on the forward strand.
CGAACACCGGGGGTCCACTATTCTTTTTCTATTTTTGAGTCAGTTTCATAGGCCCTAGACAGTACCTATTGTATCTAACAGACAACTAATGGATAAGCTAACACATGGATGAAGTACCTTCTCTCCCTCCTACAGCAAGACTTTCAATGGTGGAGACCCAGTTGGTTTACCATGAGTTATTATAAGGAGCACTGGCCATCTTACATATTTAGCAAGCTTAGTAAAGATTGTAAAATCAGAACAACTTAAGAATGAGTTTTTTTTTTTGTAAACAGCAGCCACATATTTATTTTCCATATGGTTCACATTATTATTTGTCCACAGTAACTTTTTATACTTTGTAAGACAAAAATGTGAAATTTTTGAAGTGCCATAAAAGGGCAAGAATAAATTGAGACTAAGGGTGTACTTGTGCTTGCGAAGTCACAGTACATTAACATGCTAAAACTAATAAACTTTAATATTTGTTAAGACTAATTAAAGGCAGCAAAGGCTACTGACCTGGAATTGATTCAAGGTTAGAAAGAGCTCTATCATGGGACCTCATCAGCTCTTGAAGCATGGCAGGATTTCTTGCTAATTCCATTGTCTGTCTCAGCATCTCTGGGTTGTTAAGCATGTGAGAAATTTCAGGGTTGCGCTGTGGATATGAGAAAAGTTATATTACTGCTAAGACTAAAATTAGTCTATAAACATATGATAAGTAGTCTAAGTATGACAAGAGCTAATTCAAACAGATGTCTTTAGTTAAGAAATAGGAACAAGAGATGCAACACACCTACAAACTAAAAACAAGTAGTAATTATAAAAAAGGAAATTAAATGTAAAAAGAAAAGGAGGAAATTAATGTGTATATAATAATGGCAAATAAATGAAGGGACAAGATAGGCGATGAAAAGAAGGAAAAAACTGCACATTGTGTACTGATCTCAAATCATATGGCACGCATCCAGATACATTGATCTGCGTCCCATCACCCTCCTCTGCAATGCTAAGACAACAGAGTTGCCAAATACATATTGGGGAGGTCTTAGGCCTGCCTGTCATGGCACTCATTAAAGGAAATGAATACCTCCAATGGAAATAAATTCTGCTCCAGTGTTCCATAATGGAAATGTGTGCCACCAATGAAAATTAATTCTGCTCTGCGCATCCTAATGGAAATGGATGCGCTTCAATTAAAAATGAAAAACTTAAATTCATATTTCATAATATTGAAAACATGAGTTATTATTGTGCAACTTAAGGTTTTCTAATGTATTTGCCTTATACATAAATTTTACAGGCTAAGAGCTGTAATCCTACCTCACCTCACTCAAAGCCCAGCTCTAAAATGTAGTACTACAATCCCTGGGATGTGACCCCACAACAAGTGAGTAACACCCAAGTACATACTGTTAGGTGAGCAGGGGCAGCAGGTGTAAGGAAACCTACCCAATGCTTCCACCCATGCAAGGGACTGGCCCTCAGTACTGTATAATATATGTACAGTATGTTTTGTGCGTACAGTGGAACCTCAGTTTTCGTCATTAATTCGTTCCAGAAAGTCTGACAAAAACTGAAGCAATATTTCCCATAAGAAATAATGTAAATCCAATTAATCCTTTCCAGACACCCAAAAATACATTTTATAGAGAATAACTATAGTTTTACATACAGAAAACAATGAGAAATAAATATAAATGACTAATGAAATGGATAAATGAACATTTAACATCACTTTTACCTTTATTGAAGACTCTTGTTGGTGTATGGAAGACTGTGAGGAGGTGAGAGGGAGGAGAGGTTATTGTTTGGAAGGGGGAAGCCCCTTCCATAAAGACTTCAGGTATCAAGTCCCTATCTGGGGTTACTTCCTTTCTTTGTCTTTTACTGGCACTAGGACCAGCTTGAGAGTCCCTGTACCAGAAAGGTCTGTTTCTGGCGTCTCTAAGATTTGCCTAAAATGGGACAAGGCATTGTCATTGAACATGTTGTAGACACGACTTGCAACAGCTTTGTTAGGGTGATATTTCTCCACAAAACTTTGCAACTCACTCCACTTTGCACACATCTTTAATCACTGAAGAAGGCACATTCTCCCCTCTCTTTTCCTCCTCCGCTGAAGCAATTTCCTCAGCTGCGATCTGTTGCTGTTCCAGTTGAAGGTGTTGCAGCTCGGCAGTGGTTAGCTCTTCCCATGGTGGCTTACTTAGCAGTCGCATTCAATAAACAGGCACAAAAAACAATGAATTACAAAATCTTTCATATGTTCACTCGACAAGAAACAAAGCCAGACTTACTTAGAACGCGTGCGTGGGATGCTTTGTTGGGCGTGGGCAGGGGGACACATTCGGTACGGCGGATGAAAACAGAGGTGATGAATGAAAACTGGGATAAAATTTTGACAAAGTCGTCAAAAACTGAATTCAACGAAAACCATAGCAAACACAAACCGAGGTTCCACTGTATATGTATCACAAAAAGCACATTAACATTATATCAGTAAATGAAATATTTCACAAATAAATTATCATGAATTTTAATCACTGAAAATATTCCCCAATTGTTTTTATTATATTACATGCAGTGCTAAAGAAGTGTGGGAGATTCAGGGCAAGTAAGAGTAGAGGCTTGATCCAAAGTTTCTAAGAGCCTGACAGATGCACTACTTAGTTGTACTCTCCAATTTATAAGTTAGTGTTAAGCTATTATGCTGGTTCTCTTTTTTTTTTTTTTTTAAGTTGGCAAAACCTGAAAACTGCTATTAATTTGTCTAAATTAATTGGTTCTAGATTATCAAAGTTTTGCTGTACTGTATTATACACTAGAAATAGTACAATTAAAATAATTAACCCATTCACTGTACATCATGTAGAACTATGTCATTGAGGCCAGGGTCCCTGATGTAGATTGTCATGAGCTCAGCTCACTCAGATAAGCTGGGAGTGGTAAATTTTGGCCTAGATATGAGAGAATGGTCCTGTGCAGCAAGTGTGCACCATATAAAAAAAAAAAAATTTGGTCCCAAGTAATCATAATCATTATTTTATTTCAGCAAGATACAATGTTTGTACAGAGATGGGCGATAATCAGGTGTGCATGTAGAAAGCCCCTTGGTATGCAGAGCATTTTGGGGAAACTTAAGCCTAACTTAAGATTAAAAAGGAAATGTAATTGATTGTTTATACAGATGGTCTCTAAGGGTCATAAACCATAAATTTAGGAATTACAAAGAATACATGAAAACTGCTTAGCTTATTAATACATTTTATAACATTAATCATAATTGTAGATTATGATTAAAGGTAATAAGAATATGAATATACAGCTCTTAAGGAGTTTGCAGTTGAAAGACTTCATTAGCATATTAACTTTTTTTTTAACACATTCATCATATTAACTGTTTTAAGGTTTACAGATAAGAGTAATAGGAGTGAATGCAGACAAATGATTTTTGGGACCTGACAAGCTCTTGGAGTGTGAGCAGGGTAATATTTTGTAAAGGAATTCAAGGAAACTGGTTAGCCGGACTTGAGTCCTGGAGATGGGAAGTACAATGCTTAATGGCGCACCATATGTGTTATACACTAATCCTTGTAGAATGTCGAGAACAATGATTTTGTACCATTGTAGCCAGAGGTTACTTATTTTCAATATGTTTAACTCAATTTTCAATTTTGAAATTTCTCCGACGCTTTAACCAGGGCCTAAAGGAGGGTTTGGGATACTGGTTGTTTGGAGTGACATTTAAACTGTCGTATCTGAGTGCCTCCACAAAGACATTGATTATGTATGAATGATAGTGAAAGTGTTGAATGATGAAAACTTTTCGTTTTTTTTTTTTTGGTCACCCTGCCTCGGTGGGACACAGCCGAAGTGTTAAAAGAAAAAAGTAATAATTTTTCATACGTTTGTGGGAATGAGAGTAAGAATATATAGTTTTTTAAGTGTTTATAATTGAGAGAATTGTTTAGCATATTAACATGGGGAAGTGGAACAGAATTCTTCCTCCGTAAGCCATACGTGTCATAAGTGGCGACTAAAATGTCGGAAGCAAGGGGCTAGTAACCCCTTCTCCTGTATATATTACTAAATGTAAAAGGAGAAACTTTCGTTTTTCCTTTTGGGCCACCCCGCTTCGGTGGGAAACGGCCGACATGTTGAAAGAAAGAAAGAATTAACACATTTATCATACTTACCTGTTAGGATATACTTTTAAGTTTTTTTTTTTTACGGAACTTTTAAAGACGCTGGCAGATAGTGAGGCTCTGGAGATTTCTGGCAGAAAGTTCCAGATTTTGGGTACCTTTATGCACATTAAGTGTTTACAAAGATTTAAGCTGGATAGGGAGAATGTCAGAGATTTTTGTGTCTAGTATTATATCTATGGGTTCTGGTGCAATCATCAAAGGAGTTCTTCAGGTCAGGATTAATATTAGAATTTATTGTTCTGTATATATATACAGTAGTGTGCATATTAATTGGGACAGTGATGAAATAAAGACATTTGGAAAATTAATGTTTATTTGAAAAATACATGGAAATATGACAATTTAATAAGAGATATGACAACCGTTTGCTTTTATAAGCATTGCTACGTGCCTTGGCATAAAATCAACCAATGTTGAAAAGATTTTGGCAAGTTCTTCATAGTGATACCAGGTTCTAATAATAGCAGCAATTAGCTTCTCACAGATGAAGAGTCCCGTTTTGAGATCCTGCATTTAGTTACTGCCCATAGATTCTCAATTGGGTTGAGGTCTGGGGAATTTCCAGGCTAATTTAGATTGCGTAGCCCACTCTCTTCAAAGAATGTCAGCATTTTTCTGGAAGTATGGCATAGAGCAAGATCCTGCTGGAAAATGCCTTCTCCATTAGGAAAGTATCTATCCACAATGGGAAGCAAACGAGTTGGGAGGATTGCCTTGTATACCTCAATGTTCATTGTTCCCTCAACATTAACCCTTTCAGGGTCCAAGCCATAGATCTATGCATTGTCCACAGGGTCCAAGAATTTTCAATTTTTTTTTTTCGTATGAAATGGTAGAGAATCTTTTTCTAAAGGTAATAAAACAAAAAGTACGAAATTTGGTGGAAAACTGACGAAATTACACTATCGCAAATTTGACTGTCAAGTGATATTTACATTTCAGCGATTTTGCCTACTTTGACCCCTATTTTAGGCCAATTTCATTATTCCAGTTGACCAAATTCTTAGCTATTTTGTTAGTATTACTTCTATTTTATTGATTGAGCACAAGAAACTGCCCAATCAACTTTTTCAAGTAGCCAATAAAGTGATCAGAAATTGGTAATTTCGCCAATTTCACACAAAGTTCAAAATATTCCAAATTCAATGCTTTACACTTGAATTCCATTTTGATTTTTTATTTACATAAAGAATTTTTATTCACACAAAAAAATAGATGAATTAAACTTTTGCAATACATTGTAATAATTGTATAAACACTATCAGTGCATTTGTAAACGTATATTAGATCCACCAGTTGACGTGTATTGGTCGCGTGATGTGATTTGTTTACTCTTGAAAATCAACAAAAATCAAACATTTCCACTACTTTGAGCTCAATTAGAAGCTATTTTCAGAACTAAAACCAATCAAAATCATCTCTATTTCTGTAATACAGTGGACCCCCTGATTACAATGGCATCGGATTACGCTAAATTCATTAGCGATACATTTTTCCGTAAAAATATTGGTTCAGTATATGTACAATGATCCGCTCGGAATAAGCCATTCGTCCTGGACGTGTACGCATGGCCAGGACGGCCCAACACTCCATCCAGAGTCAGTGTGCCATTGTTTACCAGCGAGTGACAGCCACCCACGCATTCATACCTTACATTTTGTCATTATTCCATTGTTTTTAGTGCTTGCAACTGCTAAATAAGCCACCGTGGGCCCAAAGAAAGCTCCCAGTGCCAGCCCTTTGGTAAAGGGCTGAGAGGGGAGAATGTGTCTTCTTAAGTGATTCAGTGATTCTACGATATGTTATGATACTAAAACAGCAGGAGTTGATAAAGGCTATAGTGCCAGCCAGCGATAAAGTGTAGCACTAACAGTGTAGCAAGTAAGTTAAGCCATTAATCTATAGAAGAATTACGACACGAAACTTAACTCCTCCATTGTTGTTTGAGGTATAGGGCGACTGACAACACTGCCGTCAGCTGCTGTTGCCCACCACCACCACTATATATACGGCTTATGATCAGTGGCCCTTATACACCCAACAACAAACAACACAACATCAGTCCTCACATTTGTAATATATTTTATTCATTCTAGAGTATATGTTATGTTTCTATGTTATTAATATTGTTTTTATTATGTCATATTAGATGAATTGTGACAGATAAATAAGCCGTAGAGTTGATATTAGTGTCATAATGAAGGACTATCTTGTCCTGTCCCCAAACACACCCTTTCCAAACATACACCAGAAACAACTCTCTGGAACACTTTTTTGAGCGACAGGGGTCCAGTGACTCAAGCTGGTCCTAGTGCCATTAAAAAACAAAGAAGGGAAGTAACCCCGGAAAAGAATTTGGTACCTAAAGTCTTAATTGAAGGGGATTCCCCTTCCAAACACTAGCAACTCCTCCTTCCTCTCCCCTCCTTCCGTCTTCCACACATCAACAACTCTTCAATAAAGTTAAGTGTCAAGTTATTACTGTTTTATGTACTTTATATCTCATTATTTTCTGTGTAATTTAATGTGGAAACTATTTTAATACTTTTGGGTGTCTGAAACAGATTAATTGAATTTCCATTATTTCTTATGGGAAAAATAGATTCGGATTAAGTTATTTTCAATTTAAGTTAAGCCCTCTGGAACGGATTAATAGCGTAATCTGGGGGTCCACTGTATATCTTCCATTCTATCAAAGGAGACCAAGAAACTGTGAATACAACCGTAAAAACCACATAAAATACACCACAAAGTTGCTGTTTTAATAAAAAAACACAGTCAGTTTTTTTCTCATTATGCACCGTGGTTCTTGGATTTACTTTATATGGTGCACACTTACCACATAGATGCATTCTCTCATATCTAGGCCCAAATTTACCGATCACAGCTTATCTGAGTGAGCTGAACTCATGGCGTAGATCTACGGTTTGGACCCTGTGGGCAATGCATAGATCTATGGCTTGGACCCTCAAAGGGTTAACAAGCCATCCAGGGCCTTTAGCAGTAAAACTACCCCAAAAGATCTTCTCAGGTGGGTGTTTTGGCGACTGTTGAATGTGTCCATTCTGAAGAGGCTCACTTTTGTTTCATCTCGCTACCACTGTTCTGTTGTATATTTGCCGGTATATTCGCCCGGCATGGGCCTTTTCCAAGTGGTGGCTTGGCCTTGGCTCCCTTTCTTGGGAGTGTCTCAGACCAATGTCTGCTATGGGAGGAGGTAAAGTACCTCCTCATCTTCTGGGCCTAGCTGTCCCCAGGCCTAGCCTCATTCCCTGCCCCCAAGGGGATCGGAGGGAGAAGCTAGGCACCTTGTGCTGCCACAAACCCCGCCCACACTGGGCTCAAAGGGTGTGGCAGCTGCATAGCAGCAGTCGATATCAGGAGGTGCAAAGGCAGCAAGCACTACAGGAACCTTTTGGAGTCACCCTCAGCTTTACGTCTGAGTGCTGGGGAAGCTCAAGAATGCCTCTTGCTGTGAGTGTTGCTGCTACTAGTTCACTTGTCCGTTGCACTCCTTCACTACCACTGATCTATATCCATTCATGTGTCGTCCATCCCTTATGATCAAGTGCCCACCGCAGCCATTTTTTCTTCATAGCAGCAGTCAATAATTGTTTTTTTACCAGCTTCCTGGCAGTTCTGCCAGCTTCAGGGAGCCTTCGTTGAACAGTTGAAGAATAAACATCTATGCCAGTTGAAGCAAAATCTCTCTGTAGATCTTTGCTGGTTTTCTTAGGATCCTTCACACTATTTCTTATGATAACCTTCTCATAGAGAGGTGTTGTCTTGCGGTTTTCTTCCACATCTTCCTTGACGCAGTGCTCCAATCACCAGTTGAATTTGCTAAGCTCAATTTTTTGGTGATCCGATAGATACTCAAATCAACATGTTTTCTAAGAGCTACAATACTTGTATGCTTCATAGGTTTAACATCCATCATGAATTTCAACAGTAAACATGGATTGAAGGGAAGAATCTGGCAAAACCACATTCACTCAAGGAGCATGCTTGCAGGAATAGCCTTATAGAACAACAGCTGTTGTAGCACTGACGAAAGTCACAGGATAACACCACAGCTGGATGGTTGCTAGAAGTCAGTAACAAACTCTTATGAAAAGAAAAGAAAACCCAAACCACATTAAACTGGAGACTAAGACATTATGAGATAATCACAAAAGTTACTCCTCTCCCAATTAATCTGAACACTACTGTATAGTGTGCACAGTAGTAAAGTGAATATTTTGTATAGAAAGTAGGTTTAGGTCTTTGAAATTTGGGTGTGTGTGTTGTCTAGCAGTAGATTGAGTGATCATTCATACTGCAGCCTTTTGTTAAGTTAATGGCTTGAGGTGATTTGCTGTAGTGGATGCCAAGGTACAGACAACATAGGTGAGGTAGGGGTAGATTAGTGAAGAATATTTTAAATGGTGCATGATGGGAAAAACAAAATTGGCTGTATGTATGGTTTAAAATAGCAACTTTGCAGTATTTTCTTGGATGTTTTTTTTATGGTTTTATTGGCTATTTCTTGGTTTCATTTGATAGAATAGAAGACATACATGTATTATTGAAACAAAAATAATTTTGATTGGTGTCAGGACTAGAAGTAGTTTGATATTAAGCTCAAAGTAGCAAAAATATTTGATTTTGCCAGTGTTTTATGGGTTTTTAATAAGTCTGATTAAATTATTGGGATACTGTAAACCATGGCCAATCTTTCTGGCTAAATTTTATTATCCAAGAAATAGAGTAAACCTACTTTTGTGTGAATAGGAATTCAAAATGGAAGGCAAGTAAAATATATGAGGCCTGGAGACATGACAACGAACAGAAAAAATGTTTTGGTGCCAGGAATGTCTACACTGTTTAATTATGGACTATTTTCATGTTTTTAATTTTGTGTAAATTGGCCAAATTACCAATATCTGATCACTTTATAGAGTAACTGAAATAGTTCAATAGGCAGATTCTTGTGCTCAATCGACAGAATGGAAGGTATAGTAGCAAAATAGCTTGGTTTAAAGGAACAATGGAACTGGCATAAAACAGGACTCAAAGTGGGCAAAAATCGCTGGTGCGTAAGTTGTGCTGAGACTGCTAACTTTATCCCTGCATAATTTTGTAAGTTTTCCATCAAATTTTGTACTTTTGATGTCATTATCTTTAGAAAAAGTGTCTACTATTTCAGAGAAAATTTTTATATATAAATAAGAAAAGTGGATACTAAGAGCAATATTGATTTTGGGGGGTCTGGACAGTGAAAGATTTAAGCTTTTAACCTAATTTTCATTTCTGAAAACTACTGGTGTGTCAATGCCACAATTAATATTTAGAAAAATTACATTTTAAACATACTGTACATAATGCATACCAGCTTGAAGGTCCCCACAGCTGCATCATACAGTTTGTTATCACATTAGCATCCTTCTAGTTCTCTTATTAATGAACCCAGATTACTGAAAAGAATATGTGAATGCTTACCTCCATCAACTGTTGCATCTGTGGATTGGATGTAATGATGGCACGCATATATTCTGGGTTATTCATCAATTGCTGGACAAAAGGATTATCCATTATCTGTCTCATCATCTCTGGGTTACCGAGCATTTCCCTTTGCATACGTTGCTGCAACTCCTGGAAGTTTGGGTTACCCATCCCCATGCTTCCTAATCCACTAAGACCTCCAATACCAAGTCCACCTAAGCCACTCAACCCAGCAAAAGGGTTAGCTGTGTTGGCCTGATTGTTTGATGCAGTATTTGAAGTTGTGGTTGAGGAGCTGGAGTTATTACTAGAAGCGGTAGAGGGGCGATTGTTAGGCTGTGTTCCTCCACTTCCTCCACCTTTTATTACTAAATGTACTGTCAGACCATCTTTAATGTTGTGTTGATTCAGTTTTTCACCTGTTGCAAAATTACTGGGATTCAGACAAATACATTAAACTTATTTTATCACAAATTACTGTCTTCATTGCCAAGAAGTTTTGTGTAATACTTTAATATTATTTATTCAAAAGACACTTAAGTTTGAAATATTTTAAGAACAGCAATTAATTTTTTTTTAATTTGCCAAACAAGCAGGGTGACTGGTATAAGGTTTGCACATCCAATATGCAGTGATCTTATAAATAAAGGAAAATTAATAAGCCCACCTCTATCCATTCTACCGGCATCTTTTTAAAACTGAACAAATTAAGTGCAAAAAATTGTACAAGTTAATGAGCTTACTAGCATATTTACAACAAGAATTACACAGGATATAGGATAAAGGCTGACAAAGTGAGATGAAGAGCAACATTGCAGTACAATAACAATTCTATTATTATTGATGATAAACAATACTGACATGTTATTAAGATGTACATTTGGGTATCTTTATTGCTAAAATGGCAATCAAGATAACCAAGTGTTGCCAATGTATCTCTTTTCATCAAGAAAATGCTTTACTGTAGACATCTGATCAGTCAGGCTAGGGTACATACAGTGGACGATGTTGCTAGCACCAATAGCCTAACTGATCAGGCCATCAATCAGGAGGCCTGGTCTGGGACCAGGTCACTTGGCAATGATTCCTGGGACTAACAGGTTGCCCAGGACAAGCTTTACTTCACTTCATAAACACCTCCCAATTGAAATACTGTATTGTCTACACTAAAGGTTTGTCTCTGCATGACTGTCACTACACTACTACATACATTACCTGAGGAAATTAAGATGGAGAATACAAAAAATTAAGCCAAACAAAAACATACTAGATACATTGGTGCAGTTTAAGCTTTTATTGTGATTATGTTTAGAGCAAAAAAATGACACGAAAAGTTTGCTCTGCACCTATCTTTACAACAAAAACACAGGCAGTTTTATACAGTACTTTTAAGTGTCTTAAGGGCATTCCCTAATGCCTAGGGAATGGGAGGCATTCATGTTTGCTCTAAGGAAGGGGAGGTTAGCTCTCATTCTTTGGATCATGAGTCCTTCACCGGCATCAAGATACCTCCATTGAAGGGACCAGTCAACAACCTACAAGGCAGCTGGAGACAGTGACCATCTTGTGCCATTTGTCAGGCACATTTCTTGTTACTCACACTAGTGTAATTCAATAACTTACTCTACTGAGAGTCAAGTACTGAAATTAGGTTAGTAAATCAATATTTACCTAAGTGCTATGAAATTTACATGCCTTTATGAATTATGTAAGTTCATTATAGGTAGGATTTCCCAAGAGTAATACATTACAGTTTTAACATAAGGGAAATCGTTATCTTATATATATACATACTGTACTGTATGGATGTAAATGACAGTCTAACTGCTACTAATGAGGTGCATTATAAAATGTTTTCCAAGTTCGTAGGGAATATGGATGGCTAAATTCACGAGATGGGAATAAGAGCTCATCGACAGAGAGGGTTGAACAAGTATATACTGTATTGCCTGTCCATGATGGTCATAAAGGCAGAAAAATATGCAAAGCTAATGCAACAAATTTAAATTTATAAAAAGAAAAATCTGATGACTAAAAAAGAACATACTGTATCTTTCTTTTAAATGTATGCACAGAATAAAGTTAAATGACATTTTACATAAAACTTACCATCTTTCAAAATTTTACCAGCAAATATAAGGCAGACTTGCTCCAGAGATGCATTAAACTTTTCACTGACAACTTCTCGTAACTGAAAAAAATAAATATATATTAGACATATTAAGCGGTGATGAGAGAAATAATTGATATTCCTCATCTTCAGACATGCAATATAAAAGGAAAAGATACTTTTAAAAATTGTCGTGTAATAATAAAAAATATATTGACATTTAATGAACTGTATAACTGTGGACAATACACAAATAACCTGCACATAGCGCAGGCACATTAGTGCCCTTTTTTTGTGCCTACCAACGTTTTATTACATGCAAACTACATTACTTGTAGCATAAATTATAAAAAAATACAGTGTACTGGAGTCCTAACCAAGGACCACAATGGAAATGCAAGGACTGCAATGGAAATAAGTCAATGATTTTTTTAGGTTATCCTATATAATTTACACATTCATTACTATGTATAATAATTGTACTTATGAGGACCTGTACTAAATAAACTTACTTACACACTGGTTAATTTTGATTTGCCATGATGAGCTAGGCTAGATTAAGTCAGGCTAAGCAATGTAATTGCTTTTATACCATGATTAAAAAAAATAACATTGGAGGCCGCTGATGCCACAGCTTGCCACCAGTGACTTTTTTCCACGCAATTACAAAGGAAAATAAGAAATTGAAGACATGACATTGAACATGTCAAATGATGCAGATTTTCTGATAAACATAAATCCTGGCAGTCTGTATAAATTATGCAAAAACAGAGAAAGAAACTGTCAGTTTATATATATATGAAAAGTGGCATAAAAAAAAAGGTCTGAAGAGGCTGGCCTACTCTACCCTACCACCACCATAACCCTCTCAAATTATACCTAAGTCATTCTATGAAAATTAGTTTTATTGCGAGGGTTTAACGCCTGGTGGTGTGCACGCTAGATGTACATTACGTAAAGAAAAAAAAGAGTAGTGGCGAATCTTCTAGATTTAGAGGAATACTAGGATGAAACATGCTTGTGAGGGGGTGAGTAAGGTTAGTGTTACTCACCTCCTTGACGGTCGCATCTCCTGCCACCTCCACACTCTGCTTGTCCTTGGCTGTCTTCACCGTCAGGCTCATCTTCTGCCCACCTTCACTACCTTCAGCCATGGCTACACAAGGTTATATTCCACGATAACACTCTAACACTTGTGATCAATCTCAATGACGAAACATGATGAGTCACATCAGACACTCTACACAGCCCACACATGAATAAAAAATAACAACCCAATGGTGAGTATATCTCATACGTAACCTCTGGCAAAAAATAAATACTGATGTGTTAAAATTTTATGTGGGTTTTCATAAATTTTGTGGTATTATAGTGTTTGATGTGACTTCATAATATGGTGATACATGTATGGCGGGAAACAATGACGTCGTCTGCATATATTTAAAAATTCAATCATCACATGAATTCCATATTTATCATTAAAGTTATGCATTATCTATAAAGTAACTGTTTTCCCACTTGTCATTAGTTTATTAATTATGAATCAGTTATAATTCGGAAGAAGTATTAAATTTTCGGTCAATTGATGGGATATATTTTACATTTTAAGAATAAGTTTTTAAGAAGACAATTAAATACATTAGACTCAGTTGTTATAATAATTTTTATTACGTGATGATTACAAATAAAGAATCACAAATATGATTTATTTCCTTCTCTTAAAGATACTACTACTGAGAATTAAAGTTTAGTTATAATCGATGCTTTAGATGTGGAGAGTGTTAAAGAAATATTTTTTTCAAGAAATAATATCCTATTTTGCATACCAAGTGACTAAATACTAAAGTGGAAAGGAATAAAGGTATAAAATATTAATTAATAATGCTTTCATGCAAATCAGCTGTGTCGTGCCTCGTTCTCATCTCTCAGGCGCACCAGCAGACGAAGCCTTTCACATTCAAGAACGATGAAAATAACCATAAAACACCTTTTAACCTTTCATAAAAATCTTTAAAACTCATATATAAATTATAATATTTAATACAATTAATTTATCTGATAAATAATCACACATAAAGCGTTAAAACACACTAAATAAATAGAGGTGGGAAAGCAGCGCAGTGTGGCGTATAAGAAGCAGCAGAGAGCCTGTCAAGGCAGAGTCAAGGTTGATCAGTGAAGGTTTTTCCACCAGCAATACTCTCTAGTTTATCTTTAGCCATGTTTAGCTGCAGTGTAAGGCGCTTGGCCTCATATAGCAGCAAGAGAGTGCTGGAGAGCAGCAGTACAACGTGTAGTACATGTGCTCGAGGGGTGAGCACCTCGCCAGCAGTACGAGCACTCTTTAATGTCCAAGACGAAGAAGATTTTACTGACAGAGTTCTCAAGTCTTCCACCCCAGTGGTGGTCGACTTCCACGCTCAGTAAGATAACATCTTATCTACACACTCATGCCACATTTTTGTTTTTGCTAGACACTTAATAGCTTATCTTAACTGAGGCCAAAGTTCACTCCCTCCCTAATACTCGCTTAATTTGTAAATATGATCATCCTAATATTCACTTAATTTGTAGTATATATAATCATCCTGATACCCAGTTTGTAAATATAATCATCCTAATACTCAATTTGTATATATATAATCATCTTGATACTCAATTTGTAAATATAATCATCCTAATACTCTGATAATTTGTAAATATAATGATAAATTCATTAGTTATTCACATAATTATTTAAACTTTATAAGTAAGCTTAATTCAATCACAGATTTTACGAAAAAAACAGAAAACTGGTGTATCTGATTTAAGGCAGTCGGTGGTGCATTTACTAATATCATTGGATCAGTAATTATGATACTTATTTGTAATTACCTATCCGTAGCTAGAAGGGCAGAGCTGTGCCCGTGGTGTCCCGTCTTCAGTACTTTGTTCGTAATATAATTATTAAAAATTTCCAATGGTTGAAGCACTTACAAGGACCCCAATGGAAATAAGTCACATTGTCTGACTTTTTTTGGGGTTATCCTGAATAATTTACACTGTTTATGATAATTGTACTTATGTACTTGTATGTAAATAAACTTACAACATCCTCTTGTGCATTCAATTGAAGAAGCCAGGTGCTCAAGCAAAACATTTTAGAAGTAAAGATATCCAACTATATAGTATCTACTAGTTACTTTCTTAAAGAAATTGTATAATTAATAGATTAGAAATGATTCAATGACTTTGTAAGTGTATGCGCAAGTATATGATATATGATAGTTTGCTATATTATTTTTAGATAAATATATACAATATTGTACTGACAAAGTATGTACAGTATTTCCGTAGATATTTATTTTAAAAGAAAAATGTTTATTAATTTTCTGTACATTGTCTCTGTGTTTCTGTATTGGCAAGAACTGTTTTATTTGGTAATCTCTCGCTTACAGATGGTGTGGACCCTGTAAACTACTTGGCCCACGTCTAGAGACTATCATTGGAGGCAAGGGGGATAAAGTTCACCTTGCTAAAGTTGATATTGACGATGTTTCAGATCTTGCACTTGATTATGGGGTGAGTAAAATTTAATGGTACAATTTGGAATGAGTCTTTTATTGCTCATTCAGTAGTGCACTCAGCCAACAACCTGTGTGTCCACAGTTTGATCCCTGGCATGGGTGGAAATGTTATGCATGTTTCTTTACGCCTGTTTTCCTTGTTCACTTAGCAGTAAGTGGATACCTGGGTGTTAGTCAACTGTTGTGGGTCGTATCCCAGGTGGGTGGTAGTATATCTTAGAAGAGGCTGGACTTAGAAATGAGCTGAAGTAGGATAACAGCTCTTAGTCTGTAAAATTGATCTGTGTAAAAAGAAAAATTCTTTTTCTACCACATTAGCAGTGTGACCCCAAAGAAGAAAACACATTCACCATCACTTATTCAATAGTGTTCAGATATCACAATTCAAATGAGCCTCTAAGCAACATCATCCCAACTTATCCTTCAGATTGCAGGCACTGCACTTCCCACCTCCAGGACTCTAGTCTGGCTAACCAGATTCAGATTCCCTAAATCCTTTCAGAAATGTTACCTATTGCTCACCTTCCAACAGCACATCAAATTTTTGTTTTTTTCTTATTCTGATCTGCATTCTATACATGTCTAAATGCATAATCATTGTTACACATTAGTTCCTTTTAGAAGCTTTGGCTAATTTCATAATCAAATTACAATTTTTTTTAACAAAATTTGATACATCAGCAGTGTGCTGTTAACCTACTCTCTCTGGTAACAAGTTACCCTCTCTTCAAACTGTATTGGGATGATTCCCTATCCTTTTTTCCATCCTCTTTGCATGTGCAAACCACTTCAATAATTCTCAAATATTTCATATCTACTGCCTCCATCTTCTTCCTTGCTACAACTTTTAAAGCCCATGCCTCACACTTGCATAAGTGTTGATACTACTATACTTTGGTACATCCCCCTTTTTGCTTCTGTAGAAGAACTTTTTTTTCAGTTGCTGACCTCAGCACTTCAGTTACCTCTTTCCCTTAGTTTGTTCAATGGTTCCGGTGTTTTGTAGACCCATCTGCTGACACTTCCACTCTAAAATATCTGAATATATTTGCTTCCATACACTCTAATTCAATATCCAGTTTTTCATTGCCTAAGCTATTTGTTGCTCTCATTTTTTTTTTACACAGCCTCCTAAATTTCTTTACCAACCTTTGCCACTTCTCTGCAGATCCCCTCCCCCTCCCTCCACACACCAAATCTTCAAATGGGCCACCCGAAACAATATGAAGCTCAACGAGGAGAAATTTCAACTACTCAGATATGGAAAACTTGAGAAAATTAAAAATGTATTTGGGTATATGACAAATTCCAACCACACAATAGAGCAAAAACTAATGTAAAAGACCTGGGAGTGATAATGTCAGAAGATCTCACCTTCAAAGACCATAACATTGTATCAATCGCATCTGCTAGAAAAATGACAGGATGGATAATGAGAACCTTCAAAACCAGGGATGCCAAGCCCATGATGACACTCTTCAGGGTGCTTGTTCTATCTAGGATGGAATATTGCTGCACACTAACAGCACTTTTCAAGGCAGGTGAAATTGCTTACCTAGAAAATGTACAGAGAACCTTCACGGCACTCATAACTGCGATAAAGCACCTCAATTACTGGGAACGCTTGAAGTTCCTCAACCTGTACTCCCTAGAACGCAGGCGGGAGAGATACATGATTATATACACTTGGAAAATCCTAGGGGGATTAGTACCAAACTTGCACACGAAAATCACTCCCTATGAAAGCAAAAGACTCGGCAGACGATGCAACATCCCCCCAATGAAAAGCAGGGGTGCAGCTAGCACTATAAGAGACAACACAATAGTGTCAGGGGCCCAAGACTGTTCAACTGCCTCCCAGCATACATAAAGGGGATTATCAATAGACCTCTGTCTTCAAGCAGGCACTGGACAGGCACCTAAAGTCAGTACCTGATCAGCCGGGCTGTGGTTCGTATGTCGGATTGCATGCGGCCAACAGTAACAGCCTGGTTGATCAGGCCCTGATCCACCATGAGGCCTGGTCACAGACTGGGCCACAGGGGCGTTGACCCCCAGAACTCTCTCCAGGTATATAAACTTCTGTGCATCCTAACACTGGATACCCCACACCCATCAACCTCATTAATTGTACTATACTTTTTACTCCACCTTTCTACTAATAGGAACTTATATCTCTCATTGTCTCCTTTAGTTCATTCACTTTTGCTTCTCCCTTACACTGACTCCCTTCTCATTATACTTCATATGCTTTTACTGTAGCTTCCATTCAGTGATCTGACATATCAGTCATTCTCTAAAATATGTGCATATCCAAAAGTTTACCCAATCTAGCAAACTGCTGTCATGGCACACTATATTATATCTTGTAAACTTCATCTTAAGTAAAATTCATCTTAAGTTTTACAGTACCTATAATAATTTATATACATAATTTATTTAGAGGCCTCCCATTATCATTTTGAGCTTAAAATTAATTAAAGATAGGATACATGCAAGTGAGTTAATCTTTCATAGGTCTGCTCTTGTGACCTGTTTTTGAGTAGTGTAACCTCAATTTAGTTCCTTTTAAGGGTTCTGGATAATTTCATAATTAAATTTCAGGTTTTTGTATTGAAACAATTTTATACATCAGCAAAAGTTGAAAACAAAAGCTATCCATATCTCCATGTCATATTCTGTCACACATGATTGGTTTCTTATCTGAAGTGATGAAATCTGACAGCCTAGGAGACTTCAGTAGGGCACTGAGAATTTCATCAAGCATGCCACTAAGGTTTCAGTAGCTACAGGAGCTTTATAAGAATTTTGTTTAAGCAGAGCTGAGTTACATTCATACTGTACTTGGAAATTACCATCTTATGATCTATCTTACACACAGAGTTAGTGAAATTTATAAAGATATCATCATTGCAGAGTGAGACAACAAGTCTAATTGAATCATTACAAAATACTTAATTAAATTTCTTTGCTCATAAATATAGTACAGTGGTACCTCGAGTTACGAGCTTAATTCGTTTCAGAAGGCTGTTTGAGTGCCGATACCAAACAAATTTGTTCCCATAAGGAATAATGTAAATTAGATTAATCTGTTTCAGACCCCCAAAATTACACTTACAAAAGCACTTACAGAAATACACTTACATAATTGTTTGATTTGGAAGCTGCTCGTAAGTCAAGGTACCACTGTATATTGTATATTCTTCTTTAGGTAGTAGGTTGGTAGACAGCAACCGCCCAGGGAGGTACTACCGTCCTGCCAAGTGAGCGTAAAACGGAAGCCTGTAATTGTTTTACATGATGGTAGGATTTCTGGTGTCTTTTTTTTCTGTCTCATAAACATGCAAGATTTCAGTACATCTTGCTACTAATACTTACACTTAGGTTGCACTACACTTGGATGTACAAGCATATATATACACACACCTCTGGATTTTCCTCTATTTTCTTACTAGTTTTGTTCTTGATTATTTCCTATTATCTTCATGGGGAGGTGGAACAGAATTCTTCCTCCTTAAGCCATGTGTGTCGTAAGAGGTGACTAAAATGCTGGGAGCAAGGGACTAGTAACCCCTTCTCCTGTATACATTACTAAAGTTAAAAAGATAAACTTTTGTTTTTCTTTTTGGGCCACCCTGCTTCAGTGGGATATGGCCGGTTTGTTAAAAGAAAGATACTGTATATACGAGGAGTAAATTCATTGTTGCAAAAAACGAGCTTGACCATCACAGAATAAGACTAACCTGTATTCTACTGTATTACATTAATTTATTAGTCAGGCTAGGTCACTAACCCAGTTTGTTGCAAAATAAAACAGATGATGTAGACAATATTCGTGAGTTTAAGAATGTATAATGCCACGTCTCGGTCACCATATTTTGGAAATTTCTGACACAGGATGAGATCAGCTCTTCAGATTTTTGTGTATAGACTGTGCTCCAAAACTTTCATAAAGTTACTTAGTGAATTTGTCTTAACCAAAGACAGTGGTACTGATTCATATTTGTTCAGAATGTTTTCATGCCATTACCAAGATACATAAGAATATGTGAATAGACTAGTCCTTTACATCCCCAAATATACTTACAAGCATTTAAAATAAACTACATAGGATTTGGGACCATGTTATACACTGTTTTTACATTTAATGTCAACTTTATTGAATTAGTCTGGGTCATTCAAAATCATTAGAAGTTGTTGGTTGTTGTTCTAAGGAAGCACACAAAAATATAAGAGTTCATGATAGCACAGTACAGTACTATACCTCATTTTTATTTTCACAATAAAAGCACTAGACTATCAGTCAAGGTATCTCATAGTTAATTGTCTGGACAAATTACATATTTTTATCAGTTTAAGGCACTAATCCTCATCAGTCATTCAGCATGAGAACTAATGGAGTCAATCTACTAAGTGTGAGACACGTACTATCTACTATAGTTTTACTTTACCAGAAACTTGTAGCAATGTTTGTCACATGGGTGAAATTTTTCCATAAAATTAAAAAAACTATGTATCTAGTTGCTGTTTAGAAGTTTCCACAGCAAATAAGGAATCTTAAGATTTATTGTAGATTACTGTTAGATTAAAACCTATGAATAACTAGAAAATACATTAAATTTAAGTACAGCCTCTCCTTGCTTAGTGATGTACTCGTTTACCAACCACTTGGACTTACGACCAGCTCTCCAACCAGTATGCAAACCTAAATGTATATTAGAGCTGATTTCCTCTATTCTGTTCATTATAGTATACAGTACTCTTGTAGTATAAACATTTAAAAATATACCAAAAATGTTACAAATGGTGCGAAGGTGACATTAAAAAATATCTAAAGATGGTTGACATAAACCCACTACCAGACCTACTCCTTGGAACGGAACCCTGTCGTTAAGTGAGGAGAGGCTGTATCTATATTTTATTAAAATGTTTTATTTTTAAATTGTAGAAGTGTGTGTATTTAAATACTTTTAATATTTTGGATTCCTAATACTACTTGTCTTAATTTCTTAGGTTTCGGCTGTACCTTCTGTCCTTGCAGTAAAGGATGGCAAAGTTGTGGATAAGTTTGTTGGTCTACAAGAGGAGTCTAGGATTGAAGCCTTTGTCAACCGTCTAATTGGAGAATAAAAAGGCTTAATTAAGAATATGGCTCTGGAAATCTGGAAGACTTTAATCAGCAAGTTTATTATCAGTCATAGCTAAGCATAATGAGGTGTTTTCCTCAAAATTTAAATCATTCTTTCTAAATGTATATTTTTATTTTAAGGTATGAAGATATAACTTAGGTATAATATTTCTCCTCCTATGCACATATATTTGTGATGCAGACAAAGTAAAACTGCAGGGAAAATATGGGCATGTTATGAAACGTATGACTGCAATTATTCTCATTAAATTTTCTGCAGCACTTAACATAAGTAATGCACATTACATTGCTTTGTTGAAGTTGTCTGATGCCATGCAGTATTTCTGTTATGCATATAAAGCAGTCAGTATTTCTATTTTCTTTATATATATGTATACATATACAGTACAGATATGTGGAATACCGTACATAATATAGTGAGTTCTTCTCACTTTGAATTATTTAGGCATGTATGTGCTGCAGTCCGAGACATTGTACTTAGCATATTTTTTACTCTGCATCTTTTTGACATCTTTGTCTATAAATGAGATGTATTTATTGTAGTCTTGAATTGTAAAATAAAGCTTTTCCTAGTAAGTAAAATCTGATTTTCTTTTAATTCAATTAGCTTATGTGAACAATCATTCACACTTGACAGTTTCAATGCAAATTTGTGTGAAGATAAATTTTGTATAGAAAAAATCTACAAAATATTTTGTGCCCTGAATAATGTCATAGTGGCTTGTCTGCCTAGTTGGCCTGTGTTTTCCTGTGGTAAACAAGCTCCTTTAGCAGCCAGATTTGAGTGTAGGTGATGTGGTAAATTTGGTTAGATTTGTTATCTAACCTTTCTTTTTGTGAGGAAGTTTGTATTGTACCTTTGTTTTAAAGGTACAATATAAAACAGCATAAGTGTTAAGGGCTGCAGTTGTGTAAAGGCATTACTCTATTGACCAATAGTTCTTTTATAGCTGATTGATGCTGTTGAGAAAACAGGTACTGTTGCTAAAGTTTTTGTATCCCATATGGCAGTGAGTAACATCCTTGTTCACTATAAGACAGTGTTCAGTGTGTATTATTTTACTGCTGCTAAGTCATTTTGCTCAGGTATTAATTCACTAAAGGACAGGGAGAACTTTCCCACTGTTTTGATTAAGAACTAAGACCAGACAACATGACTCTTAACACATTAGGTATTTAGGAAAAGTAAGGAATTTGAGAACTTGAATGTAGATCAGCTGCATAATCCTACAGGTTTAATGCTCCCCCTTGATCATAATAATAATGAATCTAGATCATTTCAGCACTAATAAATAAGACTGCAGATGCTAAAACAGGGACAGCTGCCTCATATCAGGATGTACTCAGTGATAACTAATAAACTAATTTATTTCAATCACTGGATCCAATAAAAGTTACAGGCAGGCCCTGCTTATACAGCACGTTAGGTTCCAAGCTACTGCTGTAAAGCAAAAATCACTGTAAAGTGAAACAGCCCTTTTTTCACTCAAATGCATATAAAAGCCTGATAACATGTTTACACTATCATGTATTAAGAGAGCAAGAGAGTTAGGCCTAAAAAATGCATATACAATACACACATTACTTACCTTAAAATATTTTCATCCTTAGTTTATAGTGAGTGGTGAATTATTTATTGCAAGGAAGTCTGAATAAATAAAGAAAATCTGTATGATTGAAAATCGCTGCATTAGCGAAATGCCATAAAGTGAAATGCTGTAAACCGGTATTGCACAACCCCAAACCCCTGTACATCAATACACGCAAAAAGATTAGGGCAGTGTGTGGTATCTCCTTGGTGTCTACCTGGAGGATGTCCTGGAGTTCAACCCCCTTGAGGTCCAGTCCTTGAAGATTTGAAGGCAATCAGATTTGGTATTCACAAGTTATCACATGGGCACTAAAATCCCAATTTTTTCAATAAAAATGGCAACTTAGGACATATATAGTCCCATACTAATTCAGACATTCCACTAAGAAACACCAGCTTTGAAGACAAATTAAGGAGGAATTCTTCTGTTGTCTCAGAGGGACCAATATCCTAAAATACACCAGCACATTAAGTTTGAAGCCAGTCAGGATTTGAATTATCAAGCTGACAGCATTGAAAGGTGAAGACAATTGGATGAGGCACTCAGAAATTATTGCAAGAAAAACAGTATGTACTTTAGTTTAGCCAGTTTTTTCTATAAAAGTAGTCAATTTGAGACCCACACAGATCATAAAGCAAAATTAACCAGCAAGTAAGATTTAATGCTTTCACTGTCGCATTTAATTAAACAAATATTAATTTTATCTTCTGAAATGGTAGAGAATCTTTTCCTGAAGCTTATGACAACAATAATGTTAAATTTAATGAAAAATAAAGAATTACGCAAGAGCAATGTTAGTAGTTTGGGCATGATTTACACATCAGCAATTTTGAATCCTGTTTTAAGTAAAATCTAATGATGCTCAATTCGACCCAATTCCTAGCTATTTCACTAGTATGCCTTCCATTTGGCCAATTTTACACAAAATTAAAAAAATCTAGTTAAAAAAAAAGTCCAAAATAAACACTGTCGACATTTCAACCACTAAAGCAACCTTTCTTTTGTTCATTAATCATGTCCCCAGGCCTTTCCTAAACAACTGCCCTCCATTCTGAATCCATCATTTCTTGGATAATAAAATATAAAAATTAGACACATGTGCAACATCTGGGTATCGTTATTGTAGACATTTTGCCATCCAGTGACTTATCAATACAAATTCAAGGACATAATTGGAAGACAGAAACTATATACAAAAGACAAGGTAATCAGTCCCTCAGCCTTGGAGTTGGTGTGAAGGGCACCATAGTTGTGAAGATTCTGGAGCACAGGCAAGAAGGCTGGCGCTTATATACTGGCGACAGATGGAAAGGGACAGGTAGCAGACGAGGGCATAGTCACTGGTAGGCAGGATTCCTCTACCACTAACCCATGCCTCGGGTATGACCTATTTCCACTGGGGAATCCCGCCTACCAGTGACTATGCCCTTGTCTGCTACCGAGGCATGGGTTAGTGGTAGTGGTAGTAGCAGCCGTGAAGAAGGTTATGTAACCTTCTTCACGTCTTTATGGCTACTAACCCATGCCTTGGGTATGACTTGCTTCCACTGGGGAATCCCGCCTACCAGTGACTATGCCCTCGTCTGCTACCCGTCCCTTTCCACCTGTTGCCAGTACTGTGTATAAGCACCAGCCTTCTTGCTGTGCTCCAGAATCTTCACAACTACGTACGGTGCTCTTCACACCAACTCCAAGGCTGAGGGACTGATTACCTCATCTTTTGTATATAGTTCTTCTGTCTTCCAATTATGTCCTTGAATTTATATTGATAAAGCCACTGGATGGTGAAACATCTACAATAAAGATAGTACCCAGATGTTGCACATGTGTGTAATTTTTCATCTTGTTGGTATTGTATACCATTCACGTTTTTTTTTTTTTTTTTTCAAAAAGTCGGCCGTCTCCCACTTAGGCAGGGTGACCCAAAAAGAAAGAAAATCCCCAAAAAGAAAATACTTTCATCATCATTCAACACTTTCACCTCACTCATACATAATCACTGTCTTTGCAGAGGCGCTCAGATACGACAGCTGAGAATAAGTCCCTCCCAACTGTCACTATCCCAGACCCTCCTTTAAAGTGCAGGCATTGTACTTCCCATTTCCAAGAACTCAAGTCCAACTAAATCAATTAACTGGTTTCCCTGAATCCCTTCACAAAATGTTACCCTGCACACACTCCAACAGCTCGTCAGGTCCCAAAAACCATTCGTCTCCATTCACTCCTATCTAACACGCTCACACATGCTTGCTGGAAGTCCAAGCCCCTCGCCCACAAAACCTCCTTTACCCCCTCCCTCCAACCTTTTCTAGGACGACCCCTACCCCGCCTTCCTTCCCCTACAGATTTATACGCTCTCCAAGTCATTCTACTTTGATCCATTCTCTCTAAATGACCAAACCACCTCAACAACCCCTCTTCAGCCCTCTGACAAATACTTTTAGTAACTCCACACCTCCTCCTAATTTCCACACTCCGAATTTTCTGCATAATATTTACACCACACATTGCCCTTAGACAGGACATCTCCACTGCCTCCAGCCACCTCCTCGCTGCAGCATTTGCAACCCATGCTTCACTACCATATAAGAGTGTTGGTACCACTATACTTTCATACATTCCCTTCTTTGCCTCCATGGATAACGTTTTTTGTCTCCACAGATACCTCAACGCACCACTCACCTTTTTTCCTTCATCAGTTCTATGGTTAACCTCATCCTTCATAAATCCATCTGCTGACAAGTCAACTCCCAAATATCTGAAAACATTTACTTCTTCCATAATCCCTCTCTCCAATGTGATATCCATTTTTTCTTTATTTAAATCGTTTGATACCCTCATCACCTTACTCTTATCTATGTTCACTTTCAACTTTCTACCTTTACACACCCTCCCAAACTCGTCCACTAACCTTTGCAACTTTTCTTTAGAATCTCCCATAAGCACAGTATCATCAGCAAAAAGTAACTGTGTCAACTCCCATTTTGCATTTAATTCCCCATAATTTAATCCCACCCCTCTCCCCAACACCCTAGCATTTACTTCTTTTACAATCCCATCTATAAATATATTAAACAACCATGGTGACATTACACATCCCTGTCTAAGACCTACTTTTACCGGGAAGTAATCTCCCTCTCTCCTACACACCCTAACCTGAGCCTCACTATCCTCATAAAAACTCTTTACAGCCTTCAGTAACTTACTACCTATTCCATACACTTGCAACATTTGCCACATTGTTCCCCTATCCACTCTATCATATGCCTTTTCTAAATTCATAAATGCAATGAAAGTTTCCCTACCTTTATCTAAATACTGTTCACATATATGCTTCACTGTAAACACTTGATCAACACATCCCCTACCCACTCTAAAGCCTCCTTGCTCATCTGCAATCCTACTCTCTGTCTTACCTCTAATTCTTTCAATAATAACCCTGCCATACACTTTACCTGGTATACTCAGTAAACTTATTCCCCTATAATTCTTACAATCTCTTTTATTCCCCTTCCCTTTATATAAAGGAACTATACATGCTCTGCCAATCCCTAGGTACCTTCCCTTCTTTCATACATTTATTAAACAAAAATACCAACCACTCCAACACTATATCCCCTGCTTTTAACATTTCTGCCATGATCCCGTCAGTTCCAGCTTCTTTACCCCCCTTTCATTCTACGTAATGCCTCACGCACCTCCCCCACACTCACATCCTGCTCTTCTTCACTCCTAAATGATGTTATACCTCCCTGGCCAGTGCATGAAATTCCCGCCTCCCTCTTTTCATCGACATTTAAAAGTTCCTCAAAATATTCCCGCCATCTACCCAATACCTCCAGCTCCCCATCTACTAACTCCCCTACTCTGTTTTTAACTAACAAATCAATTCGTTCCTTAGGCTTTCTTAACTTGTTTATCTCACTCCAAAAATTTTTCTTGTTTTCAGCAAAATTTCTTTACAGAGCCTCTCCCACTCTTTCATCTGCTCTCCTTTTGCACTCTCTCACCACTCTCTTCACCTTTCTTTTACTTTCCATATACAGTGGACTCGGTTAACGAATCCGGAAATCGTGCATTATGTAAGTATATTTTGCAAGTTCTTGTGGAAGTGTATTTTTGGGGTCTGAAATAGACTAACCTACGTGAAATTTTTCCTTTAAAGGAGTAAATTGCTCGTAATGGCATTGAGCAGACTTCAGGAGTGAGTTTACACTCGGGTCCACTGTACTCTGGTCTTCTATAACACTTCTGTTTTGTAAAAACCTTCATAAGCTACCTTTTTCTCTTTTATCACACCCTTTACTTCTTCATTCCACCACTCACTCCTCTTTCCTCCTGCACCCACCCTCCTATAGCCACAAACTTCTGCCGCACATAGCCAAGAAAGACTGATCATGGTTTAGTCCATCCCAATAATTAAAGCGGACATAGTAAAAGCCCATAAAACAGACCAGGCAAAAATCACAAAATCATCACTACTTCCCTAATAGTATGTCTTTCAGTCTATCAACTGATACCAAAAAACAGCCAATAAAAGTATAAAAGCTACCCTAGACAACAACACAAAGTTGCTATTTTAAACCAAATACAAGGTCAGAGGTTTGCTCTTTTTTATACTATGCACTCTCGTTGCTCAGCACATTTGAGGGAGCTGTGCTTAAAATGTTCTATGTGAGCGACATTGGCTTCAATTATATGGATTATTTATGAGAGCGTGAAGAGAGGAAGGTAAGTACAGTATGTATGAAATATTTATTAAATGAACACTAGATTAAACAAGGATAACCCAATAAAATCAAACATTGATTTATTTCTTAACATAAGAGACATTTCTAGTTATTTCACAGAAACCAATTTGATTAAGAAAATTGGCATATTACAATCTGAGCAACCTAAAACCAATGCAAAGCTTCCATTGAGGAGACTGGTGGGTTTAGTGCTTACTCTTATAATAATAATTCCACTGAGGAAATCTTTTGATTATAATAATAATAATCCACTGAGGAAAACACAGCACCAAAAGTACTCTCCAGTTATTGCACAGAATCCAATAAAATATGCACCTACACAGAATAAAGCCAAACACAACTGGTGTAAAGATTAGTTTCCACCTAAAAATATTTTGAGTTATTTTGTTTGATTTTCTGAATTTTATATTGTAGTTTTTTTTTTTTTTTTTTTTTTGCTATTTATTAAAATACTCCGTGCTGTATGACCCTTGTGGTTTAGCGCTTCTTTTGATTATAAAATATAATAATAATATTAAAATACTGTATCTTCATTGTTTCCCCTCCTTGTTTTGTTATAGTATAAATTTTGTCAGGAAAAGGTGTTTGAGAAGAGATAGTTTAATGGGATAAAAATGTTTTAAGACCCTTTGCACAATCATTGATTTCAGGCATATTTTAAAGGGAGATTCAGAAGTTATAAACAGTGAGGCACTCACAGTATGAAGTGCATTCATGAGAAATTACACCTACTTACTCCACCAACTGAGCCTTTCCCATTCCTTCTATTTCTACCATATCTGTCAACACCACATATCTTCCTCTACCATCTCTCATCCTTGCTGTGAAGCATCTGATTACCTCCTACAGTTTAGCATTCTAAATCAAATACAGTGGTACCTTGATTAACGATATTTTTTCATTTGAGAATGATGTTCAAGTGCCATTATCCCCATAAGGAGTAATGTAAAATAGACTTGTCCTTTTAGACCCCCAAAAATACACTTACAAAAGCATTTAAAAAAATGAACTTACATAAAAGGGCGAGTTTGGGGACCATCGTTAACCGAGGTACCACTGTATATACTAATGCTCTCTCAAAATTCTCACATTATGTTTATTTAAGTCCCTGGAAAGTTGGAAACTGTGAATTCCACTAAATTCTTTCTCCATACTGTAATATTTTTTTCCAGATTGCTTCACTTTTTAGCAGTGAGATTACAAACCAGTCATTTTTGATGGGTCTTTTGAGGAAAGTAAACATACAGAGTGAATTATACATTTTACCCTAGCTAACATAAGTTTCGAAATGCCATAGGGAGGTAAAGACTGTGATGTGAAGGCTAAGATCAGAAAAAAAAACTACATTTCATGATTTTACAAAATGAGCATATCATATGCCTCATGATGAAGGAATGAGCTACCCTCCCCTTCCTCGAATCAAACCTTATTACCAACCATTCCTCAGGCATATCTCATGGATTTAGAACTTACTTGAAAATGAAACAACAACAATAATAATAATAATAATAATAATAATAATAATAATAATAAAAATAGTAATCATTCACCAAACTACTATATAAAGTTAATTAGGTAAAAAATAAAAAGTAAGTAATAAGTTTTGCTATAATGAAAATTCACCAGTCTCTATGTGATGTCATTATATAAGCATATATTTTGTGGACATGTTCTTCCTCCAAAACTGAGAAGGGGGGAAAGAATCATGATGCCTGTGAAGGAATTTTGATCCATGTAATTGGAATTACTCTTCCCTTCTTATCAAATGTAATTACTACTCCACCCCTCCCTTTTTGTGGTCACTATGAGATAGAAGGGTTTATCACTTCTATATCAATATACGTACTTAAAGTAGGGCCCCGCATAATGGCGTTTCGCCTTACGGTATTCCGTTGATATGGACATTTCAAATTATGACCAAAACTCGCTGTATGGCTCCCCCACCTGACTGTAATACGGTCACCGTGCTCCACCCGGTTTGTTTGCATTCTCCGTGAGCACCACGTATCTCCATTATGTCTGGAAACTTTCCAAAATTTCAAATGTTTTAAAGTTATTTCATGTTTTATATATACTGTATACTCTGATAATTATATTTATGTATACCTGTACCTAAATAAACTTACACACTGTGCTGGCACGCAGGTACACATTAAAATCACTAAGAGTGTCTTATTAGTCTTGAGGATGCCATATTAATAGTGATATGAAACTGTGATCACACATTTTCATCCCCTTTCCCCTCCTTTCATTTATCCTGTGTATGGCATAGGCTATCCTGAAAGATAGCAGTTCCATAAATAACAAAAAAAGGCACAATACCGTGACTGGAACAATACACAAATAACCCGCACATAGGAGAGGAGCTTATGACGACGTTTCGGTCCGACCTGGACCATATACAAAGTCACATTAACAAAAATGAGAGAAGGAGGGAGTATATATAGGCCAGCAGACAGGGATGGGACAAGAGAGGTTGTGGTAGAGGTAGTAGTAGTGGAGTCAGTCAAATACTAAGAAAGAGGAGCACTGCAAGGGAGCTAGGGGCCCACAAAGGGTAGGAACAAGAACACAGAGGGGGAAAAATAATAATAATGGACCAAATACCCAAGGCAGAAGAAAGAAAAACTCAAAGGAGAAAGAGGAAAGGGAAAAAGGGAGAAGGGAAAAAAAGAATCAGGTTATGTCACGGGTGTTCTGAAGTTTGGAGCATTTCACACTGTAATGGGAGAGGAAGGCATCTACAGAGACAAAGCCAGGACTAAGATTCATACAAGGAAAGTTGTGTATAAGGGAGTATTCAACCAGATGGTGACTGTGGAAGTTAGAAGTAGGGTAGACAGTTTTAGCAGAAGACCAGTCAATAGGATGACTGTGATCTCTGGCATGATAGAAAAGAGCATTGTTGGTGTCGGCAAGCCTAACCCCACTTTTGTGCTCTCTAAGTCTGTCAGAAAGAGATCAGCTAGTTTTTCCAAAGTACTGAAGAGGACAGGAGGAACAATAAATAGAGTAGATACCAGGAGCATCTATAGAGGGAGGAGAGGTATGAACTAGATTGGTGTGAAGAGTGTTAGTCTGGCGAAAAGTAAGTTTGATGTCTAAGGAACAGAGAGAGTTGTTGAGATAAGAAAGACTGGAAATGTAGGGAAGGCAGAGGATAGGAGAGTTTGGGAGAGAAGAAAGTCCATTCAGCACATGAGAAGGCAGAGTCTATGAAATGGGAAGGGTAGCCAAGACGGGAAAATGAATTATGAAGACTGGAAATTTCTGATTCAAGGAACTGAGGATCACAAATGTTGTGAGCACGGAGAAAGAGGGAGATAACACTTTTCTTGACAGAGGAAACATGATAAGAAAAGTTGTGAATGTACATGCCACTGCGGTACACGGAAAAAAGCAAAACCTGTATCTGAGCGGTGGACATGAAAATCAAGGAAAGGAAGCAAGGAATTAGATTCCCATTCCCATTAAGGGCATCAAGAAATGGTTGGAAGAGACTAGAGTCATGAGGCCAAAGAGATCATCTACATAGCAGAGCAAGAATGAAGGACGCACATCAATAGTAGGAAGAAGAACAGTCTCGAAGTATTCCATGTAAAGATTAGCGAGAACAGGAGATAGAGTAGAGCCCATAGCGATACCGAAGGTTTGAGAATAATATTTACCTTGGAAGGAAAAGGAATTAGAGTTCACACAAAGGTGGATAAGATCAAGAAATACATCAGTAGGTATAAGGAGATGAAGTAACCCTTCACTGGCCTTCTCTGGGAAAATTAAGGACATCATCAAGAGGGACATTAGTGAAGAGGGACTCAACGTCAAGACTAACCATCTTACAGGTCGGGAGAGAGCGAACCCCTTTCCTACCTCACCCTCCTTCCATTACCCAGAGCCATAGCCAGGTCAAAACAGGCTTGGCTCCCTTGTCATCGTTTAAAGGTTTGAACATATAGTATTTCACAAACAAACTCATTTAAATTGCCTACCAGCCCATTTCTGGTTTCAGGCACACCTACGACTAGCATCTCTCTATCTCCAATCATCCCACTCCTCCCTCGCTTCCCCTCCCTTCATACTGCTTATTTATGGGTTCAGGCACTTTATGAATCTACGACTAGCATCTCCCACCACCCATAAACCTTCCATCCTCCGATCCATTTCTGGGCCCAGTCTTCTTAGGAGAGCTGACCTATTACCCCCTTCCTTGGGTCAAACCCAATTACCTCTCACTCCCTAAACACTGTATAATCCCTTCGGGTTTAGCTCTTCTCCTAAATACAGTATAATGATAATCTGGGCCTTGCCACACATTATGAACCTACAACTAGTATCTCCTTTTTTTCCAGCCATCCCATTCCTCCTCCATTCCCACAACCACCACTCATCAGCCAATTTCTAGGTCCAGGTACATATTATAAAGCAACAAGTTGGGGTTGAAGATTCTTGGAGGAATGACCAGGATATCATCAACGTATCTTAGCCATGTTATCTCCCTGGGGATGCATGCTTTTAACCTCTCCTCATGGTGCTTCATGTACAGGTTGGCTATGACAGCTCTCAGTGTTGAGCTCATGACTATGCCATGCCAAGTGACTGCTTGTACATAAACTCAAAAGAGAAGTATTAAAATTTACACATAGCTCAATATCTTCGTGGAAGTTTTTGGCATGAATTGGGAGGTAGAGCTTTATCAAGTGATGATTTGATAAAGCTCCACACAAAGCCAACCTCTCAAGGGCGGTTCCTTGATGTTGGTAAGGAGCTCTTGATTCAAAGCCTGATTTTTCTTCTTTGGATCGAACCTGATTGCCTCTGGTTCCCAGGTCATGTATGACCCCAGCAGATTTAGCGCTTTCTCTACATAATAATAATAATAATAATAATAATAATAATAATAATAATAATAATAATAATAATAATAATAATAATAATAATAATAATAATAATTAAATAATAATAATAACAATAATAATAATGAAAATCGTTGTCCTAATAAACGCATGTCCTGCCTGCCATGATTTTCATTAGTCTTTCCGAAAGGTTTAGGTCCTATATCAGTGTATATACGCTTCATATATGTATACAGAGTTTACTCCTCTCCCTAACTTAAGGAATACACTGCAGTATAGAGGTGCTATGTAAGCCTTGTAACTTACGTGCAGTCTATAGGCTTTAAAGCCTAGCAAATTATATCCGTAGCTTTATTTTTCACCTGTATGATATTTTTGTGACACACGGGGTCTGGAGCTGTGAATTGACCCTTGCAACCACAACTAGGTGAGTACACACACACATACATAGTTACATACATACATATATACATGAAGTCTCGTATGACACTGAAATTATAATAAAAAATCTCAGAAAATTTTTTTTGTTTTTGTTGATAGGTGCAGTGTAGGCTGTGGTCAACACGTGTTACGTGTGTAGTCGGTGCTGTGGCCTTTTTTGGTTAATATATCACTGTTTTGGACCATGTTATGCCACCAAAATTACTTCTGGACAGGATAAACTAACATGTGCTAAGAAAATGAAGTGAACTACCTTCAATATTAGCCAGAAAGTGATCAAATAACAGTGTGTTCAGGGAGGAGAGGATTTTAAGAGCATCACAAAAACAGTTTCAACTGTGCATTATATAGTGTTCCAGAAATAAATTATTTACCTATATATGCAGGGATTGTATCAGAAGGCCGAACTGTAAGGTGGAAAAAAACTTTCCAAGCTCTAAATTGAAAAAGTTAAATTAAGTTTTAATTGAGGGGCTTAGGGCGAGTGAGACGCTGAATACAATGTGATACATTTAAGACTGCAAGTTTTTGGTGATAAAATTGGTATTAAAGAATTGGCGATACAATTTTTAGCTCCGACATAAATTCAGACTAATTTTAATAATGAGAAATTGGCCTTTTTTTTTTTTTTTTTTACATTTTAGTCTCGGAGATGTATTTAATTTCTGATTTAGAAAAGCTTTGGGCATAGTTCACCAACAGCGAGAAACACAGCAGGATTATTGGTAAGTTACCTGCACACTACTGTATTTACCTGGTACTGACCCCTCAAGGAAGGGTGCGATTCAGCGCAGCCATTTCAGCGCCGCCGGTTCAGCGCCGCCGGTTCAGCGTCGCCGGTTCAGCGTCGCCGGTTCAGCGTCGCCGGTTCAGCGTCGCCGGTTCAGCGTCGCCGGTTCAGCGTCGCCGGTTCAGCTCCGGGCCATTTCAGCAATGAAGAGTACCTAGTGCAATTTAATCAAACTAACCTAACCTAATTTAACCCTAACCCTTTTTTTTAATAATTTTAAACTAAACCAGTCTCTTAAACATGTAATTCAACAAATCATTGTTCAAAATAAATAAGTCATTTCCTTATTTTATTGATCTGAGTCTTGAAACTGTGGTGGCGCTGAAACAGCCTGGCGCTGAAATGGCGGCGCTGAATTGGGCCATCCCGACAAGGAAGGTTCCTTGATGCCGGTGAAAGGCTCTTGCTGCAAGAAATCGAACCTGTCCTTCCATTCCTTGGATTGAACATGACTGCCTCCCATTCCCCCAGAGCTGTATGATCGGTACTTGGTTATTAAAAGTTTGTATTTTAAGGTACAATGAGTGACTGTGTACGATACAATTATTATCACTGTTTACAGTATTATCATATTCATGGTAAAGTGGTAAGCTCGTAGGGGACATATACCGCCTGGGAAATTAGAAGTAAACAGGGTTGATGAAAGGAAAGAGAGGGACACTTACGGGAGAAGTCCCTTCGAGGTGAATCGCTCTTGATCTTTTTATTGAATTAGAGCAATTCTCCACTTCCTTGAATCAAGTCGGATTGCCTCTCACCCCTCAAGGGAGGTTCATAGAAGTTGGTGAGGGGTTCTTGATCTAAGGAATTGGACCTGTGCTCCAATTTCTTGAATTGAGTCTGAATGCCTTCCATTCCCCTAGGCGCTACATGACCCCTACGGTTTTAGTGCTCCCCCTGAATGCACTTATTCTCCCATTATCAAGGGGTACGAGTTTAGCGCTTCTAAATAATAATAATGATAATAATAATAATAATAATAATAATAATATGTACGTGCAAATAAAGTGTAAATAAGTATTTGTCCATGTACTTAGTCATAAATAGAGCAGCGGTACTTAACCTTTTTTTTTGGGGGGGGGGGGAGAGCACTGCCACCTCTATTCTAGCTAACTAAACTGTAGTTACCCAGCCTCATTAGTAAAAATAACAAGTTGTCATTATCTTTGTGTGTGGGTAGATTTGGGAAGGGGTGGTTTTGATAAGGACCTGCCTTGTATGGGCCAGTAGGCCTTCTGCAGTATTCCTCCATTCTTATGTTCTTATTTACCGCCATGACTTATGGGTTTTGGGCTTAATTTTGATTGTAATAATAATAATAATAATAATAATAATAATAATAATAATAATAATAATAATAATAATAATAATAATAATAATAGTTAGTGACATAAAAAAAATGTAAAGCAACTCTTGGAGGAGGGGGGTTTATTACCCTAAGGTTAAGGCCCCATTTTAATATCCTCAGGTTAATACCCTTATCTTAATATCCCCAGGTTAATACCCTTATCGTAATATCCTCAGGTTAATACTCCTGATTAATAGCCTGAGGTTTTGAATAAATAACTTCGAAAACCGACAGGTTGATAAATAAGACACTTGTACACAAGTGTCTCGTTCGTAACCTTATCGGTTTTATAAGCCATTATTCAAATTCTGTCAGACACAGCAACATCTTGGGATCTTGATGCAAGGAATTCTTCAAAGCTTGCCTACCCTATAGGCACGACTTAATTACACTAGTGAGTTTTTCCACTTGTGACTCCGCCTACCACTGCTCCACCTCATCTGTCATCAGTATATAAGCTCCATCGAATATGCTGCCCTTTTCACTCCTCTAGGCTAACACCCCGAAGTTGATATCTCTAGGTTATTCTTCCAGACTAATATATAAGAAGAATGAACATAACAGTAGGCCTATCGACCCATACTAGACACGCCCAACTCATACACAACCACACTTATACAAGCCCAACTTATATTTGGAGCTACCCAAAATTCTTGCGCCAGTGATGCTACCTGGGAGTTTGTTCCACTAATTTATAAATCTACTGCCAACCCGGAACTTCCTTTTATCCTTACTAAATTTAAATTTGTCCAACATGAATCCATTGCTTCGAGTCCTGTCTTGGTTAGATACTTTCAGCAAGTTATTTATATCCCCTTTATTCCTGTTTTCCATTTGTGCACTTCAATCATATCTCTCCCTATTTCTATGTCCTTCCAGAGTGTGCAAATTCAGCGCCTTCAGCGTATCTTCTTAAGAAAAGTTTGATACTTGAGATCTACTTCGCCATCCTTCTCTGTATATATTCCGGTGCATATATGTCCATTTTGTAATATGGAGACCAGAACTGAGAAGCGTAATCTACGCGAGATTAATACTCTCAGGTCATTACCCTATGTTATACTCCTAGATTAATACCTAAAGGTTAAATACAAATGTAAATGTTGCCGTTGGATCCTCTTTTATTAGCTGATGATATAATTCAGTCATAACTCAATGTTATTTAGGAATTTAAGACCGATGGATCCTCTTGGTTGAGATGATGACGGAATCATTATCTTCGATGTTTAATTTATCTAGATAAAGGTTGATAACCGCATTACTTCCTTAAACTCTTGGTACATATAATGTAAAAATGTATTTCCAAAAATAACTTCTCGTTTATGTGACTAAAGAATGAGCTTAGAGATCTTGCTTGTGTTGTGACTCGTGGCCCTCAAGGGACGCACGTATTGTCATCTATATGGAAATGTGGTTTAGGTGACCTTGTTTGATGTGTCCTGTCTCACACTGTCACTCAGTGCTGACCCTCAAAATGATGATGATGATAATAATAATAATAATAATAAATAAAAATAACAGCAACAACAATAATAATAAAACAATAAGAATACTGCCCCTCAAGAGTCGTTCCTTAACGCTGACGAGGGACTCATGATCCAAAGACTTGGATTTATTCTTCTCTTCTGTGGATCGAACCTGATTGTCTTTTATTCTCCAGGCGCAGTATGAGCTCTATGAGCTTAACGCTTCCCCTCTTAAATATAATAATACCCCACCATCACCTAATCTAACGCTGCCCTCAGCACCGCCTCATCTTACACCCCCAGCAGTTGTTACCAGTAGTTTCGAGTTTTTGAAAGAAAGTACAAGAAAATCACTCGACCCACGAACATCCCTGTGAGATGTTCGTGGGTCGAGAATAGTGGATCGAGTGGCTAAGTCTGTGTTTTCATTGCCCTGAGCATCTGTATGAAGGGATCCAACAAAAACAACGACATCTTTGTGCTTGTTAGAAATGCGACATAACTAACCAGTATAGTTCATAAGTGCAATGGGATTTAGGGAGTCGAATTTCTGGATAGCATGTAACACACTCTGCTGGAAGTCTTAAATAACGAAGAGTTGGACATAGTTGCAGTGTGTATTGTATAATCCTTGTGAACTTGTTGACAGTTTCTAGTAAATGTCATTGGTTTACTCTTATCTGTGACTCATCTGCGTTCTTAGCTTCTTTCTACCCATTTTCTCTCGTCCGTGCATCGTATGTGAAACAGTGTCCATGTCCTTAGTACGGAATGTGAATGAATGGGAGAGTTGGTGGTCAGAGTGGGTAGTGTTAATGTCCCATGGGAGCAGTATAGGGGATGTATGGGTGATGGCAGGGTGTGCGCGTGGGAGGTAGCTACTGTTATAATGTTGTCTAATTTGTCCTAGTTAGTTTTGTTAGGTAAAGGCCTATACTACACGTCGGTCATTTAGGACGCACTTCACCTGTACATTAACATTAGGAATAATCTATAAAAATAATTTAATTTAAACACTGTATATATATATATATATATATATATATATATATATATATATATATATATATATATATATATATATATATATATATATATATATATATATACCTCTGTGTATGTACACTGAGATACAGTTCTTGGTGTGCTGACTTATCGTGGGCGAGTGATATTGCTTTGTGTATATCCAATCTTGTGTGCGTCAGAAAGATAGAGGAGGCTCTGACAGCTGACATATACCTCTGCAAGAACTGCAAGTGAACTTTTTATTAAGAAGAGTGCGATACACCGTATTGTGCAACGAAGGGATCTTGTGCCAAGAAATAGAAACTACGCTCCCCTTTCCTTGGATCAAATGTGATTTCTCTCATTTCCAAAATAATATAGGACTTCTGTGGATTTAGCGATTCCCCATGAATATAATAATAGCAAAACGTGTATATATGTATATATATATATATATATATATATATATATATATATATATATATATATATATATATATATATATATATATTATATATATATTATATATATATTATATATATATATATGTGTGTGTGTGTGTGTGTGTGTGTGTGTGTGTGTGTGTGTGTGTGGTGTGTGTGTGTGTGTGTGTGTTAATGTTGCAGTTTTATAACTGTAGTGTAAGCGCGTTTCTGCCAAGACACCCCTCCTTCAGAGTGCAGGCACTGTACTTCCCATCTCCAGGACTCAAGTCCAGCCTGCCGGTTTCCCTTAATCCCTTCATAAATATTGCCCTGTTCACACTCCAACAGCACGTCAAGTCCTAAAAACCATTTGTCTCCATTCGATCCTATCTAACAAGTTAACGCATGCTTTCTGGAAGTCCAAGCCCCTCGCACACAAAACCTCCTTTATCCCCTCCCTCCAACCTTTCCTAGGGCGACCTCTACCCCGCCTTCTCTCCAATACAGATTTTTACACTCTGGAAGTCATTTTATTTTGTTCCATCCTCTCTACATGTCCGAACCACCTCTACAACCCCTCCTCAGCCCTCTGGATAATAGTTTTGGTAATCCCTCACCTCCTCCTAATTTCCAAACTACGAATTCTCTGCATTATATTCACACCACACATTGCCCTCAGACACGACATCTCCACTGTCTCCAGCCTTCTCCTTGTTGCAACATTCACCACCCATGCTTCGCACTCATATAAGAGCGTTGTTATAACTATACTCTCATACATTCCCCTCTTTACTTCCATGGACAATGTTCTTTGTCTCCACAGACTCCTCAGTGCACCACTCACATTTTCCCTTCGTCAGTTCTATGATTGACCTCATTTTTCATAGACCCATCTGCTGACACGTCCAATCCTAAATATCTGAATACATTCACCTCCTCCATATTCTCTCCCTCCAATCTGATATCCAGTCTTTCGTTATCTATTTTTGTTGTTATCTTCATCACCTTACTCTTTTCTATATTCACTTTTAATTTTCTTCTTTTACATACCCTACCAAACTCATCCATCAACCTCTGCAACTTCTCTTCAGAATCTTCCAAAAGCGCAGTGTCATCAGCAAAGAGCAACTGTGACAACTCACTTTGTGTTAGATTTTTTATCTTTCAAGCCCACACTTGTGCCAACATCCGAGCATTCACTTCTCTTACAAACCCATCTGTAAATATGTTGAACAACTATGGTGACATCACACATCCTTGGCTAAGGCCTACTTTTACTGGGAAATAATCTCCCTCTCTCTAACTTATATATTTTTATATTATGTACCACGGTGTCCCATGACCTGGTGGCTAAAGCTCTCGTTTCACACGGCGAGCGTCTGGGTTTGATTCCCAGCGAGGGTACAAACATTGGGTGTGTTTCTTTACACCGGTTGTCTGTTCACCCATCAGTAAAATGGGTACCTGGGAGTTAGTCGATTGGTGTGGGTCGCATCCTGGGACTAAACTGATCTAATTTGCCTGAAATGTTCTGCATAACATTTGTCACTGCAAGGCTCCAGGCGGACATAAACCAAATCTTTAAATGGGCTGCAGAAAACAATATGAAGTTCAATGATGAGAAATTTCAATTACTCCTATATGGAAAACGTGAGGAAATTAAAATTTCATCGGAGTATAAAACAAATTCCAACCACACAATAGAGCGAAACACTAACGTCAAAGACCTGGGAGTGATCATGTCAGAGGATCTCACCTTCAAGGACCATAACATTGTAACAATCGCATCTGCTAGAAAAATGACAGGATGGATAATGAGAACCTTCAAAACCAGGGACGCCAAGCCCATGATGACACTCTTCAGGTTGCTTGTTATATCTAGGCTGGAATATTGCTGCACACTAACAGCAGCTTTCAAGGCAGGTGAAATTGCAGACCTAGAAAATGTGCAGAGAACCTTCACGGCTCGCATAACTGCGATAAAACACTTCAATTACTGGGAACGCTTGAAGTTCCTAAACCTGTACTCCCTAGAACGCAGGCGGGAGAGATACATTATTATATACATTTGGAAAATCCTAGAGGGATTAGTACCAAACTTGCACACGAAAATCACTCCTTACGAAAGCAAAAGACTCGGCAGACGATGCAACATCCTCCCACTGAAAAGCAGGGTGCCACTAGCACGTTAAGAGACAACACAATAAGTGTTAGGGGCCCAAGACTGTTCAACTGCCTCCCAGCATACATAAGGGGGATTACCAATAGACCCCTGGCTGTCTTCAAGCAGGCACTGGACAGGCACCTAAAGTCGGTACCTGACCATCCGGGCTGTGGTTCGTACGTTGGATTGCGTGCGGCCCGCAGTAACAGCCTGGTTGATCAGGCCTTGATCCACCATGAGGCCTGGTCACAGACCGGGCCGCGGGGCGTTGACCCACGGAACTCTCTCCAGGTATAACAAGCGGCTTTCTATATAGTATTATGTCATTGATGTCAGCTAGGCCTGTATACCTTGTACATGTACTTGTAGCAAATAAAGATATTATTATTACTATTTATGTCCTGAAAATCTTCGGTCCTACTCACCCATGTTTCAATAGTAGCCAGATCAAATGAGAAATTCGACATTCAGCTTAGACAAAATCATAGTTGTTAGCTGGTATCACGACCAGATACTGGCTATTATTTTCCTCTGAAATACGTGGCGAGTAATTCATTACATGTTTGTGTGTCTAGTACCGACGTGAAACCATCATGCTGCCTTAATAATAATAATATTTTTTTATTTACTACAAGTACATGTACAAGGTATACAGCCTAGCTGACATCAATGACATACTACTATATAGAAAGCCCCTTGTTATACAGAGCATTTCGGGCAAATTAGGTCCTTGTCCCAGGATGCGACCCACACCAGTCGACTAATTCTAGGCACCCATCAGTAAGATGGGTGAACATAGACAACCGGTGTGGGTCACTCAGAGCAAGAAGTGTTAGAGGCTCGCTCCTCCGTCAGTAAGCGCGAGTGATATGCTCCACCTAACAAAACTGAAACAACAACTGGACGGGGAAACATGTACATATATGTATATTTATATACGTTTTTTCTTCATTAGTGATAAGAGTCTGAAATAAACCACGGGTGTGAGGCGAAACTGAGGCATTGTAAACAACACCAGCAGTCATATCTGTCGTGGGATGAACAGTGGCCGCCAGGGGCCATAGCGTGGGCGACACACTCGTCCATTACTTAATTTGCGCAGCCTTTTGCAAGTATATTGACCTCTTACCCAAAATTTATCGATTTTCTTTAAAGCGTAATGGTTACTTTGCATTTGATTAAGCCAATATGCCTCACAAAAACACGTTGGATTCATTGTTTCACTAACATTTATATAGCTTACAACTCGTGGTGTAGCAGCGGGGGCGCTCTGGCAACTTCACCAGTGAGGGAGATAAAAAGCAAACCCAGCGGCTTCGTTGTCCCATTCTTCGTCGTGTTTCCTGTGTCTGCCTTCAGCAGCAGGTAGGTCACTCCTTCAGCAGGCACAGAGACTCCATCGTTCAAGTGTCACTCCACCGTTAGTAGGTCATCCCAGATCTCTCAAAAGTGGCAACCGTCGCCAGGAGGTAGGTACTTTCCGGACGATGTCGTCCACCCAACCACTTAACTGCATAGTTTTCTCAACGATGAATAGCCAACGCTATCCTCTTGGAAATATATTATCTTGAAACAAGGCTAACTTAAAGCAAGGCACATAACTATTTAGGTAAATAGAATTGGAAGAGAAGATAAACTTTATTTAAGTTTACTGACCGTGAAAAAGCGGAAAATGTAACCATATATTTTTGCAAAGATAAATGAGTTTATTCTGTTTTGCATAGATGAATTTAATACTGGCGAAATTGCAGATGAGCCCATTATTGCTCCACTAGTGTTGTGATTCTCTTTCTCTTCGATAAAATTCCCTCTGAACTTCATTTTGGGGAAAATTTACAAAAATGAATAATTTCTAATAAAAAACCTGATATATTGAAATATTTTCATGTTTTTTTAAAGCTCTTTTAGGACATCTTATTTTTCAGTAAAAAAATAAAAGTAGGCGCTCTCTTAACATCCACTACCCGTCAGTAGAATTGATACAGTGTTAGATTTAGCTTAATAGTTTTAATATGAAGCTATATTCATCCGGTAGGCAGCGATC
This sequence comes from Cherax destructor, assembly GCA_009830355.1. NCBI lineage: Eukaryota > Metazoa > Arthropoda > Malacostraca > Decapoda > Parastacidae > Cherax > Cherax destructor. Next base: position 67,336 of record WNWK01000596.1, read on the forward strand.
AAAAGATTATAGACTCGTACATTCATATAATGGTTGCAGTAAACAAAAGTTGTATTCATACATTGGTGGTGAACTATGTAGATTTAGCCTAAGATATAATCTAAGAGCTCACGTATTCTGATACTCTTAAGAAATTTCATTACAGCTAAGATGTTGTAAATTTAAGTTATTTTTAAACAAAAACTTCATTTAAATTTTTTATAGCATGTTATTAAAGATAGTCTCTCTCTCGTTCTTTATATATATATATATATATATATATATATATATATTATATATATATATATATATATATATATATATATATATATATATATATATATATATATATATATTATATATATATAATATATATCGTCTACATAAACGACATTGTTGAGGGAATAAATTTACGACATAATTTTTGATGTGGACACTAGAAGGGTCCGGAATGACTTGGATAGGTTGATGTGGTGCGAGAAGTGGCAGACGCAGTTCAATGCAGACAAGTGTAAGGTTTTAATCCTAGGAAAAGGAAATAATTATGGCACATATAAGCTAAACAATGTAGATCTAGTCAGAGTGAATGCGAAAGAAATCTAGGAGTTCTGATTAGCAGAAATTTAAAGCCAATACAGAAGTAAATAAGTGTTCACCACAAAGCTAACAGAATTCTTGGTTTCATAGTAAGAAGCATAAATAATAGAAATCCTAAGGTTATATTTCGACTATATTTAGTTAGGCTTCATTTATATTATGTTGCTTCTTCTGGTCTCAAGGTCACAGGATTGACGTATATGTGTTCGAAAATATAGAGTGAAAAAGTTGATTCAGTGTATAAGAAACCTTACCTACGAAAATAGGGTGAAGATCAGATTGAATTTACACTGGACAAAACGTAGAATTGGGGGAGATATGATTAAAGTGTACACGTGGAAAACGAATAAATAATTGAGATATAAATAATGTGTTGAAAATACTCAACCAAGACATGAGTTGCCTGGGGCCAGACAACCTTGTTAATGTTTGTTCAACCAGGCTGTTGCAACCAGCGAATAGCACACTCATGTGCTAGTAGAAGGTTGAAAACCTAATGACTACACTAAGGTCATTAAAGGTGCATGACACCTGTACCCTACCAAACTAGGATACTCCTTAGCTAAAACAGGGATTAAGTAAGCTTTCGGTATCAGTGTATAGATATACACCTCTAGTTGTACATAACCTTCTAGTAAGAGACTGAAGAGTCTTAAAACACGGATGTTGATAGTTCTTAAACCGTGCCTATGGCATTCCTGCTTTTAAGTGCTAAATATGGTATAAAACATATTTTGTATTTTCTATTTGGTATCTAATATTCTATAATCTCTAAATTTGATATTGTTTTTGTCTTACGAGTTACAATTGATGCATCATCATTGCTTTTGCAGCATGAGTTTGGCCCCTGGCTTAACGGTGGTGGTGGCAGTAGTGGCAGTACTCACTACCCTCGTTGCAGCTGACACTGACCTTTACAACACCCCTCTTCTCCGTCAACGTGAGTGCTCACCTCGTATACTTGTTTCTTGTGCACTTCCTCCTGGGTTCGAATCCGGGAGAGGACGAAATGTATGGCTAAGTCTCCTTCTATTATCTGCCCTTGTTCATCTACCAGTAAATAGGTACCTACTGTATATTAGGCTCTCATTCCACGTACGAAGTGGAACAATTCACAAATAACCCACGCTTTGGAGAGGAAATTTTTAAAACAACGTTTCGGGCTGTCCTGGATGGTTGAAAACGTCTTCTAAAATTACCTTTCCGAATTGTGGGTTATTAGTAAATACACTTTTCCTGGATAACCCCATAATTTTCATTACGCTTCGTCAGATGTAGATTCTGCTGTATGCAATCTTCATACACTTAACCCAGATCCTTGATGACGCTTTGCACCCATTGGACGCTTAAAAAATATGTACGATGGAATAATCACTGATGATAGGACACCACGAACATGTCTCTGCTCCTGTAGCAACAAATAGGTAATTGCAAATAGATAACTACACTGACAGGTCCAGCAGGGACTGAGTGAAGCTGTACATCTTGTCTTGTACACCGGAAGTAGTTTTTGCTAGCTAGAAAACAAAATCGTATGATTGATAGAACACTGAAACCTTTTTGAAATGTCCAATGCATGATATATATTTGTACTTATAAACATACTGCAATATGGTATATCTAATGATGTTAATAAAACCAGTTACTAATAATATTTGAATTACATTATATATGCACTCAGTGGCCACTTTATTAGATACACCTGAACACCTGCTCGTTAATGCAGATATCTAATAAGTCAATCATATGACAGCACCTCAGTGCCTAAAAGCATGCAGATATGGTTAAGAGGTTCAGTTGTTGTCTAAGTTGTCGTCAGTGTCATGCAAAGGAATACTACTACTATTACTACTACTAATAATAATAACAACAATAAAAATATTTATTTTTCCAAAATATATGTAAGTAACTTTATTCAGGTATACACAAATACAGTTACATAGATTATCATACATAGCAGCATATGTGTAGAGAACCTAGGATAACCCAAAAAAGTCAGACAGAGTGACTTAATTCCATTAGGGGCCTTTATTTATTTCCATTGGGGTCAATTGATATAGGATTAGTTGACATTAATTAAGACTTGGTAACCGATACCGACAAATTGATTTAGAAAAACACGTAAGCAAACACTAGGACAGATTTATTAGAAAACGTTTCGGCCCTGGGATCCTTGATCACTTCTACCATACAGAGGTTAATAAGGCAGTATATATAGGCGGAGAGTGAGGTGTGAGTGACGCATGGTGACCTGAAAAAATTGTCATAAAGGGATAAGGACGGGTAGTTAGTTTAATATCTTTATTATGCACCTCATACCCATCCTGTGGGCGGGTAGACAATGTGATCACGTGACTTCTGTGTTATTAGGTATTTGGTGCGTTGCCAGGTTGAGTATCATGTATGCTAATGTTCTAGAAATTTTGTAGTTTCCAGAATTATGTTCTATGGTGACGGCGATTAGCAATTAGTGTTCGTTTACGTCTTTCTAAACCACATTATTGACTTTATAGAAAGCCCCTGGTTATGCAGATCATTTCGGGTAGCCTTAAAATTAACTTATAACTACTGGGTAATTAATTAAGTCGGATTACGAGAATGCTAAAGTTTGCAGTCTTTGGTTAATGATTAGGAACTTATTAATACAACGAATTGCCACCAGATCACTTAAATGGAAGTGTGAAAAACGCATAGGCTACTCTGACTGCAAAATCAAATATATTATGTACTGAGAAATGATGAAGAATTCTTTACAACTTATATTAAGTCCAAATGGTATAATGCAGCTCTTTTTTTTTTTTTTTTGGTGTCCACACCAAAAATAATAATGTGGATCAAATAGCAGAGATCCAAAGAAGAGCTGCAAAATGAATATCATATCTGTAAAACATATTATTGTGAAAGGCTGAAAACACTAAAGACGCCCACGCTGGTTGGATGGTTAAAGAGGTTTAAAGCCTGTCGACTACATTATTGTCATTAAGGCTACACGGAACCTTTTCACCAATGGACAAGAATACTTTACTCCTCATTATAGGGATTAAAGTAAGCTCTAAGCATATATACACGCTGAAAGATATACATCTCTCGGTGTATAAATCCCGTGTTGCCACGCTAGTTGGTAATGGGGTTTCAAGCCTATCGACTACATGAGGGTCTTTAAGGTTGCACGGTAACCACCTTTTCACCACCAGACAAAAATACCGTAATCCCTAAAACGGGATTAAAGTAAACTTTCAACATATATACGCTGCAAGAAATACACCCCTCAGGGTATACATCCAATGTTACCACGATGCTGGCTGGTAAGAGAAAGATGGCCTCAGGAGGTTTACAGGGTATTACTTGAATTATTACCTTCAAGTAATTTGGGTGAGATAAGTGGGACTTATGTCACAGTAGGTCGCAGGACTGCAACTCCCTCGATGCCCACTCCCTACCGCTCTCACAAAAAGCTAGACCTGACATCAAATTAATAATTACAATATTAAAACCAGCTACTCTGGTACCTGGAGTTTACCTGGAGAGAGTTCCGGGGGTCAACGCCCCCGCGGCCCGGTCTGTGGACTGTATATGATTAGGCTTGTATGGTACACAAAAGAAATTCGTATTACCACTTACCATTTAATTACTGTAGATGGATCACACCACAACACCTGCCTGACACCTAGACCATACACTGGCCAGCTAGAGATCTAAATGAAAGGACTAATGGGGCACTTCCCTGTGAGTGATGGTCGTATCCCTTATCTTCCACCATCCACACGTAATTCTTGAGGTCCGCAAATTTCCTGTCCCAATTCTTCAGCAGGGGACATTAACACGAGTTCCTATTACAAATTCAGGCCGAAAACCCCAATTTGGTCACGAAGACGCCGGATTATTAGCTGAATTTTCCACAACCAGTGCCCACAAATAACAAATGGTGTCTCCCCGTCCGCGTCACTACACCCTCCTCACTCGAAATTTCTCGAAAGGGTCAAATCAGCATCATATTTTATTACACAATTATTTTTTGTTCAAATTTACACATGCTGAATTTAGGAAAATCCAAAATTTTCCACAGATATGTTGAAAATATTAATGAAGTCGGGAAACCACGAGGATAGCTCTGTTTCTATTGATGCAAATATGTTATTACACCTAAACGAACTCCTAATGTAAAATACTCGTAGTGGAATATATTTCACAAGTGAGTTTTATATACTATATACTACAGTGGCCCGGTGGTCTGGTGAGTGGCCCGGTGGTCTGGTGGCTAGAGCTCTCGCTTCACACACGAGGCCCGGGTTCGATTCCCGGCGGGTGGAAACATTTCGACGTGTTTCCTTACACCTGTTGTCATGTTCACCTAGCAGCAAATAGGTACCTGGGTTGTTAGTCGACTGGTGTGGGTCACATCCTGGGGGACAAGATTAAGGACCCCAATGAAAATAAGACAGGCAGTCCTCGATGACGCACTGACTTTCTTGGGTTATCCTGGGTGGCTAACCTTCCGGGGTTAAAAATCAGAAGAAATCTTATCTTTCTTTGCTATTGTTTCTTTCAGTTTTGTATCACTTCTTCAAGCCCTATGTCCAATAGTGTTTTTCCATTGTTTATTTCTCGTATTCTTTGTAATATTGGTGTTATTGGAAGCTTTGTATGTGAACGACAGCATGGGTGTAAGGAAACTTGTCAGTTCGTTTTGTATACTTTTAACGTTTGCGATGTTATATTATAAAGAAGTTTCTCCTAAATATTCCAGCATATGCGTGATCGTTTTTTATGAATATTTACAAGGGGAAACTATTTATATTGTATTAATATAATAATAATAATAATAATAATAATAATAATAATTTTATTTCGATGCATGTTACAAGTGTACACTGTTATTGGTAGTTACAATTATAAAACTGTAATGCAAGGAGAGCCACTGGCATGCCATGGCATTAGGGGCAGTTTATTCTAAAGACTTATTCACTAAGTACTTAATGCTAGAGAAATTGATTGAGTTTATTCTAGTTCTGTATTATTTTAAATTACAATATGATTATACATACTATTAAAAGACAATACAAGTTCAGTTCAGTTCAGACTCTCAGGTAAGGACCCACTAGGGGCGAGGGGGAAGTGGGGACAGAAGAAGAATAGCCGGTGAGAGGAAGAGCTGAAGTAGAAGAGAAAGAGTCAGGACTAAACCCAACAGTCTAACTACTGGAATATCAGTTCAGTTAGTTAGTTCAGACTCTCAGGTAAGGACCCACTAGGGGCGAGGGGGAAGTGGGGACAGAAGAAGAATAGCCGGTGAGAGGAAGAGCTTAAGTAGAAGAGAAAGAGTCAGGACTAAACCCAACAGTCTAACTACTTATTATTTGTTATATCAGTTCAGAGAAATTGGTTGAGTTTAATCTAGTTGTATATTTTATTTCAAGTTACAGTATGTTGATGCTATACTAGTATAATAACAATACTAGAAAAATTTATTGAGTTTCTTCTAGTTATATATTTTATTTCAAATTAACAAAATGATGATACTATAATATTTTAAATGACAATATGATGATATGAAATTGCAACAAGTGTTAAGGAGGATGACATATAAAATTGAGATTATCTTAAGTAAAATAATATTGGGTTTGAAAGTTTGTTACAGTATGAGTATTTAGTATAGGGTGAGTAGGTGATTTTTGAGAAGAGTCTTGTTCCTTATTTCTTAATTTAGCAAATCTTCAGACAAATATGTTTAGATTTTTTACCTACTGGGTATATACACTGTGAGGTTTATCTTGTGTATATATACACATAAGTTTACTCTTATCTACACCAGCACCGAGTCTACCCAGTAACTGGATGGTCACAACCTGGGTCAGGTTAAAGATAAGAATTGTTCGGATTTTTAACACGGAGGGCTATCCACCCAGGATAACCCAAAAAAGTCAGTGCGTCATCGAGGACTGTCTGTCTTATTTAGATTGGGGTCCTTTAATCTTGTCCCCCAGGATGCGACTCACACTAGTCGACAAACACACAGGTACCCACTTACCGCTAGGTGAACAGGGACAGCAGGTGTAAAGAAACATGTCCAACGTTTTCACCCATGCCAGGGATTGAAGCACGGACACTCACTGTGAGGCGAGTGCATTGCCAACCGAGCCACAGTACACCCAACCAATAGGACTTCTGCGCCAGTACATAATGGGTCCAGGGACTGGGCTCCAAAGTATTGATAGGTGAGAAAGTTACAAAGGTAATGAACTCAGTTAGATCTGGTCGCAATCATGACAAGTTACAAAGGTATTTACAGATTACAAGGTACATAATGGGTCTAGAGACTGGGCCCGCCTTCGTCGGATGTGGACGTCTCTCTCTCGCCTGTTTATCAGTGACAAATTTTCCGCGATCTCTCTGGGACGCTTGTCCTCATCTATTTTGCCCGCCGGGCACTACAGGAGGGGCACCTGTTCATCAGCTTACTTTAAGCCAGCTCCATTTTTTCCGCTCTGCGGATAATTCTTTAACGGTAGGGGTGTAGGCGTCCCGCTCTGCTGAGGCTTGGCAAGGGGGTCCACCGGATCTAATTGGAAACTTCAAGTTTCTATCTCTATTTACAAAGGACTTTTTGTTCCTTTTCTTTCATCTCCCAGCCTTGGGCAACAAATCTTCCTCGTACCATCGAGAAATCGGGCTCGATACGGCTTATGCTGTCAGTGGCCCTGATAAACCTAAGAAGAAAGAAAGAAGAACCCAACCAATACACAGAAAACGGAGTTGCTTCCTGACGCGGGTCTTAATTATACGACAAGGAACTGGAGTTTTTTTGGTTGTCCCATTTGGGACTAAGATCTACTTGATGGTTTGCAACTAGGTGATATATATATATATATATACATATATATATATATATATATATATATATATATATATATATATATATATATATATATATATATATATATATATATATATATATATATATCCACCTAGTTGCAAACCATCAAGTAGATCTTAGTCCCAAATGGGACAACCAAAATATATATATATATATATATATATATATCCTTGTCCTTTTTCCTAATGAACAAATCAACACCACCACCTTATGCGGTTTGTCTTTAATAATAATAATAATTATAATAATAATATCTTTATTTACTACAAGTACGCTTGAAGTTCCTAAACCTGTACTCCCTAGAACGCAGACGTGAGAGATACATGATCATATACACTTGGAAAATCCTAGAGGGATTAGTATCAAACTTGCACACGAAAATCACTCCCTATGAAAGCAAAAAACTCGGCAGACGATGTAACATCCCCCCCCAATGAAAAGCAGGGGTGAAACTAGCACGATAAGAGACAATACAATAAGTGTCAGGGGCCCAAGACTGTTCAACTGCCTCCCAGCATAAATAAGGGGGATTACCAATAGACCCCTGGCTGTCTTCAAGAAGGCACTGGACAGACACCTAAAGTCAGTACTTGACCAGCCGGGCTGTGGTTCGTACGTCGGGTTGCGTGCGGCCAGCAGTAACAGCCTGATTGATCAGGCCCTGATCCACCATGAGGCCTGGTCAGATAAGATAAGATTTTCTTCGGATTTTTAACCCCGGAGGGTTAGCCACCCAGGACACCCCAAGAAAGTCAGTGCGTCATCGAGGATTGTCTGTCTTATTTCCATTGGGATCCTCAATTTTGTCCCCCAGGATGCGACCCACACCAGTCGACTAACACCCAGGTACCTATTTGCTGCTAGGTGAACATGACAACAGGTGTAAGGAAACACGTCGAAATGTTTCCACCCCGCCGGGAATCGAACCCGGGCCCTCCGTGTGTGAAGCGAGAGCTGTAGCTACCAGGCCACCGGGGCCGCGGGAACGTTGACCCCCGGACCCCTCTTCAGGTATACTCCAGGTATACAAGGTATACAGGCCTAGATGACATCAATGACATACTACTATATAGAAAGCCCCTTGTTATGCAGAGCATTTCGGGCAAATTGGGTCAGTTTTGTCCCAGGTTGCGACCCACACCAGTCGACTAGTACCCAGGTACGCATTTTGCTGATGAGTGAACATAGACAACCAGTTAAATAACAAAAAAAGGCACAATACCGTGACTGGAACAATACACACACAACCCGCACATAGAAAAGAGGAGCTTACGACGACGTTTCGGTCCGACTTGGACCATTTACAAAGTCACACTAACACAAAGGACAGGTAGAAGGGGTTATATATAGGCAGGCAGACAGGGAAGGGCACAAGAAAGTGGTGGAGGAGTAATAGTGGAAGTAGTAGTGGTAGTGGAAGTAGTAGTAGTAGAGTCAGTCATATTCTAGGAAAGAGGAGCACTACCACTACTACTTCCACTATTACTCCTCCACCACTTTCTTGTGCCCTCCCTGTCTGCCTGCCATATAACCCTTCTACCTGTCCTTTGTGTTAGTGTGACTTTGTAAATGGTCCAAGTCGGACCGAAACGTCGTCGTAAGCTCCTCTTTTCTATGTGCGGGTTGTGTGTGTATAGACAACCAGTGTGAGGAAACACGTCCAATGTTTCCACCCCTTCGCCGGGAATCGTCGATATACAAAATGAACATGTTATGGTGACCTAACCTAGGATATGTTTCCGCTTCTTTATGTGTCATTAAGGACCCTACGCTACGTATCTAATTTAGACATTATATATATATATATATATATATATATATATATATATATATATATATATATATATATATATATATATATATATATATATATATATATATATATATCTACAGGTAATATTCAAGGACAGCTTATCACAAATGTATGTTTTATTGCGCATGTGCTATCAAGTTTAACTTGTAATTTTCTATGTAAAACATGTTCAGAGCATATGAAATTATTATTCAGAGACTGACTGGAAAGCAAAACACCACCACCGCTGTTACTAAAAAGGCTTACTGCCGACTCTTAGTGTAGCATTATGTTACTAATATTACAAAAATCACTCTCCTCCCTTCCTGGTGGGTGTTCCTTAACTTTAACCTTCACCTGGTTGATGCCATTAACGGCTTTAACATGGCTATGTAATTTAATTTTGACTTCTTAACTGTATGAAAAGTTTTTGATGCCCTGCTACATACAGTGAGTATTGCAAAGTTGTTCACTTTATCATGTTAGTTTTGTTTCCTAACCTTTACAAAATTTGAGGCAATGGTAGTCTGGATAAAGGTCATTGGCAGTTTTATAGGCAGCTTTATTTTTGCAGTAATATATACTCTGTCACTGAGCGTTCCTAGTCTAGGTAATTCTTCCTATCTGTCACTGAACGTTCCTATTCTAAGTAATTCTTCTTGACCTATACGTTCTCTTGCGCTTTTTTTCCTGGATGAACATTACCGTCTTGAATAAATTTATTTTTCATATCTTTTATCAAATAAAATTACTAAACTGAGCTAGAGTAATCAATATGTAACTGAGATCTAAAAATATGATCTTACTATTCTTCAGTTGCAGACATTGTGCCTACTGTTACTTTATTACATTATTGATGATAAACACTCATGATCAATAATAAACAGAGATGGATTCCTCGCCATACATTACTGTACAGTTATTTCTGTGTTTAGGTTTTTACTCAAATATCGACTTAGTTCTACAGAGTTGTGAAGACAGTCACTTTATTAACCATTAGCTACATGACTCCAGTTCAGAAAACATATTTTCTGTGCTTTTTTAATCTTTACATGACAGTAAGAGGCCATTGTCGTTCGCTGGTTTGCATTTGACGTTATAGTTTCTGACGAGGACACTGGACAGGTACAGGTTATTTGGATAGGTTGATGTTGTGGTCGTAGAAGAGGCAGACGCAGTTCAATGCAGATAAATGTAACGTTCTAATCCTAGGAAATGAAAATTATTATGGCACTTATAAGCTAAATAATAGAGATCTTAGTCATTGTGAATGCGATTTTTTTTTTTAAAGAGCTGTGGTTAACAGAAATTTAAAGCCAAGACAACAGTACGTAAGTGTTCGTAGTAATACTAACATTCTTGACTTCATATCAAAAAGTATAAATAAGAGAAATCCTAAGGTTATACTTCATCTTTTTATATCTTTGGTAAGGCCTCATTTATATTATGTTCTTCATTTCTGGTCTCCATAATAGAGAACGCATATAAATGTTGGAACTTGTGCAGAGAAAGATAACGAAGTTGATTACATTTATTAGAAACCTTTCTACGAAGATAGGCTAAGACATTGAACTTGAACTCTCTAGAAAGTCGTAGAATTAGGGAAGATATTATTGAAAATTACAAATGGAAAACAGGAATAAATAAAGGAGATACAAATAGCGTGTTGAAAATATTTAATAAATGACTCCCAGCAATAGATTCAAGTTGGAAAAAAATATATTTAGAAAGAATATAAGAAAGTACTAGTTTTTCAGTAGAGTTGAAGATGAGTGGAACAAATTCCTAGGTAGTGTCATTGTGGCAAAAGCTCTCGCTTCACACGGTGAGGGTCCGGGTTCGATCCCATGCGAAGGGGTGGAAACATCGGATGTTTCCTTACACCAGTTGTCTATGTTCACCCATCAGTAAAATAGGTACCTGGGTGTTAGTCGACTGATGTGGGTCGCATCCTGGAACAAAACTGACCTAATTTGCCCGAAATGCTCTGTATAACAAGGGACTTTCTATATAGTAGTATGTCACTGATGTCAGCTAGGCCTGTATACCTTGTACATGTATACTTGTAGTAAATAAAGATATTATTATTATTACTACAGTATTATTATTATTATTATTATTATTATTATTATTATTATTATTATTATTATATTAACTTAAATACAGGTTGAACGTGTACACGAGTGAGTATGAGTGGGTGTGAGTCTAACCTACCTAGCATGGGCTAATAAGCCTACTGCCGTGTTCTTTCATTCTTGAGTATTATTTACATGGCACACCAACAGTGGAGGATGTAAATTACTTGACGAGATAGATATACTGCGTACTACTGAACAACTTAAGTGAGACTTGCCCAAGTCTTACAGCTCAGGCAAACACATTATACATGTATTATGTAAACAACAATTGTGCGGTGAGGTTGCATGTCATAGAAAAAGCATAGAGAGCTATTTTCTGCAGTGTACCTATTATGTATGATAGGTATTGTGAGAATGATGCTACCATTTGTTCAATACTTAATTATAAAATAAGTTAACCATTCAGCTCTGCGACGTTAATGCGTCATAGACGGTGACGGTAATGTGTCATAGACGGTGATGGTAATGTGTCACACACGATTAGAGTCACACAGGGTAACGATACTTCGTCATACACGCTGACGCTACGGCGTCATCCACGGTGACATTACTGCGTCATCCACGGTGACTTTACTGCGTCATACATGGTGTCTTTACTGCGTCATCCACGGTGACTTTACTGCGTCATACATGGTGTCTTTACTGCGTCATCCACGGTGACTTTACTGCGTCATACATGATTTTACTGCGTCATCCACGGTGACTTTACTGCGTCATACATGGTGACTTTACTGCGTCATCCATGGTGACTTTACTGCGTCATACATGGTGACTTTACTGCGTCATACATGGTGACTTTACTGCGCCATACTCGCTGACGTGACATGTCATTCACAGTGACGTTTCTGCATGTTGAAACCCAACACAGCTTGTGGAATCCCAACAAACACAGCTTGTGGAATCCCAACAAACACAGCATGTGGAAACCCAACAAACACATTGCGGAAACCAACACATCGTGTGAAAACTTAACAAATACAGCTTATGAATACCTAGCAGGCATTAAGGCATGAATTTTAGCAAGAGCAGCATCACGTTGTCAATCACCCAGACTCCATGAGATACTAACATGACAGAAGACCATTTATGCAGTATTACGTAAGCCTTTATCGACCACGTTCCACCCACATATAATGATTTAGAATGGAATGGAATGTGTGCGTACCTATTTACTGCAACAGTGTTAGCGAAAAGCTTTTAATACTCTTAAAAAATAACGTACTTCCTTATAACTGTATGTGTATCTCTCTACCACTACACAGACTTCACAATCTGAGATAACGTAAGTCTCAGAAACTCTGTGTTGAACATTTAATGTACTCAAGCTGCACAAGGAAAGAGGATCATGGCCAATAGGATACCCAGCCAGGGTGGCGTACACGAGTGTGAAGCCGTAGTTAGTTTAGTTTGATATCTTTATTATGCACCCCATACCCATGGTGTGGGGGAAGTCAAAAGATTACTGAGGTACATAATGGGTCCAGGGACTGGGCGGAACGATCATTATTACTCCTGGCCTCTTAACAATCACAAACAGCAGACAATACATGTGGATTTAAAAAAAAAATCCAGGCAAATTGAACGACCTTTAAACCTGTGGGTATGAAACTGTTGTGTGCACAGTTCTAGCAATCTCTTGATTGCATGACTGGAAAGGTAGTTCATCGGCTGCACCTTTCCACTTCGACGACAGGAATGATAGTGAAGAATAAGGCAAAAAAATGAGTGTCATTGGCGCCACACTATTCAGCAACTAATAATCGGTGTATTAGACACGCAATGAACTCGCCTTTATATTAGATGATATTTCGCTCAGGATTGAGCTTAATTAAGTTTGAGCGAAAATTAAGTTTGAAACAGAAGCGAGAGTAGTATCTGTAACTTAGCTGATGGAGGATCGAACCGCCAACACTCACCAAAAATCAAAGCAAGCTCGGTATTACGTCAGTCTTCACACCTGTTTGTATGCAAATTGCCCCACCCAATCTGTTTCCTGCTATGCTGCCTGGCGACACTAACGTCAGCGTGGCCTGCTGACCCCACCAACGTAAGAGGACGCAAGAAAACTATTTCTACCAGCCTTGTATAAATATCTAGCGACACAACACGCACCCATGTTACTTCCCATAATAACAGACTGCTTCTTACAACTCACCCCTCATTCCCTCACTTCCTCAATCCCCGATACATTATGATTAAGTGTGGAAACAATATACACATCCTGCTTCAGCTGGCTACTTGCCACAGGGAGACTGCTTTAGCGACTGCTGCAGCAGGACACTCGTCCAGTTCTCTCTCTCGCGGTTTGCAAGATTTCTGCTCAACACTCTAAGTAACTTTTCGCTGTGAAACGTCCAATTCCAGACGTACTACAAGCTGTCCAACATGATCTAATGTATGACATAATGTTCTACTAGAGCCAGAAGAGACTTTTAGCCACAAGACAGTCTAACATAGCCTAAGAAGATTTTTATAACCGCAATAAAGGTTAATAGAGTGATAAGAGGCGGCTCTCAGTGCCTTGCTTATCTAGCACTCCCTGGACCCATTATGTACTTCTGTAATATTTTGACTATAGCCCGCAGGATGGGTACATAATAAACACACTGGCCTACTAGTTTTAAAACAAACAACTTAATTTATTTCTGCCGTATACTAAATGTAGTTTATATGCAATAAAATATTGTTAAGCACAAAAACAACCACTTACATGCTGTGTATTTCGGGCAGCGTTTTTAGCTCAAAGTTCGAACCCCACTTTGTTCACTGAGATGAAATTTGATATTAAGAAAATAATAGTATGAGAGTTCTGACTGCTTATGAACAGTGGGAATTACGACTTTTTCTCAGGAGACTAGGCTGCAGGCTTACACCACCCGGGCTACGTAAGTGCTGCTCTTGCTGAACTCTTAGTAATGGTAACATTTCGTAATCCCTCCGTGGATATATCTAGGAAAATTTGACACCTTTTTTTTTAAGTCACGTGAATGTATCATGGTTGATGGCCCTCAGCAAGAGTCCTTCCGGCCACAGGTGATTTCCTCAAGGGTAGAGTCCCGCAAGGGGAAAAGTCCCTCATGGTGGAGTACCACAACGGAGGAGTCCCTTACACGTGTATTCCCACAAGTAATGGCTTTTAGCTCAGTGGTAGCGCCTTCGGCTCACAACCGAAGGACTTGGGTTTGATCCATGGGCGTTGGGCATGTTTTCTCACGCCTGTTGCCCTTGGTTGTTGTGGGTGGCATCCTGGGGGGATAGGGGTAGTAGTATACCTAGAATAAGGCCGGCCTTTGAAATGAGTCGAGGTAAGAAAGAAAATTATCATTTCTGCTGAAGAGGGCCTTAAAGACCGAAATCTACAGCCCTCTCTTTATTACTTATATATTTTATATCTCCAGATGAGTTTCTCAGTTTCTGTCAATTAAATTGTTTTTATTTTATTATTCTATTATGCACTTAAGTGTTTAACAGAGCCGATGCACCTAGTTGATACTTCACATGACCTCTTTAATATCTTACATTCATAGCTGCGAAAAGTTATATTTACCTTATTTTAAGCACTTGTGATGAACAAGTGGCACTCTGTATGATAAAGTAAACTGTTAATGGTTTTATTTGTTATTATAAGCACTTCTCTTGAGAGACTAACATCCTGCATGGAAATAAGAGCTGTGTAAAGGCATACTTATATTATTATAAGCATTTATGTTCATTCAGTGGTATTTTGCAGGCTTATGAGTAAGGCCGAGCCTATTTAAACAATTTTAGTTAGTGGAAAGTAACTCTGAGCCTCCCACAGTGGACCAGCTGGCGATCCCTGTGTCTAGCCTAGTGGGGACACTGCCGGGGGAACATACCTTCCCTGCAGTGGACCAACTGCTGATTCCTTTGTCTAGCCTGGTGGGGGTGCCACCAGGGAAGCACACCCTTCCTGCAGTGGACCAGCTGGCGATCCCTGAGTCTGGCCTGGTGGGGACGCCGCCAGGGAAACACACCTTTCTTACAGGAGCTCTCTTCCCCACCTCTCAACCTTACGAGAAAAGATCAGCTCGCAGGTTCCGCACCACCTCAAGGTAAACACATTTACTCATAATTCTGTTATTAGGTATCCCTCAAGGGCTACTTGTAAGTGGTTAACAGATTTTTTTCCTTTTTATTCTTAATCCAACTTTTCAAACAAACAACAAATAAACTTTTATTTCCAGAAGACACAGCTCATACATTTTATAATTCCACGGAAAGCCCATGATTATGAAGGCCTAATTATATTTTCTTCAAAATTTCAAGCCTGTGTTTGGTAACTAGGGCGAAATTTTTGGAACATTTGCCCTATGACTCAAGATGTTGAATTCATTCCCAGTTTCATGGAATGATTCGGATAACTTAGAAAACCCTCAGTGGCATAGCTTCAAACGTTCAAAAGTTGCCTCCTAATTCGACACCGCAGAGAGTGAAATTCAAGTATATTTAGATGCAGATTTGACCAGTGTATGCGTAAAATATATGAAATATTTATTGCCGTTAAATAACGTTCAATAAGTTTCAATTTACGTCTTCTGAACGGCTTCAATATTTAATGGCTTTTGCATCTTAGGGCCAGGATAGTACCTATTAAATTTTGCTTGCATGCAGGAAAATTTGTTGATGTAACAAAATAATTGGAAAAAGCTTGGCTCGTTGGAATCCGTGCCGTAACTGGAGAATGACTCCTCTGATCGGCATCAAATTTTCACCACTGGTGTAGTTTTCTGAACATAACGTTTATGCTGTTAATGTGTAGCATAAGTCCCAATTTGCAATTTTATTAAATTGATTATATATATATATATATATATATATATATATATATATATATATATATATATATATATATATATACTATATATATATATATATATATATATATATATATATATATATATATATATATATATATAGTTTAGTCTGAGTAGGTGCAAATTAGAAATTTTATTGAAGTTGTTATTTTAACAATTGTAATCATAATTTGATTTAGTGGAGTATGACTTTACTGATGAGCTTAAAGCTTTCACTATTGTTGGGCTTTGTTAAAACAAAGCTTGGCACTCATTTTAAGCTGTATAAATTTTAATTTGCCAATTTTATTAAATTGTTGCTCATGCAATAATTAGAAAATGCCTCATTTGGTCGGCTTCAAACGCTGGTGTGTTTTGGTTGAAAATATTTTATATTGATTTTGCGCTGGGTGGGTTCCTATTTGCTAGTTTTAAGCAATTTTATAAAATTTATTTACATAAAAATTAAATATTTTTTTATAGGATTGTAAAGAATTTTAAATAGAAAAGAAGTCAGTAAAGAAAACTAAAATTTTCTGCATGTTAAGGCGTTTTTAATTTCAGTGAGGACAGAATTTCCCATTTTCAGGATACTAGTCTCTCTCTCTCTCTCTCTCTGAGATAACAAGTGAATGCCTCTTCAGTTAAGTTTCAAAACTGGTGTTACTTAATGGAAGGTGGAATTAGATTTTGGCTGTGTATGCTCTTAATTTGCCATTTTTTTTATATTGAAGGAACTGGGATATTAATTTCCATATGGTGAATTGTGAATGCCTCTTCTGATTCACTTCAAATCGTCAATGTTGATTTTTAACTGCAGTATAAACTTCTGCCTCACTCTGCACTGTTCCAATCGCAGGCATTGAGGTACAGAGGATTGGGATGAGGCAATACAGGGTTAGGTTAGGTTAGGTAAGGGTTGTTCCGCCACTGGAACTTATGGTCATCTGACCGAGGCCTTCTGGTGGCATACCGGTCCACCTCTTTAAAAATTATGGTTTTGATTATATAACATTAATATATTATCATAAGGATATGTATACAGGGATACTTTACACGGATCGCGCAGCGACAGAAATGCATCTAATTTATATACATATTATAAATATTATTGCAAATGAGTCACTGACTGTTACATTTGTGCGATTTTTTACCCCGTGAAAATATTGATTACTTGAGGACCTATGTGTGAATGGCTGCAAAGGCAGGCTGGTGTGGTCCCAGCAACGCTGCAGGGGCAGGCTGGTGTGGTCCCAGCAACGCTGCAGGGGCAGGCTGGTGTGGTCCCAGCAACGCTGCAGGGGCAGGCTGGTGTGGTCCCAGCAACGCTGCAGGGGCAGGCTGGTGTGGTCCCAGCAACGCTGCAGGGGCAGGCTGGTGTGGTCCCAGCAACGCTGCAGGGGCAGGCTGGTGTGGTCCCAGCAACGCTGCAGGGGCAGGCTGGTGTGGTCCCAGCAACGCTGCAGGGGCAGGCTGGTGTGGTCCCAGCAACGCTGCAGGGGCAGGCTGGTGTGGTCCCAGCAACGCTGCAGGGGCAGGCTGGTGTGGTCCCAGCAACGCTGCAGGGGCAGGCTGGTGTGGTCCCAGCAACGCTGCAGGGCAGGCTGGTGTGGTCCCAGCAACGCTGCAGGGCAGGCTGGGTGGTCCCAGCAACGCTGCAGGGCAGGCTGGTGTGGTCCCAGCAACGCTGCAGGGGCAGGCTGGTGTGGTCACTCCAGCAACGCTGCAGGGGCAGGCTGGTGTGGTCACTCCCAGCAACGCTGCAGGGGCAGGCTGGTGTGGTCACTCCCAGCAACGCTGCAGGTGCAGGCTGGTGTGGTCACTCCCAGCAACGCTGCAGGTGCAGGCTGGTGTGGTCACTCCCAGCAACGCTGCAGGGGCAGGCTGGTGTGGTCACTCCCAGCAACGCTGCAGGGGCAGGCTGGTGTGGTCACTCCCAGCAACGCTGCAGGGGCAGGCTGGTGTGGTCACTCCCAGCAACGCTGCAGGGGCAGGCTGGTGTGGTAACTCCCAGCAACGCTGCAGGGGCAGGCTGGTGTGGTCACTCCAGCAACGCTGCAGGTGCAGGCTGGTGTGGTCACTCCAGAACGCTGCAGGTGCAGGCTGGTGTGGTCACTCCAGCAACGCTGCAGGGCAGGCTGGTGTGGTCACTCCCAGCAACGCTGCAGGTGCAGGCTGGTGTGGTCACTCCAACGCTGCAGGTGCAGGCTGGTGTGGTCACTCCAGCAACGCTGCAGGTGCAGGCTGGTGTGGTCACTCCAGCAACGCTGCAGGGGCAGGCTGGTGTGGTCACTCCCAGCAACGCTGCAGGGGCAGGCTGGTGTGGTCACTCCCAGCAACGCTGCAGGGGCAGGCTGGTGTGGTCACTCCCAGCAACGCTGCAGGGGCAGGCTGGTGTGGTCACTCCACCAACGCTGCAGGGGCAGGCTGGTGTGGTCACTCGCAGCAACGCTGCAGGTGCAGGCTGGTGTGGTCACTCCCAGCAACGCTGCAGGGCAGGCTGTGTGGTAACTCCAGCAACGCTGCAGGGCAGGCTGGTGTGGTCACCCAGCAACGCTGCAGGTGCAGGCTGGTGTGGTAACTCCAGCAACGCTGCAGGGGCAGGCTGGTGTGGTCCTCCAGCAACGCTGCAGGGGCAGGCTGGTGTAGTCCCAGCAACGCTGCAGGGGCAGGCTGGTGTAGTCTCAGCAACGCTGCAGGGGCAGGCTGGTGTAGTCCCAGCAACGCTGCAGGGGCAGGCTGGTGTAGTCCCAGCAACGCTGCAGGGGCAGGCTGGTGTAGTCCCAGCAACGCTGCAAGGGCAGGCTGGTGTAGTCCCAGCAACGCTGTAGGGCAGGCTGGTGTAGTCCCAGCAACGCTGTAAGGGCAGGCTGGTGTAGCCCCAGCAACGCTGCAGGGGCAGGCTGGTGTAGTCCCAGCAACGCTGCAGGGGCAGGCTGGTGTAGTCCCATCAACGCTGCAGGGACAGGCTGGTGTAGTCCCATCAACGCTGCAGGGACAGGCTGGTGTAGTCCCAGCAACGCTGGGATGTAAAAGAAGTGAATCAAGATCAAGAACCAAGTTTTAAAACAAACTTATCTTAAGACAACGTTTTGCGGTGTGTAGAGCTTTATCAGGCCATAGATCATTAGCTGGGACAGGCTGGTGTGGACACTCCCAGCAACGCTGCAGGGTCACTGCTGATGGCATGTATCGTGCTAGTTTTTGTCAGGTAGCTGGGTACAGTGACGTGCATGGTAGGGCAGAATGTTGCTCACAAGGCTATCCCAGTATACATGCACTCATTGCCTTCCTCACCTCCCTCGGGAGGTGGGGAAGGCGAGTTCCCACTTCCATCGGGAGACAAACATTTAGATTAATCATTATTTAGGAAATCACTGATGCAACTTTTGTTCAGCTTGTTAATATTTGTCACTACATACACTTGCGAACAAACATGTTCAGGGACGAAATTAGTAGAGTGAAAGTTTAGGTCAAGACTTGCTGATGATTATTTGTTTCAGATTTTAAAATTGTTTCACTAACATAGAAATGAATATTGATGTGCTGGCTTTTAAATGCAACCTCACCTCTCATATTAAATATTTTTCTATCACTTTAAAAACAAAATCAGATTTATCATTGAAATTAACTTAAGCCCCATGAACGCTTAGGAAAATGGCATACAAGGCAGTCCTGTTCATTACTTCTTGTCTGATCCCGGAAAATAATGGATCTCATAACCTATCCTTCATATTTAGTTGTATAACATGCGCATAAATTATTAAAAAAAAATAAGATTACATCATAATCTCTTTTTTTTCATGGATTTGTCAAAATTGTTAAGGAAATATTCATATACGACACTTCTGAAATCCTGAAGACATCGAAAGTTGAGACATAAAAAGTTCTGTGGTAGTGCCTTCGGCTCAGCCAAAGGACCTGGGAATGTGTCCCTGCGTCTGTTGTTCCTGTGCTTGTTCATCTAGCAATAAATAGGTACCTAGGTGTTAGCCGACTGTTGTGGGTAGTATTCTGGGGTTGGGCTCTGAAATGATCTGAGTTAGGATAACAGTTCTTAGCCTGTAAATTTAATTGTGTAAGAAAGAAATTGTCATTACGAAGAACCCCTGGTGGTTAAAGCTCTTTGTGTCTGGGTTCGATTCTCAGCCAGGGTAGAAACATTAGGCGTGTTTCTTTACACTGGTTATCTATGTTCCGCAGAAAACAATATAAAGTTCATTGATGAGAAATTTCAATTACTCCGATATGGAAAACGTGAGGAAATTAAAACTACATATGAGTATAAAACAAATTCCAACCACACAATAGAGCGAAAAACTAATGTAAAAGACCTGGGAGTAATCATGTCAGATCTCACCTTCAAAAACCATAACATTGTATCAATCGCATCTGCTAGAAAAATGACAGGATGGATAATGAGAATCTTCAAAACCAGGGACGCCAAGCCCATGATGACACTCTTCAGGTCGCTTGTTCTATCTAGGCTGGAATATTGCTGCACACTAACAGCACCTTTCAAGGCAGGTGAAATTGCTGACCTAGAAAATGTAGAGAACCTTCACGACACACATAACTGCGATAAAACACCTCAATTACTGGGAACGCTTGAAGCTCCTGAAACTGTACTCCCTAGAACGCAGCGGGAGAGATACATTATTATATACACTTGGAAAATCCTAGAGGGATTAGTACCAAACTTGCACACGAAAATCACTCCCTATAAAAGCAAAACACTCGGCAGACGATGCAACATTCCCCCGATGAAAAGCAAGGGTGCCACTAGCATGATAAGAGGCAACACAATAAGTGTCAGGGGCCCAAGACTGTTCATCTGCCTCCCAGCATACATAAGGGGGATTACCAATAGAAACCTGGCTGTCTTCAAAAAGGCACTGGACAAGCACCTAAAGTCAGTACCTGACCAGCCGGGCTGTGGTTCGTATGTCGGGTTGCATGTGGCCAACAGTAACAGCCTGGTTGATCAGGCCCTGATCTACCACCATGAGGCCTGGTCACAGACCGGGCCGCGTGGGGCGTTGACTCCCGAAACCCTCTCCAGGTATACTCAGTAAAATGGGTACCTGGGAGTTAGTCAACTGGTGTGGGTCGCATCCTGGGACAAAACTGACCTAATTTGTCCGAAATGCTCTGCGAGTCTGCATGACAGGCAGCTTTTTATATAGTAGTATGTCATTGATGTTAGCTAGGCCTGTATACCTTGTACATGTACATGTAGAAATAGAGATATTATTATTATTATTATTAACTTACCCATAATTTGCTGTGTAAGACAATAGTAAAAATCTAAACTTGTGTATTGAACGTGAATAAAGACATACTTACCTGATCACACATCTCGGCAGTAATATAAGCCATCTTCGGAGGGTATTTTAAGCTTGTGTAAAATACACTCGCATTAAAAACTGGTTCCGTCTTGTGACGCACTACCCAAATGTTTATTGAAGACTCGTTCGTATCATCTTGTCTGATGCTCAGACGCCCTCACCTGCTATGCCTCAGCAACAACTATCAAAGTATTTTATCCACTGTGGCATATTACCAACCATTCTGGAAAAATACCCTGACTTTGCCTATTGTAAATAATGTATAACCACATAAACTTGTTTAAATTCAAGCATACTTGCTAAAATATAAGATAATATAAATAATTCAGAACCACATATAAGTTAGTGTAATATTTTTGTGAATTGATCGACACCATGCCCAGCCCTTCTAGGGCAGGGTAGGTGACAGCCAGAGCTTGCTACCATCTGGAGCTCGCAAGACTGCCCTTCCCGTCAGCCTCCCTGGGGCGGGGAAGATGGCAGACCAGAGGGGCCTAGCGTCTCCCTACGAGCCCCGTGCTGGTGGGGAATGTGGCTAGGCCTGGGGACAGTTGGTTCCAACGATGAGGGGGTACTTGTACCTCCTCCCATAGGAGACGTAGGTCTCAGATATTCCCACGACAGGGAGCCGGAGCCGGGTCGCCATCTGGAATAGACCCGGGCCGGGAGAATTCCCGTCGAATCAACACCTCCTCCTCCTTTTGTGAATTTATTTCTTCATAAATAATTCATTATGATTGTAACCGGATATAAATATGCAAATAGTTCATTACCTCTGTAACCTGTTTATCTATCAAAACTTTGCGGCCCAGTCCCTGAACCTATTATGTACTTCTGTAATTTAATAGGTATAGGGTGCATAATAAAGATATTAAATTAATTACTATGGAATGAAGTGTGTATCTTACCATAAGTACTCTAGTTATTAACTCAATATTTACAAATATCTTCCATCTATTTTGTAACTACTCGCTTCTTCTAGACGAGTGCAAACACTAACATCTGCTTCGCTAACCAGCGAGGAGGTGTATTTTTCCCACTTCTAGAATGTAGTACTAATACTTGCTATGCTAACCAGGGAGGAAGTGTATACTTCCCACTTCTAGTATGCAGTACTAATACTTGTTCTGTTAACCAGAGAGGAGGTATATACTTCTAATTCTAGAATGTAGTACTGGTGTCCAAGGTGGTGTATACTTCGCACTTCTAGAATGTTGTACTAACACTTGCTCTGGTATCCAGGAAGGAGGCGTACCAGGTGTGTACTCCCAGTCGTCATGAGGTGATCCGCCTGCTGGTGGCGCTGCATGAGGCCCGCCAGGGACGCAACATGAACAAGATTATCCAACTCTGCAACAGACAAACTAATGCAGCTGACGTTGACACCAACATCAGATTCCTTGGGTAACTGGCGTCTCCAGGACGTCCGGGTACTGAAGAATATGTCAAGAACCGTATCCTCCTGAACGTGTTAATGTGGACGTGCTATATGTCTCCAACCAAATACTTTATTTTTTTCCAATGCTGGGAATGATTTCTAAATATAGTAAATGAAAAAAAAATTAAATCTATTACTGATGGAGTCGTGTTTAAATTTCTGAGAAACTTGCAATTTAATAATGGTGGAAATTTTCCCTTGGTCAATATTTTTGTTGAATGTATCCAGATAATTTGATGCCGCCAGTAATATGTAAATGTCAACATTATAGTCCAACTGTTTCAGAAGCAGCACCGACCTTATATTCAAACATTCATCATTTAAGTCCTTGAAAACTGTAACAAGAGCTTCAGGAAAATGTGAAACCAGCCGTGTATGAACACACCTCCATTTATTGTTTATCATGGCAACTTCTACGTAATTAATACCTCTCAAGAGAGGTTCCTTGATGCTGGTTAGGGGCTCTTGACCCAAGGAATTTGAATTGTCTTCCACTTCCTTGGACTGAATCTGATTGCTTCCTATACTTTGGGTGCTGTGTGACCCTTATGTTCTTAGCGCTTCCCCCTAAATAAAACAATATGTGATTAATAAAATCGTTGTCATAACTTATTTTGAAATCAGTATACAGTCTAGTTACTGTTAAAGTAACGTCATCGAGTCAGGTGATAGACTAGTCAGTGTTAACGTCATCGAGTCAGGTGATAGACTAGTCAGTGTTAACGTCATCGAGTCAGGTGATAGACTAGTCAGTGTTAACGTCATCGAGTCAGGTGATAGATAGACTAGTCAGTGTTAACGTCATCGAGTCAGGTGATAGACTAGTCAGTGTTAACGTCATCGAGTCAGGTGATAGACTAGTCAGTGTTAACGTCATCGAGTCAGGTGATAGACTAGTCTGTTAACGTCATCGAGTCAGGTGATAGACTAGTCAGTGTTAACGTCATCGAGTCAGGTGATAGACTAGTCAGTGTTAACGTCATCGAGTCAGGTGATAGACTAGTCAGTGTTAACGTCATCGAGTCAGGTGATAGACTAGTCAGTGTTAACGTCATCGAGTCAGGTGATAGACTAGTCAGTGTTAACGTCATCGAGTCAGGTGATAGACTAGTCAGTGTTAACGTCATCGAGTCAGGTGATAGACTAGTCAGTGTTAACGTCATCGAGTCAGGTGATAGATAGACTAGTCAGTGTTAACGTCGAGTCACGTGATAGACTAGTCAGTGTTAACGTCATCGAGTCAGGTGATAGACTAGTCAGTGTTAACGTCATCGAGTCAGGTGATAGACTAGTCAGTGTTAACGTCATCGAGTCATGTGATAGACTAGTCAGTGTTAACGTCATCGAGTCAGGTGATAGACTAGTCAGTGTTAACGTCATCGAGTCACGTGATAGACTAGTCAGTGTTAACGTCATCGAGTCACGTGATAGACTAGTCAGTGTTAACGTCATCGAGTCATGTGATAGACTAGTCAGTGTTAACGTCATTGAGTCAGGTGATAGACTAGTCAGTGTTAACGTCATCGAGTCAGGTGATAGATAGACTAGTCAGTGTTAAAATAACATCATCCAGTCAGGTGAGTGACTACTTAGTGTTATAGTAACGTCAAATGATAATCTAATTCATGTTAAAGTAACGTCAGGTGATAATCCGTGTTAATTAAAAAAAACGCGAAGTGATAGCCTACTACCCTACCGTTTTTATATTTTTAGCATTTTTAAGTTAAGATCATTTTCACATGTACATTTCTACAGTTATTTTACATGCTCCACAGATTTAAGGCCCAACAAAAATAATGTTTGAAATGTGAGGAAATGTGAATGTAGGAAGAAGAAAAAGTGAAGGGTCAGTTATTTATATCTGGGTTGCCTTGACTGATCTTGTACTCAGCACACCCTCCAAGGGAGATGCCGTGATGCTGGTAAAGGGCTCTTGATCTAAGAAAGTGGAGCTGCCTTTCCTTGGAACAAGGCTTATCACCTCCCATTCTACAGGCGATGTATGACCGGTGCAGGCCTAGCGCTTCGTTAGTATAATAATAATACTATACCCCAGACATGAGCCACACTTCCGTGATGAGGGGGTCAGGCTTACAACGGCACTTATATGCATTACACTTTATTTAGGTATTAACTGTGTTAGTTATTATTTCTTGGTGTTCCTACCCAACTTAGTTGGGATTGAGGCCTCTCGACCGTCCGTGAGGTATTAAGGTCACATTTCACCGACATCAACACAGGAATGAAAGTAATATATATGTATATACGTAGTTATATACAAGTGTTCATTACACAAGTGAACACAACAAGTGTTCATTACACGACAAGTGAACACAACAAGTGTTCATTACACGACAAGTGAACACAACAAGTGTTCATTACACGACAAGTGAACACAACAAGTGTTCATTACACGACAAGTGAACACAACAAGTGTTCATTACACGACAAGTGAACACAACAAGTGTCCATTATACTTTAGTTATCTATCAGAATAGGTCCAGGATTATTATAATCATGGGGAGCGCTAAACTCGTAGGGATTATACAGCGCCTGTAGGGGGATGGAAGGTATTCGGGCTCAATTCAGGGAACTGGAGCACAGATCCAATTCCCTAGATCAAGACCCCCTCACCAGCGTCAAGGAACCTCCCTTGACTACTACCTTTACTATGGGTATGAGTCTACCTGTAGGTTGTTCTGGGGGTCAACGCCCCCGCGGTCCGGTCCTCGACTAGGCCTTTGGTAGATCAGGTCCTGATTAACCATTCTGTTACTGCTGGCCGCACGCAATCCAACGTACGAACCACAGCCCGGCTGACTGGGCACTGACTAGGTATCTGTCCAGTTCCCTCTTCACAACCAGGGGTCAATTGGCAATTTCCCTAATGTATGATGGGAGAGTGTTGAACAGTCTTGGGTCCCAGACACTTATTGTGTTTTCTTTAGTGTACTCATAGAATCCCTGCTTTTTAATAGGAGAATGTTGCACCGCATCCGCAGGGAGGGATTTCTGTGTGCTGATTTGGAACCAGTCCCTCTAGGATTTTCCAGGTGTAGATTATGATGTATCTCTCCTGCGTTCCAAGGAATACAAGACAAGGGACTTCAAACGTTTCCAGTAATTAAGGTGCTTGACTAAACATATGTGCAGTGAAAGTTCTCTCTACATTCTCTAGATCTGCATTTCACTTGCCTTGAATGGGGCTGTTAGCGTACAGTAGTATTCCAGCCTAGAGAGAACAAATTACTTAAAGAGGATCATCATTGGCATGGCATCCCTTGTTTTGAAAGTTCTCCCAAGTCCTTCACATCAGTTTTTCCCTCTTTTGTGTGGTTACAATTTGTTTCATACTCCGTTCTAGCCATTATTTCCTCAAATGCACAATAAAACAATCAAATATTTAAGAAAATTTAAGATTCAAGTGCGGGGAAGTCTAAGAGGAAAAACAAGTTTCTCTGAGCTTCTCAGACCAGACCTGGAATTGAATCACCTCCCTCTCGCAGAGTAGAGCAGAAGGGAAAGTGCATTTAAAAGTGAAAGGCTGCGACGAGAACAGAATGATTAACAGCTACAACCAGCAGTTGGTGATTACATTAATAGTATTTTTTTATGTACATCAGTAGTTTCTGTCCAACTAGCAGTAAATAGGTACCAGGGTGTTAACTGACTGTTGTTGGTGGCATTCTGAGGGTGGTAATATACATTAGAATTAAAGACCTGGATAGTATTGGGAATTGAAATGAACCGAGGTAAGATAACATGATAAATATAATTTATAGAAAAAACTGTGCATATACCATAGTGACAGAATATGAGGGACCATGGGAAACTAAGTGCTTCTATCACCCAACGTTAATATACCTTCCTACAGTGTACCCCTAAATTTCCTTCCACATCCGAGGCAGGGTCACCTTATCGTTGTGGCGAGGTTTGAGAAGGACATATTTCCGCGTCCAGATCTTAGTTAATAGGAGTTGCTAGAAATGTATAAGGACTGCTACTGAAGCTCAATTACTAATTCGAGTGAAGAAACCAGTGATTGGAAATGAGATGAATGAGGTAAATACGTGAAGGCGATACTTTGTTTGTTTGTTTGTTATTGGTCAACTATTGACGGCGAGAATAATAGTTAAGTAAATGGTGTGGAAAAAGAAAGTGCAATCAGAGTTTACGAACTAAACAAAGAAGTAGGTGTCAATGACTATTATATTATGGAAAGTATGTTGTGTACTAGATTGGAGAGAAAATGGTAGCGGTTAAGGCCGGTTTGTGCAGCGAGACGGTCAGTGTTCTGGAGGCTAGAGGCTGAAGATAACATATGTGACCCAAGCAAGTGGGAAAATACGTACATGATGTTGAAAGGTTAAAGAGAATAGCGTGCAAAACATTTAAAGTGGTTACTCATATTAAGACAAGCCAGGAAATATAAGACCAAGGAGCAGCAGAGTTATAGGGGAATTATATACAAGTTTTATGTTCATTATTTGGCGATTTGTATTTTATTAGTAAATATAAATACCGCATTGTGTGGCTACCCATAACTATTTAACATACCCATTACGCAGGATGGTTTTGCTGTATTAGTTGCGAGGTCAACTTCAATCCTTCAAGACGGACTAGTTTCTTTTCCACGGGTAGGACATGGGATACCATCACCCTCACATGATGTATATCGATCATAATAATGAATGTTGGAGAGGAATAAATGGTATAAAATACCGACACAATGGAAAAATAAACACATACGTATAATGATCCTTATTGACAACGTTTCCCGCGGGCTTTCGTAGATCTGTCTGTGACTGATAAAGCCACTGCGGCAAACGTTGTCATAAGATCACATATACTGCATGTGTTATTTTCCAATGTTGAGAGGACGACACACATTCCCCACTCCTACACAGGGGCTTTTATTTCATGCAGCCACACTTTGAATGACAATGTAAATATCACGAGGGAGAGGGAGACATTTGGGAGGCAGGGACACGAATATCTAGGGTTAACTGTAGTCGCTTCTGGAGGTCACTGTCCCCACGGCCTGTTCCCAGACCAGGACTCCTGGTTGCTGGTCTGATCGATCAAGCTGTTGGTGCCCACCGCCAGCAGTCCAACTTATGCAGCACGACCTAGATGAACAGGAACTGTTTTGGTAAATTAGTCGAGTTCCCTCTTGAAGACAGCTAAGGGTATTGAAGAGTCACAGTTCCTTTACACTTATTGAGTTATCACTGTAATCAGAGTTCCCTGCTTTTCACTGGAGGTATCCTGCACCGTTTGCCAAGCATCTTTTTATCATATGTGGTGATTTCGGTGTGCAGATTTGGGACTAATCCCATTCAGTATCTTCCAAGTGTACATTATTATGGATCTTTCACGCCTACTTTCTAAGGAGTACAGTTCGAAGGACTAGTAATTGAGGTGTTTGACTTGAGTTTATACGAGCTGTGGTTCTCTGTACATTTTCCAGCTCAGCAGTTTTGCCTGTTTTGAAATGAGCCGTTATTACACAACAATATTCCAGCCTAGAGAGAAAAGTGACCTGAAGAGTATCATTGGCTTGACATCTTTTGTCTTGAAGGTTCTAGTTATCCAACCTATTAATTTTATTGCAGTTGCGATGAGATAGATCTATAACATTATCCGCTTAATTACTGAAACATATCTGATGAGGTTAGAGGAAGGAGGTTGCTGATACTGTTACGAAGTTTATACGTAATATAATTTAAGTTTACAAGAATGGTCAATTTTATTTTGAAAGCTGATATGCTGCATGAGAGTAAAGTGTGAATCCCTGGCTGTGAAATGAGGGGTAGATAAGAATACAGTGGAACATTGTTTAGATCAGCATTATGTAAAGTAAAAAATGAAGGACAATACCAAGTTATGTCCATGAACTCAGTGTTTAAAGAGGTGTGGCTAAGGCAGGGTGATAAAGCAGAGTAGACGAGATGTCGGCAGAATTTGAAAGGATGGTAATACAACGTAAACCGAATATAATTGATTTCCCTGAATAACGGGAATTAACTAGTACAAAGGCAGATAAACATTAAAATATTTTTTTTTATCAGGAGGTGACACCGCATTGTGCGACTGCCAGATCTGTTGGACTTAGATTCTTTATTTCCAGTCAATGCATTTACAAAATATACAATAATCAGAAAGCCCATAGGATGCACAGCATTTCAGGCAAAACTGTGTCTAGTTTTTAAGAATTACACTGATTTATAACTTTTTTTATCAACCTATCAACACCCCTGTTATGAATTATTATGTGAGAAATTACCTGCATGAACTTTACAGGGTATTACCTGAATTATTCGTGCAAGTAATTTGGGCGAGGTAAGTGGGACTTAGTCACAGTAGGTCGCAGAACTGTCACTCCCTCGATTCCCACTTCATTAGAACAATAAATTTTATATACATTAATTTACCATTTGTCACAGGAAGACAATGCTGGTGGAACACACCCTGATGCTACCTTAACAGCTAGAATTTACGATGGCCAACGTTAAACTACTGTACATTATGGGTAAGCATCACTTAGCTAAGGGGTGTTTCTGGGAAGAATCGGAGTCCTCTATTTTTCCATCCTTGTAGCCGAATTGTAAGGGTTTTCCACACTATTTATCCCAATTCTTCAGCGGGAACGTGTCAGCAATTTCTAGATTATTGATTGAGGCCAATATACACTAATTGAACTTCGATGAGGCCTGATTACATGACTATTGTAACAGCCAGTGTACACACATTACAAATGGTGTCCCCTCCCCTGTATCACTCCGCGGCCGCTGCACACCCTCCTTCACACAAAATTTATCGAAGGGTCAAATCAGCATCATTTTAATACACAATTATTATATTCAAATTTACACATGCTGAATTTGGGAATTTTCCACACCTGTGTTGATAGGTCGATAGGACGTTTTACAAGGTTAGTGGGTATATAGTGTTTCTCTTGAAATATAATAATAATTTTTACTGGTCAAAGGTTAGGTTAGGTAAGGTTTGTCAGGAAACAGGAAACGTGTTTCCTGACGCGGATCTTAGTCATATGATAACCCGCAGCTGGAGCTTTTGGTTATATGACCGAAGCCTTCCGCTGGCTTACCAGTCCAATTATGGTTATAATTATAACAACTATATACTCGTCATAGGATGTGCTTTAATGCTGTCAGGGGCTCTTGATCTAAGGCAGTAGACCTATAACCCCCCCCCTCCTTGGATTAAACCTGATTGTATCCGATTTTCTATGCATTTAGGTTCGATCTGAGGAAAAAGGAGGGTAGCCCTAATTTTTGGATCATGAGCCTTTTCCCCGAAATACATGATAATATTAAAGGAAGAGCTATGTTTAGCTATCATCAACAACACGCAAATTTTTTTGTTGTGGTTATTTAAAAAGCATGGTTAATGAATCATTCATGGAAGCTTAGAAATTAAACATCAAAAGCGGATGTTTAAACGAATGAAAAAATGTATATATACAATTTCATCAGTTGGTTGTCACTGTGGCCCAGACAGTCAACATCAAGGTCCGGGTGGTGGTGTCTCATGGCGCCATTGCAACATATTTACTTAGACGAATATTTCAAGAATCATACTTCTATTTGTAATTATTTTTATCTTCACTTCCAACAAGAGTTAACGGCATTTGTGAATACACCGACGTCTGTGCACCTGTACAAGTATCTTAAGTTCGACGGGATATGTGAAATAATAAGTATAGGATTAAATAAGTAGTGGTGATGTGGTAGGCTACCAAGATAGGTTGATGCAAGACAACCTAAACCAGTCCCAGGAATTGAGAAAGTTTACACAAGCACACTGGGAAAATTGTGCGTCCTCTTTAAAACTAGATATTAGGAGTAGGAAATAATTGTAAAAATAAATTCATCTCTCTTGTGACTTTTATTTGTATCTGGAACATATTTTCAGTGCTGTCCACATAACATTGAAGATGCCAAAATTCGTATCTCAACATAATATATTGAAGGGAAAATCTATGTGCTTAGTGCTAATCATATTCTAAATTTGTTCTTGTCTCTCGCATATAATTTTTTTATATGGATGTTTTACATGGTTTTGTAGAAAACCACTTTCCCTTCCCCTAAATAATGAAGTCTTCAAGCATTTTAATTTTAAAGATTTGTATTATATTCCCAAGCAAGGAAGCATTAAACCCGTAGGGGTGATACAGCGCCTAGGGAATGGGAGGTAATCAACCCTGTTTCAAGGAAGGAAATGGTAGCTAAAGTTCCCTGAATCAAGAGCTCTTCACAAGCCTCAAGGCAACCCTTCCCATCCCCCTTTCTATGAAAGGTTAGAGATGTGTAGTGACTGAAAATAAGAATAGTTTGACCATTTGAACACTCAGGAGTGAAACACAATTGGGCCTTTGAATAACTATCACATAAGATATGTACAATATTTAGGTCACTGGGTGACCGCTGTCCATCAGTGATCAAGAAAGTTGTCTGTCAATTGATCTCGAGGCTGATGCATAGTGAAATTTGTTGTTTTCTGACACGGCAGAGACTGCGATTTCACAGGTGCTTTGCGACCTCCTATAAGTTAAATGCTTCCTCATTCTGCGCGTGATGCGCCTGGACCTGCTGATGGTCCTCTCCTGAAGTTGTTACTCAGGTTGTACCTGCTGATGGTCCTCTCCTGAAGTTGTTACTCAGGTTGTACCTGCTGATGGTCCTCTCCTGAAGTTGTTACTCAGGTTGTACCTGCTGATGGTCCTCTCCTGAAGTTGTTACTCAGGTTGTACCTGCTGATGGTCCTCTCCTGAAGTTGTTACTCTAGGTTGTTTCTAAGCTGATGGTCCTCTCCTGAAGTTGTTACTCAGGTTGTACCTGCTGATGGTCCTCTCCTGAAGTTGTTACTCAGGTTGTACCTGCTGATGGTCCTCTCCTGAAGTTGTTACTCAGGTTGTACCTGCTGATGGTCCTCTCCTGAAGTTGTTACTCAGGTTGTACCTGCTGATGGTCCTCTCCTGAAGTTGTTACTCAGGTTGTACCTGCTGATGGTCCTCTCCTGAAGTTGTTACTCAGGTTGTACCTGCTGATGGTCCTCTCCTGAAGTTGTTACTCAGGTTGTACCTGCTGATGGTCCTCTCCTGAAGTTGTTACTCAGGTTGTACCTGCTGATGGTCCTCTCCTGAAGTTGTTACTCAGGTTGTACCTGCTGATGGTCCTCTCCTGAAGTTGTTACTCAGGTTGTACCTGCTGATGGTCCTCTCCTGAAGTTGTTACTCAGGTTGTACCTGCTGATGGTCCTCTCCTGAAGTTGTTACTCAGGTTGTACCTGCTGATGGTCCTCTCCTGAAGTTGTTACTCAGGTTGTACCTGCTGATGGTCCTCTCCTAAATTATTATAATCAAAAGAAGCGCTAAACCATAGGGTCATACAGCACGTCCTCTCCTAAAGTTGTTACTCAGGTCGTATCTGGTGAGGTTCTCTCCTGAGTAATAACTTAAGAAATATTAGGTAGTTCAGCAGCTCATCTTCGCTAGTGCAAAACTGCAGGAGTTTCAGGCCTATCAGGGAAGTGTTTCAGTTCGCAAAAGATCACAACAACTAAAAATATTTGTAACATGATTTGCAGATAGGAGTGACTAGACTGTAGGTGTGTTTATTTGTAATTGATGTTACGTGGATTTGTTACTCTGCAATCATTGGCTGGTGTGCTGTTTCAAATGTAAGCAATTTAGTACTGTTTGTGGTGCTTATGTGAATGCTACGTTAATGACTTGAAAGCATATCAGTGAAAGAAATTTATTTACACTATCCAAGGCATTTTCGTGTAGTGATATATTCATTGAGGAGCACCAAGCCTATAGAGGCCATAGTGCACCTATAGAATGGGAGATAATTAGATTTGATCTAAGGAAGA
This sequence comes from Cherax destructor, assembly GCA_009830355.1. Lineage (NCBI taxonomy): Eukaryota > Metazoa > Arthropoda > Malacostraca > Decapoda > Parastacidae > Cherax > Cherax destructor. Next base: position 100,216 of record WNWK01000596.1, read on the forward strand.
GAAGGTAGCCCCAAATCCTTTCCTCAACAATGTCACCAGCATCAAGGTACCCTGTCATTGAAGGGTCATGCAAATTATTATTATAATAAAAAAGAAGAGCTAAACCACAGGGGGAAGGGTCATGCAGGGTGCCAGGTATGCAAAGACAGAAGGTCACAGTAACCATGCTCTACAGAATCATTGATGAGCTCGTACATTACATTATTCATACAGTATAGTGAATTATTATTACTATTATATTAAAAGAGTGCCAAAGCCTATAGGTCATACAACTTTAAAATTATAGTGATCCATTTCGTTAGTATGATAACATGTCTGCCAGAGAGAAAGGTGGCATTCCAAGATTAATGATCAAACAAGCAGAAATGGGGAGTACAGTTATTGATGTTTATGCATGACGCCCTGTGACTGTAGTCGCCCTGATATGTAGTTCAAGGAGACTCGAATCCCCCACCACAAAATGGCACCTGCTAGAGGGATTGCCTACTTAAGTCAGATTTATTTTTCACATTGATTAGTGTACTGTCAACATTTTAACTCATTAGTTGTTTAACACTAAGGGTGACCCAAAGAAAATATTCACCATTCATATATTAGCTGCATTTCCAGGTATTGTGGTCCAATGTTGACTCACAGAATTCAAACATTCTTATTTGCTTTTAGTGTAGGCATTGTACTTATCAAGTTTCCAGAACTTGAGTTCAGCTAACTGGTTCTTAGGGAACATTCATGTTATTATAATCAAAACTAAGCGCTAAACCCACAAGGGTCATTATTATTGTAAGCAAAACCAAGCGCTAAACCCACAAGGGTAATCGTAACATAACAAGAAGCAATCATAGTCATACATACCTCAGGTCCATACACATGTAAAAATTTATGCAATAAAGCCCCTAAATCTATTCATTACCTAAATATCAAGTTAACCTTGTCGGAAAATCAATTCAAGACTCTTCTCAAAAATCACCTACTCACCCTATACTAAATACTCATACTGTAACAAACTTCCAAACCCAATATTATTTTACTTAAGAAGATCTCAATTTGATATGTTCATCCTCCTTAACACTTGTTGCAATCTCATATCATCATATTGTCATTTAAAATCTTATAGTATCATCATTTTCTTAATTTGAAATAAAATATATACCTAGATGAAACTCTAAAAACTATTTCTAGTATTGTTATTATACTAGTATAGCATCAACATACTGTAATTTGAAATAAATTCTACAACTAGATTAAACTCAACCAATTTCTCTTGTATTGTCTTTAAATAGTATGTATAACCATTTAATAATTTAAATAATACAGAACTAGAATAAACTCAATCAATTTCTTTAGCATTAAGTACTTAGTGAATAAGTCTCTAGAATAAACTGCCCCTAATGCCATGGCATGCCAGTGGCTCTCCTTGCATTACAGTTTTATAATTGTTTTATATTTGTAACTACCAATAACATTGTACACTTGTAACATGCATTGAAATAAAAATTATTATTATTATTATTATTATTATTATTATAATAAAATGAAGTGCTAAACCCACAAAGGTCATACAGTGCTCCCCTCAAGGGTCATACAGCACTGTGTACTTTCATAAAATATTACCTAGCTAATGAAAATTCTCAGCTCCTCTTTCACTGTCCCTCTCTTCTTAGACGCCCCATACATATGACATGTCTCAGGGCTTTCAAGACCATTGACATGGCTGACCAACAAACTGTGTTCTATCAGATCACAAGTGTCATCTTAGCTGTGCTCCCTTTATTACTGTCAGTTATGAGAAATGATAATCTCAAGGACATATCACATTGCATTCATGGGGGGAGTACTAAACCCATAAGGAAGGCATTCAAGTTCAATCCAAGGGGAGGGCAGGTCTGATTCCTTGGATCAAGAGCCTCTCACCGACATCTAGGAACCTCCCTTGAAGGGTCATGTACACCCAAGACAGTATTATTATTATAATAAAAACTAAGTGCTAAACCCACCAAGGTCATACAGCACATAAGACAGTAAAACATCTATTGACTGATTGTCTTGTATATCAGAATGCACACAGACTTCACTTTTAGCATGTCCTTTAATGCCCTGATACACTACCCTTCTACCCAAAACTGAAACTAGTTTATGGTTTAACTCCCTTTCCCTACTCCCTAATGAATGCACCCCCTTCCAATGTAGTTCTGAAGGACATTAATAGTGCACCTTTTTTAACATAATACTGTAATAATAATTTACCAATGTATCTTATTCCATTCTTTCTACTTCACAAAACCAACTTACTCTTTTTTGAGTTATACCTTCCATGCTGCCACTTTGATTTTATTTCTTATCCTCTGATTAATATTCTCACCATGAATTGGTCTGACACATTTCTGCTGCCCCTTATTATTATTATACTTAAGAGGAAGCACTATACCTATGGGGTTAAATAGCACCTGAGGGAATGGGAGGCAATCCGGTTCAATCCAAGGAAAAGGAGGACAAATCCAATTCTCCGGATCAAGAACCCTTCACACTAAACCCATAGGGGTCACACAGCACCTGGGGGACAGGGAAGCATTCAGGTTAGATCCAAGAAATGGGAGGGAGAGTCTAGTTCCTTGGCCTTAAGGGTAAAATCTATTTCCTTCATGCAACATTTAGACCATGATTTACACCTATCATGATGAAAAATGAGAAAAAAGGTAAGCGAGTGGTGGTTGTTTGAGGGTGATCAAGGCAGGGTTAGGCTACAGGAAGTGGTTTTCAGCAGAGAACTCTTCATCCATATCTACCCATTTTTGTACTGCTTGCCCCATTCAGTTTGGTAATTTCCGTGAATTTTCTCCGAAAACTCTACAGTATTAACCTTAGTTTAATCAGCAATATGAAGTGCTACATTATTATTTTTATTATATCTAGGGGACAGACAAAGCTCATAGAGGTCACATAACACTTGGGAATGGGAGGCGAACATATTCAATCCAAGGGAAGGCCAAGTCCAATGCTTTTGATGAAGCACTCATTATACATTTGTATTTCTATAGTGTTTTACAATTTATTGCCGTGATAATTTTTATTCACTATACACTGCACATCATTCAATGGCATCAAGTGTGAAAGTGTCTGTAATAAACCACCACACAGGGTAGGTAATTTATGTAACAATATAACATACAGCATTTTATTATACAAGGTTTCTCAGACTCGAGAAAAATTGTAAGAGATTCAACGTCTTTCAAATATTCTTCACCTTACATAGTATTTCGTTTGCATTTCTAGATTTTTTTCCGTCTAAATTTTATGCTTGACAGAGAGATACAGATAACCTATGACAAAGGCTACTAATACAATACTAGAAAATGAGATTTCTTTTATTTACATTTCTAACAAATTTAGTATAACACATACTGTATCTTCATACATGTATTACCTATTACCAACTGCTTGAAGTCATTATGGAAGTAAAGAACTGCTGACAAGGCACTAGACACTTGTAATTATATCAAGACCAGCTTCTATAACTCTCTCTTTTGAGGTATTTAAAACGTGACTTATCACATGCAGATGAACTTCAGAGATGTAAGGATAGCACAATAGCCATTATAAAAAATATAGTTAAAAAATATTTCATAATGTACAAAATGTATCCAATAAAAAACAAATCCACCTAAAGTATATACAGTGGTACCTCAGTTACTGATGGTCCCCAAAATCGCCCTTTTATGTAAGTTTATTTTTTAAATGCTTTTGTAGGTATATTTTTGGGGTGTAAAAGGACTAGTCTATTTTACATTATTCCTTATGGGGATAAATTCGTTTGGTAATGGCACTTGAACAGCATTCTCGAACGAAAAAATATCGTAACTCGAGGTACCACTGTAGTTCACAGTCTCAGTCCCTGTACATCTAAGAACATGGGACAACAGAAAACTGCAATGCTTCATTTTACTACTGTACTGCATAATAATTTTTTTATTTTTTAATAATTTATTAAGATCATAACTAAATGCAAAGACTTGAATGATTAGTCTTGGTATTTATTAATTTTTAGTTTTTTTTTTTATTTGACAGTATCACATCATTAAACTTGTGCACACAAAAGTAAGTGCATGTTTGTGCAAATATTTATCGAAGATCAAATGCTAGAAATTTTCAGGACGGTGGTCTAAACAAATGCTATAAGGAACACTTTCAAACATTCTATTTGTTCATCAACAGGAGAGAAAAACAGACTGAGTACAGTGGAACCTCGAGTTTGGCTGTAATCCGTTCCAGAAGCTTGGCCGAAACTCAAATTGTTCGAAAGTTAAAGCAATATTTCCCATAAGAAATAATGTAAATCCAATTAATCAGTTCCAGACCCAAAAATATTAAAAATTTTAAAGAACAACTATAGTTTTACATACACAAAACAATTATAAATACATATAGTAGTACTTAAATGACTAATGAAATACGTAGATAAATAAACATTTAAAATAACATTTAAATACCTTTATTGAAGACTTGTTGGCATATGGAAGACAGGGAGGAGAGGGGAGCACTTATTATTGTTTGGAAGGGGAATCCCCCACCATAAGGACTTCAAGTATCAAAGCCCTATCTGGGGTTACTTCCCTTCTTTGTATTTTACTGGCACTAGGTTGATTTGTTTTTGCCATACATCTTTGCAAGCTCGAGCACACGCACACCACTTTTGTATTTTTCTACAATTTCTTTCTTCAATTCTATCGTGTTTCTCACTTTCTTTACCAAAGGGCTGACACTAGGAAGTTTCTTTGGGCCCATGGTTAATTATGTAGTAGTTGCACCCAATCAACAAGCACAAAAAACAATGGATTGTTGATGAAATGGTTTGGATGAACGTGCAGGGTAATGTTCACTCGAGGAGAAACAAAGCCAGACTGACTCACAACTCAGGTGGGCAGGCGGACAGGTCTGGTACGGCAGCCGAAACTCAAGGTACTGTTCGAAACTCAAGACAAAATTTAGGCGAAAAAAATGACCGAAACTCAAAACGGCCGAAAGTTGGGGCAGCCGAAACTCGAGGTTCCACTGTAATTATATAACAAATCAAATTGTAATTCCATGTTATTCCATCTCAGATGTAGTACTGTATTTATATTTTGATATTCACCAATGCATTTTGTAACTAATCACCATGTATCAAATTTTGGCTTTAAATTTATATCAGAAAACATAAATCATGAAACATTGCAAACTGGTATGAACTGAATACACTGTTAGAAAAGCACAGTACTTAAATAATTGATAACCCAACAGTGCACAATTTTTAATAATTCTATTAACATTAAGCTGTCTATGAATTAAGTGTTTTTTTTTTTTTTGGTTTGTGGAAGAATGTTACCTAGAGGACGCAGCAGAACAGTGTCATGGACAAAATATTTAATATTTTCCTCTCTCATCCTTAGCTAAATATTCTCTAAATAAGTTTTTATATTCACTATGCACAGATTAGCCAAATATAATTGGATTACATTTTTTTTGCAGTCTATTTTTACAGGCTAAGAGCTGTTATTTATCCTACCTCAGCTCATTTCAAAGCCTGTCCTTAACTATGGTAAATCACCTCCCAGGACACAACACACAACAGTCGACTAACACTGGGACATTTTAGTTATACTTCTTCTCAAAGAGTTCCGAATGTGAGATTTACTTGGATGGAATATCTCATAAATATACAGTATGTATGTATATATATGTGTATATCTTTCTTCTTTCAACAAACCGGCCGTATCCCACAGAGGCAGGGTGACCTAAACAGAAAAACAAAAGTTTTTCTTTTTAAATTTAGTAATTTATACAGGAGAAGGGGTTACTAGCTCCTTCATACGCACGCATGCACGCGTGCACATACACACATATTTACACATATATATACATACATACACAATAAATTATCTCACTAACTGTAGCCTAAAACTAACTTTTATTTATTTATTTTTTTTTTTTGCTTTTAGCCATGTTTACACACTCACTCCAATTGTGATGACCAACCCAAAAGTATAATCAATAGAGTTAAATTGAACATAAATGCAAAGAATAATCTGGCAGATGTGTGTGCTTGAAAAAGTTGCTTTAAAGTGTAAAATGCTGAAGAAATAAGTTTTGTTACTTAGCACTGACAAGTTAACAAACCAGTACAGTAGTTTAGTTATATAGATAGAACATTCAGCAAGGGTTCTAGGTAGCACCACATTAAAATGAAAGTAACTATCTAAATCTCTAAATTAGGCATCTAGTATAGTAAGTTCTCACTCAAGTTCTGTTCTCTATTCATCACTTACTAACAAAGAACAGATCTGAATAAAAATTTGAAGCTTTTATGGATATGGTGTGAAAAGAATGAAAAGTACAAAGTAGAGTACAAATAGGAAGCATGTGCGTCTGTCTCACACTCAGCAGACAGAAGATCAAGCCTCCACCATGTCTTGCACTGAATGACCCACAGGGTTTAGCATTTAAAATAAATTATAGGAAGTCAGAGAAGCATAGACATATGAAGATTATTTAGCCATCTCACAGTGTGTTGCCTTGTATATGTTATGTGCATATGTATATACTATGTATGTATATATGTGTATGAATGTTCTCCATGGGGAAGTGGAACAGAATTCTTCCTCCGTAAGCCATGCGTGTCATAAGAGGCATTTAAAATGCCGGGAGCAAGGGGCTAGTAACCCCTTCTCCTGTATATATTACTAAATGTAAAAGTAGAAACTTTCGTTTTTCCTTTTGGGCCACCCCGCCTCAGTGGGATACGGCCAGTGTGTTAAAAGAAAGAATGTTTGTATGTATATTTGTATGTTTATATGTTTGAATGTATGACTCACAAAATTGTAAAAACACAAATCCCAGAACCTCACCTGTTATGTGATTGTGCATGTGTGTGCTGTGTTATTGTTTATGTTTTAATACAGACCATCTCACTAATTACTGAGTTGTTTTTTTCATTGAAAATAAGAATACATGGTTTATTAATGAAGTAAAGTGACAAACGTATGTGTAGGTGGGTGTCCAGATAAGGAATGCAAACATCTGGACATTTAACTCTGGATGGAGCAGATAGCAACACCTACTGGACTAAAATTCCAACTGCTTATTGAGTCACTGGAGCACTGTGCATGATGTTCAGGAAACTTTTTTAATGGCCAGAATGAAATTGCAACTTCCATAGTCAGAGAAATACACAGCATTTTCAAAATAGATATTGTTAGTGAAAGGGTTACAAGAGAATTAATGATTCAATTAGGTAAACACCATTAATATAAAATAACTAAATAGGTGTGTATCAGCAAATGTGTATGGTTTCAAGTCAGATCTTCAGTTTGTAATATTCTTACCTGGTAACACCAATAATGTGGATGTACAAGTGATGATGTGGTAAAGATACTCACTGGACAGTATTTACAAGAGGTTTGTAACTACATTCTATAATTATTTGAAATTAGTACTGTAACTGATGGTGCTACCTTTGAGTGGCTATGGCTACAACATAATTCTATATAAAGTCAATTACCTAGATACCATTGTTTGAAATATTTAATGTTGAAGTTCATAACAATTAGTACCTAGAAGCAAGTTTTTCAGCATTATTATATTGTGACATAAGATGTAAGCTTGTGTAACTAATACATTCCCAAGTAGAAACTACTGGCAAGACAAACAATTCACATTACAAAGGAACAGGATAAAGAATTTTAAGACACTACTTTGGGGACAAACAATGGATGGACAAATAAATAAATGAATAAAAAATGAAACAGATGCTATGATAAATGTATAACTAGTGATTTAAGGTAGGGGCTATGGTGACTAGGAATGTATCTTAACAAGATGGATGGGAATTGATAAAGTGGCACAAGAATGTGATTAAAGAATGAGTGTGAATATGGAGGCAAATGAGAAAATGTGTTGAGATAAATATGAACAAGGGAAGTTTTGTACTGTGTATGTCACCTCTTTGTTAATTGTGATCATGCCAAAATTTTGAACTGACAGTGTGGTGAAACAGAAAGTAAAATTACTCTACTGCATTTATGAAATATGAGCAGAGAGGTTATTTTTACTACTGATCTATACAGTAGTTCAATTACTATACTGATACATTACCATAATAAATTAATTTAAATTACAATTCCCTAACACGGTTATCTCGTTCCAACTTTATTAGTAGAAGATAAAGTAGGAAGAGGTAAAGGTAGTAAAAAGTTTTTCTTTGAAAGTTGGGGAGGAAAGGGAAATGGTACCATTTTCTTAATCAGTACTATAAAATCATATATGTATTATGCTACAATTTGTCCCTAACTTAAGATGTTATTGCATTCCTGAAAAAAACATTCATTAATCAGGTGTTCAAAACCCAGAACCAATTTTTCAAGATACCCATTTTATAATCAGAGATGCAATCTTGAGCTATTATATTTTGTATCTAATTTCACATAATTTTTAACAGTGAAAGTGTATAAAACTCTTCTTTTCCTCATTGTTCTCCTCCCCTCAGTTCCCTTACCTTCCTCCTCCTCTCACATTGTGTCCTCCCATTTACTCCAACTATCTTTCCTATCTTATCTTACATAACACACTTTACAATATATGCTCTTCACCTTAGATTAGGTAAGGTTTGTCAAGAAATAGGACAAGTGTTTCCTGATCCAGGTCTTAGTCATATATGACCCACAGCTTTTGATCATCTGACTGAGGCCTTCTACTGGCTTACTGGTCTACCTCTTTAAAAATTATGGTTATGATTATAACCTCTCCATGGGGAAGTGGAACAGAATTCTTCCTCTGTAAGCCATGCGTGTCGTAAGAGTCGACTAAAATGCCGGGAGCAAGGGGCTAGTAACCCCTTCTCCTGTATACATTACTAAAGTTAAAAAGAGAAACTTTTGTTTTTCTCTTTGGGCCACCCCACCTTGCTGGGAAGCGGCCGATTTGTTGAAAGAAAGATTATAACCATTAGGATTTTATTTCCTCTTCACCTCTAACTAATAACAGGAAAAGTATGAGATGTTTCGATATATGACACAGTGTAGTGGTGAGTGCACTGCATGGGTAGAGTGGGTTTTGGAGAGTACAGTTAGCTGGTGCCAGGGAAGAGGAAGGAGAGTGTACATTGCCCATACAGCCCCCAATGGCCTGGTGATACAGCTTTTCCCTCCCCAAGCTCTCTGGCACCCCACCTGCCACCCAGAGTAACCAGTCATCCCTGGTCCTCCTTATTTAACCACCAGCCAGATGTCCTGGCTTTCTCTTCTCTATGCTCTCTGGCAGTACTAGACAATAATGTAAAGAAAAGCGAGCTCCGTCCGTGCATAAAATGAACATACACAACATAAATGCATTTGGTATAAACAGAGAAAAATTATTTAAAATAATTTTTGTTTTAATGTTTGCAATATTTGGAACTTCAGATCAACATTTGTAAGTAATTAATTAGTTCCAAACTGCCAATATTATGAATGCAAAACATCATAAGTTGGGGACCTATTGCACTTAATGTAAATGTTTCATTGAATTGCTTAATTAATTATTAAGTTTCTCCCAAATACTGTCCTTCATGTAACTCAAACTGCAGCACTATATGCATAGAAAACTCATTCTGATAAGCTCTTAAAAAATTATATAGTGAAATATAGGTATGAAAAAATATAGAGTACTGTATAATGGACATCCATATACAAACTTTCAGGAGCACAACCTAAGTAGTCTGAAACAAATTGGTTTAACTACTGTCATGGTAAGAACCTTAAATACAATATTGAAGTGCAGTGGGAGTAAAGCTAGTCATTGTAACTAATGCCATTAAACAATCATTACAGTTCATATTATATAAAGGAATGACTGGAAACAGCTACATACTCTGTATCAATGCATTTTTCTAGGACAGAGTTGATGAACTAATGAATGTAATGGTAAACTGACTAAAAGTAATACATCCTAAATAAAAAATATGACAAAAATAATTGAGTAGGGAGAATAAAAGTGTTACATTAAAATAAAAATTAAGTAAAATGCCAATTTTTAGACAAACTGATTGTGTACAAAATTTAAGAAATTAAATGTTTCTGTTGTAGTTATAGATGCAAAAGAAATAGGGTGTTAACTGGAAGAGGAAAATAAATGGCAGGAATGTAAGTAAAGAGTTAAGTGAAGGAAGATTTTGCAAATGTGTGTAGTTGAACCCTTAAAATCACAAGATTTAATTATATGTTTTCATGGTAAGGCATCTCATGAATAGCTTTAACTATGTGCAAGTTATTTTGGCAATGCCCATTTTTAAGGGCTCATCCAACAATCCCTAAATTGAAAACTAGCCATATAATTTCAATTAAAATATATTCAATAGCTTTCCCACTCTCAAGTCTTTTCTTTTTGGATATTCTTTCCAATGACTGTCACTCTTAATCAGATTAAAGCAATATTTAGACATTTTTAAGCACTCTGGCTGTCTCCCACTGAGTGAAGGTGACCTGACAAAAAAAACACACACACACACTTTCACTGTCACTCATTCAATCACTGTCTTGCCAGAAGGGTGCTGACATCACAGCTCAGAAGATGCCCCTCCAAAATGCAATATCCCCACCCCTCCTTCAAAGTCCAGGTACTGTACTTCCCACCTCCATAACTCTACTTCAGTTATCCTGAATCCTTCATAAATGTTACTTTGCTCACACTCCAACAGCACATCAAATTATAAAAACCACTTGCCTTCCACTCACTTCTATCAAACACACTCACACAAGCCTGTTGAATGTTGAAACCCCTAGCACAATTCAAAGCCTCCTTTGCCCCCTCCTCCCAACTATCCCTCCACCTCAGATTTATATGCCCTTTAAAAGAAAAAATGAGCCCTAACCTTAAACAAAATTTTGAGTACGTATTTGCAAATTCAAGATCCGAAAGACCTAGAAACGTAACCCTCGTGAATTTTGGGGTTCAACTAGACAGTATGTGCTATAATTGAAGTAACTGGAGATTTTACAATTAAATTTTACTAAAAATATATTTTGAAAACTGCCAATATAACTTTGGAAGCAATAATAATTAATTTAACAGCCAAGTTTCAGAAGTGGAAAATTAATTTTAACTGGGTTCATCACAGTAAAAATAAAATTGTCAGATATCCGGATATTTTCTGATTTGATTTTCAAAGTCACTACTCAATGTTTCTTGATTAAATATATTAGCAAACCAAGATATAAGAAGGTACACAAATAACCTGCACATAGGAGAGAGGAGCTTACGATGACATTTCGGTTCATCTTGGACCATTTACAAAGTGTGACTTTGTAGATGGTCCAAGTCGGACCAAAATGTCGTGCTAAGCTCCTCTCTCCTATGTGCGGGTTATTTGTGTATTGTTCCAGTCATGGTACTGTGCCTTTTTGTTCTATATAAGAAGGTACATATTTTCATTGTGACAACTCGGAGGGTCATCTGAACTGTTTTGTTTGCACACTTATGGGAAAACAGCCAGATTGAATGATAGATGTTTCCTTTTATGGATCATCCTACCTTGGTGTTACAAGTATTGCATACTTGTACAGTATTGCTGTAGGAGCTTTTTCTTGTAAGATTTACTATTTTCTGTTAACCTATTTTAACTCCATTGTATCTTCTGGAGAAATAAAATTATCTTATTATACAGAATTATTTATCAGAGCCTGGGAACAATCTGATAATAAAATTAATTGTGTGTTAATTTTGGAACTATATGTACATATCCTATCTAGGGCTACTACTAAATTTTATATTTTTTTACGTATTGTGCTTTTCTGTTATGTAATAAAACATTATGCACCTACAAGTCAAATTTTTATAGCACACTTATACATTTTTAGATTACAGTGACTAAATCTCTTGTATGAGCTATGCTTTTACTTGTATTTCTATAGTAAACTTGATAGTACTTTGGTTTGAAAGAAACCTGTTTTGTCTATTTATAGAATTGAAATACTGTACTGTAAATAAAAAAATGATCTTCATTTAAAATTATTTTTTTTATTTTATTTTAGTGTTTATTAGAAAAAAAAAGTAATTTCTTCGCAAATTATTGTTTAACCATTAGTACGTTATAATATTGCACTTCATGTACCGTACCAGTAATAATAATATCACAGATATTATACATACATCAAATCTATCGAATATGAATGATTTCGCATGAGATTTACCATTTTTGCTGATATAATGGGCAAAAAGAAAAATACTTAGGATATCAGTTAAGTACAAACATATTCTGAATATTGTATAACCAGAGTATACCAACTTTGCCACAGAACTGGCAATATAACATCGTTTTAAATAGTGCATCTGGGAAGAGCGATATATGAATGGCTACGAGATATTTTGTGTGTGCAGTCACAACCGCTCATACACAAACATGGTTACATTACAACCTTGTGTACCTTCAAATAGTATTCACATTTATGGCCGAGACTAAGCTGTGTGGGCACGTTCAAGATTGAGGTACATGTTAAAAATGAAGTCAAAATACTGTGTGTGTGGTGTGTGTAAGCAGTAATGATGATGTGACAATGCAGAAATTTCAGGCTACCTGTTATTATTATTATTGTAATACCTCATTTGTAATTGAGAAATAAAAAGAATATATATTAATTTTTTTCAAGAATACATAATTAAGTGAAAATATAGTTTAAAACTTTCTTAAAGAATACATCATCAACAAATGAAGATGCTCATTTTTTGAGCATACCATTAGCAGTAACAATTTAATGTTTAGAAAAATATGTAAGTACATGAGAGCATAATAAAAGAATTTTCTACATCTGCGAGTTTAAAAAAATAGCAAATCCTTCCTCTAGTGATACAGATTCCAGTTTCACATTTACTATTACTAAGCTTAAAAAATTAGCACCTTGTTTATAATTTTTTTTTATGTTCTACGCAAAATTTTCATTACGGATTTGCCGCGTATTTTAAGTCGACATAAAATATAATAAAAATACACATACAATAATGAACATTTACAAGTAAGTTTGTGATAAATAATCCCTAACAATGAACCCCAGAGTTAGTCCCCAAGATCAGCATCCCTATCACCAACAATAAAGAGGAAATGGAACGCTATGGCTAGGAGGCCTGTTCCTAACAGATCTCCTAGGGCAGTCAGGTATGGAATGGCAGAGTTGTCTGGATCAATAGACATTTTCCACATCCAATGAACCATTACATGTGCGATATACAACAGAATTGCCACCTGAAAAAAATATGAACACATTAAATAAGTAATAAAATTAAATTAAGTTTTAGGAAAATACAGACTATTTCATAAGCAATCATCCTAATATATAGTTGCCAGTTAAAACATTAGCTTCTGTTTGACAAGACTAAATCATATTCCAAAAAAAGTTTAAAAAGATTGCATTTTCAGTCTTTTTAAAAATTAGATATGCCTGTGAAAAATTTACTCACTGAATATCAAATTAGTAAAGAGTACTGTACATCTTGTGCCATTAATATTATTGTGTTCTTTGTATTTCCAAGAAGGAAATTTTTCATGTGCAAAACCCTCATCCTATTATCTATTCAAATTTTGCTGGTAAAAAAGCTTCTTAGAATTTTCTTTAAGCACTTATTCACTAACAATAAATACAATTTATATTTTTTTTTAATGAACACTGTCATCATGATAAAATGTAATACATACATATATTTCTTCTTTCAACACACTGGCCGTATCCCACCGAGGCAGGGTGGCCCAAAAGGAAAAACAAAAGTTTCTCCTTTTACATTTAGTAATACAGTGGACCCCCGGAAATCGGACATAATTCGTTCCAGAATGCTGTTATAGTGCCGTTACCGAACGAATTTGTTCCCATAAGGACAAATGTAAATTAGATTAGTCCGTTTCAGACCCCAAAAATACACTTACAAAAGCACTTACAAAAATACACTTACATAATTGTTCGAGTTGGGAGCAGTACGATTTCCGGGGGTCCACTGTATATACAGGAGAAGGGGTTATTAGCCTCTTGCTCCTGGCATTTTATTCAAATTCAAATTTTATTTCCTTGCATGTTTACATTGAGATTATATAATTACAATAATGAGTTGCAGTGCAAAGAGAGCCACTATCATGCCTCTTATGACATGCATGGCTTACGGAGGAAGAATTCTGTTCCACTTCCTCATGGAGAAATACGTATATTTCTTCTTCTTTCAACAAATCGGCCGTTTCCCACCAAGGCGGGGTGGCCCAAAGAGAAAAACAAAAGTTTCTCTTTTTAACTTTAGTAATGTATACAGGAGAAGGGGTTACTAGCCCCTTGCTCCCGGCATTTTAGTCGACTCTTACGACATGCATGGCTTATAGAGGAAGAATTCTGTTCCACTTCCTCATGGAGAAATACATACATATACAGTAGACCCTCGGTTTTCGTTCATCTCCAAACTCGAACAATTATGTAAGTGTATTTTCGTAAGTGCTTTTGTAAGTGTATTTTTGGGGGTCTGAAACGATTAACCTAATTTACATTTGTTCTTATGGGAATAAATTCGTTCGGTAACGGCACTCAAACACCATTCTGGAAAGAATTTTCAACGAAAACCGAGGGTCCACTGTATTTATTCCGTAAAAAAAAATCTAAAACTTTTCTGCTACAGCTTGTGAACTTGGTACCTCTAATAATATCAAGTCTCACTGTACTATTGTCTGTCCCTTCTTCCAGACATGGGTGCTGCTCTAATAACTTTATATAGTATTTGTTGTTGTTTTATTTGTCGGGAAACAGACAAGTACATCTCCTGACATGGTCTTAATCATATAGATGACCTGTTTCTTGTGTAACACGTAATATTTTCTTTGTACTTCCTATATCCCTGTCTGCTGAAATAATTCTCATAGAACATATACGTACTGTATCATTTTATTTTGTACAGTGGACCCTCGGTTAACGAAAGGTTCCGTTAACGTAAGCTTCGGAAAACGTAAGCTTTTTTCGTAATCGGTTAGTGAAAAATTCCTTGGTTACCGAAAGGTATTAGACGTGTCCGCCTGCTCCGCGCAAGCGCAGGACGCCAGTGAAGCGTTGTTTACCATTGAGAGAACATTACCTAGCGCGCTCTTTCAAAGATTCACAATATATTTGGTGTCTTTTTTGGTGGTTTAGTGATTGTCACTGTGAAATAAGTCACCATGGGTCCAAAGAAGCTTCCTAGTGGCACCCCAGTGGTAGCAGGCATGCAGGGAGTGCAGCATTCATGCAGAGAGTGTAGAATTCATGCAGGGAGTGTAGCATTCATGCAGGGAGTGTAGCATTCATGCAGGGAGTGTAGCATTCATGCAGGGAGTGTAGCATTCATGCAGGGAGTGTAGCATTCATGCAGGGAGTGTAGCATTCATGCAGGGAGTGTAGCATTCATGCAGGGAGTGTAGCATTCATGCAGGAGTGTAGCATTCATGCAGGGAGTGTAGCATTCATGCAGGGAGTGTAGCATTCATGCAGGGAGTGTAGCATGCATGCAGGGAGTGTAGCAGGCATGCAGGGAGTGTAGCAGGCATGCAGGGAGTGTAGCAGGCATGCAGGGAGTGTAGCAGCATGCAGGGAGTGTAGCAGGCATGCAGGGAGTGTAGCAGGCATGCAGGGAGTGTGGAGCAGGCATGCAGGGAGTGTAGCAGGCATGCAGGAGGAGCATGGTGAGCAGGCATGCAGGGAGTGTAGCAGGCATGCAGGGAGTGTAGCAGGCATGCAGGGAGTGTAGCAGGCATGCAGGGAGTGTAGCAGGCATGCAGGGAGTGTAGCAGGCATGCAGGGAGTGTAGCAGGCATGCAGGGAGTGTAGCAGGCATGCAGGGAGTGTAGCAGGCATGCAGGGAGTGTAGCAGGCATGCAGGGAGTGTAGCAGGCATGCAGGGAGTGTAGCAGGCATGCGGAGTGTGCAGGCATGCAGGGAGTGTAGCAGGCATGCAGGGAGTGTAGCAGGCATGCAGGGAGTGTAGCAGGCATGCAGGGAGTGTAGCAGGCATGCAGGGAGGTGAGCAGGCATGCAGGGAGTGTAGCATGCAGGAGGACAGGCATGCAGGAGTGTAGCAGGCATGCATGTAAGGAGAAGAGGGAAGTAACCAGAGAAGGACTTGTTATCTGAAGTCCTTTGGAGGGGGATCCTCCAACCATTAACACCCTGCCTGTCAGCAACCTACCCCAGATCCCTGCAACTCCTTCAAGGTCATAATTTATTTTATAAATGTTATAGATTATTTTTTGTGGAACAATTAATTGTATTTACATTATTTCTTATGGGAAATAAGGTTTCAGATAACGAAAGATTCAGATTAAGTAATAGCTCCTGGACCGGATTAATTTGTTAACCGAGGGTCCACTGTATTGTAATTTAATTAACTCATACCACTCACCCTGTTAAAACCACTATTTTTAACTGTTATTTTACAAATTAACTTGTAACTTTTATCTGTTTTTAAGTTCCTATTAATAGTGTATTAGACCCTTAAATAAATAATAAAAAATAAAACTATGTAAATTTTAAGTACAGTATAGCCTAAATTTGCCTGAAATGCTATGCTAAACTCTAACGTTCTTGTAAACCAACTAATTTAACAATGTCCCAGTAGTTTTAAGTTAATTTTAAGGCTGTCCAAAATGCTCTGCATAATCAGGGGCTTTCTATAAAGTATGTCAATAATGTCAACTAATCCTGTATCAAATGTATAATGCACTTTTGAAGCATGGAGAGATGTATAGCCTGACATAGCCCCCACATGGAAGTACAATACAGACTGGTACAAATAACTGTTTTTTCTATTTCTCTGGAGTGCTTTGTCTTTTAACATATGTACAAAGGAAATCTCCATGGGGAAATGTAACAGAATTCGTCCTCCATAAGCCATGCATGTTGTAAGAGGAGACTAAAATGCTGGAAGCAAGGGGCTAGTAAACCCTTCTCCTGTATACATTACTAAATCTAAAAAGCGAAACTTTTGCTTTTCTTTTCAGGTCACCCTGCCTTGGCGGGATACGGCCAGTTTGATAAAAAAAAAAAAAATCTTATGATACTACAACTGATTCAGTGTGTGATACCCCTCAACACATGGAAATAAGTCACACAGTTTAACTTTCTTGGGTTATTCAGAGTAAAAAAAAATATACATACCTTGTATGTACTTTTATAATATACATGTGCCCTCAAATCCATTGTAAAAATGTCTGCTATGTTTTTTTTTTTTTTATTAACACATCGGCCGATTCCCACCAAGGCAGGGTGGCCCGAAAAAGAAAAACTTTAATCATCATTCACTCCATCACTGTCTTGCCAGAGGGGTGCTTTACACTACAGTTATAAAACTGCAACATTAAAACCCCTCCTTCAGAGTGCAGACACTGTACTTCTGCTATGTACACAAGCCTAAATAAAGACACTTGCACTGCATTTACTTTCCTATACCTATATTTTTTCCTAGGCGAGACATGGTGCTAGGACACCCAAACAGTTGATCTGAGGCATAAAATATAAGTGGGAGGCAAAGTTGAAGGCATGAAAACTTTGCCTCCCACTTGGGCCCCAGCCCAAATATTCATGACACATGGTTAAGAGGTTAATAAATCATTAAATTGCCTTTATTTCTTTGTCTTCACCTACTCATTTTTCATTGCTCATCCAAGCCAGATTTCAATATTCTTATATTATACTGTATTTGGTCTCACTTATTCTCTTCTGACTAAGTCCTTCATAATAATTTTTAATTTCCATAATATTATTTTCTTCTCCATGGGGAAGTGGAACAGAATTCTTCCTCCGTAAGCCATGAGTGTCGTAAGAGGCGACTAAAATGCTGGGAGCAAGGGGCTAGTAACCCCTTTTCCTGTATACATTAGTAAAGTTAAAAAGAGAAACTTTTGTGTTTCATTTTAGGTCACCCTGCCTCGGTGGGATATGGCTGGTTTGACAAAGAAAAAAAAAATTATTTTCTATGATACATAGTCTCATTTCTAAAATGGGTAATACAGTCGATTCTTACCTGTAAGAATGCAGCCAACAGGTATGTAACAACAAATATTGGAGTGAGGGAAGTGTGGCCAGCTTTCAGGTATGAGATGGTGTACATGAAAACTAAATGCCCTGGCACCACCAGAAGTAAGAGAACCCTTGCAGTTCGAGGATGACCAGCTGTGTATAAACATTTAGATTATTGACTCCACTCAAGCTGCACATAAAAAGTAAAGTAAAAATAGCTAAATAAAAAACATACACTGAAAAAGTAACTTAACTATGTTTTAGTGTGTATGCAAAATATGTAGATGTTTACAATAAGAGGCTAAAGTGAAGAAAGACAGCATTTTTTTTTTTAAGGAAAATATGAAATACAGAGGTCTTAGGAAATGCAGTGAAACAGAAATAACAGTTATATTTATAAGAGACATCCTGGAGGTTTTTCTGTCTTTACAAGAAATATGAGATAAATAACTGGAAGCTAATAGTTACTGGAATACTGTACAGAAATAAATATTCAAATGAAAATTAGATCAAATGCCTCTATAATAATTTGTATACATTTTGTAGTTTGTGTAGAAAGGAGTTGGGTGCAAGTGATGGTTAAGAAGATATATTATTTCTGTAATTTTTAAATTTGTAATTTATTTTAAATTTTTTACTTTAATATAATAAAGCCATTTGAGAGTGAATCTATCTGCAGGGTATTTAAAACAAACTACTATATTAAAACAATACACATACAGCTGGTTGAAAAAGCTTTAGAAAAACTTCAAAAATTATGTTATCAGACTTACCCCTAGCACAGAACGCAGAACAGGGATTAATGCAAAGTTCTGCCACAAACTTTGGCATCTTGCCTAATGGAGCTGCAGCATGGAGAGCAGTTGATATACGTGACGCTTGCACTGCTACTAGGTTTCCACCTACACCGTTGATTACAGGTTGGAATACGGCTATACCCTTGTAGTTGGACACGGTAAAATCTAAAATCAGTCCTCCCATGCTGAAATGTAATGATAATTTTAATAATCTGATTTTAAGCTAGATATCCTAGGGACTGAGAAAGTGAATAATGAAGCTATACAAAATAAACCAGGTACATACATGTATATGGTACAGCATATGTATTTTTTATTTAATAATACACGTATATTACAAATATTCATCAAGTTTGTGATTTTGCAGTTGCATATAGAATTTTTTTTACATTGCTTTAAAACTCTTTAAATAGCACCTTTCATAAGATAAAAAATAAGTAGTAAAATACAGTGAACCCACGTGTTATGAGCTTAATTCGTTCCAGACGGCTATTCAAGTGTCGATACCGAAGGAATTTTTTACCATAAGAAATAATGAAAATTTGATTAATCCATTTCAGACCCCCAAAAATACACTTACAAAAGCACCTACAAAAATACACTTACATAATTGTTCGAGTTGGGAACTGCTCGTAAGTAGAGGTACCACTGTAATGTAAATTAGATTAGTCCTTTTAGACCCCAAAAATACACTTACAAAAATACACTTACATAATTGTTTGAGTTTGGAGCAGTATGAAAACCGGGGGTCCACTGTATATAATTTATCATGGAATAATTGTATTTAGTGAATGAGACCTTGGTAACAAAAACTGACCACAGAGGCTATACATAGATACGTATAACACATTACCCCATATTCTAGCATCCCTTTGTGATATGTTATATAATCTCTGCTAATAACTACAGTACATGAGTAGTTAGAACTGTTACAAGTCTAATAATAAACTGATTCCATGTGAATCACTGGTGAAACAAATCCAGGATAGCAAATACAAACCACAAACTGATTAATATTTGACTTCACCTAAATCTTCAACATTTCAAATATATATTTTTGACCTCCATATTAATGGAATGTACTCTCTGGAATGAAAAAGAAGATAGAGATACCTGATAATATATACATGGAAGATACTTTAAGGCCTAGTCCAAAATTTACATAATACAATATCAATGTACAAGTGTGAGATATACAGGAGGAAATGTAAAATAGACCCATTGAAAGTAGGAATGATGTGTAAATATAAAAATAAAATGCTGTGTCAACATTCATTGTCCAAGACTATTTGACCTGCAAATAGCAGATATCAGAAATATTGCCAGACCAAGTGTATAAGTTTTCAAGAGGTGTCTGGATCACTTCCTCCGCCAATTGCCAGAGTAACCAGACTGTAATCACTTTGTGGGTCAGTGGGCCACCAACAGTAATAGCCTGGTTGAGCAGGGAAACAGCAGGAAAGCATATCCACAAGCTGGGATGCAAGAGTAGAAAAACTCCTGAAACTGGTTGCAGGTATTGTGTATCACAGGTATACAATGATATACAGTGAAGAGATGATGAACAGCATATAAAATATGCCACCCTAATGTTAATTGATTTTAACATATGAATTGTCTTCAGTCATGTCAGTTACAAAGCAAGGACTTCTTTTATTTAAGAATGAGTAAATTTGTCTTACTGTCCAATCTCTATGCACACAACCCCAAGAGCTGTGTCATACTAGTGCATAGTTTAAGTTGAGCACTTTTCTTGCTACTTGGCTTGATCAGGTACTGTTCTACACATTTATGACTTCCTTAGATTTAAAGTGCAATGTTTCTTACTCAATGTTAAGAAAGATGATTTGACAAACCTCATATGTACATTAACTTCTAAGGGGAAAAAAAATGATAGCATTTACATTTTCTATTCTTCTGTAGTTGGAGTCTCCATGTTTAAATCAGTGGCTTGTGTATAAGCATACCATCGATTTGCTGAGATTAATTACTGATGATTTTTTGTCTTACTTCAAGTTGCATTTAATGACACTTAGTATGGTTGGTTTGTTGTCTTCCTTTTAAAAGATTAATGAACCATAATACACATGTGTTTTACTTATGTACATACAGCAATGCATAAAAGAATTAAAAAAATCCTTAAAAGATTATGCTCACCTGGAAATCATCATAGCCGAGATGACAGGAGTCCATCCTGAGTAGAGAACCTCCCTAGTATGCTTGTTGCGAGCAGCAAGCCACACCCACAGTGGCAAGGAGAGTAGGTAACAAACAACAATCAATGGGGACAACCATATATCAGACTCTGAGATTAAAAGAAAAAAGAAGAAAAAATCAATAAAGCATATTATTTAAAGTATAGTGTTTAATCCATTACTAAGGTTTCACTGGCTTTATAATTTTCACTGTGCATTATACTTAGTCATTCAAACATTAGTCAGTATTCAGAAGACTATTGGAACCTTTTCAAATTTTTCCAAAATACATAATTTGTAGGCAATTTTTTACCTTTATATATGCTGTACAGTACATTACCTATGTCCTACATGTCTTATATCTTAAAACAACAAGACAGTAATGAGTGTGATGGAATTCCAATTTTATCATATAAGACTCATATGCAGACCCTTACCTTTCGAAGTGTACAGTACTGAGGCAATCCAAGCCAATAAACCAAGTGTTGTCAAATCTCCGAGAGATGCAGCAATAGGAGTAGCAACATTGTCAGGGTTGATGCTACACTTTCTTGATGCAAGAATAACTCCCACCATGATTGTACCTGAGGATATACAATTTTTAAGAATGAAGTAAATGAAATGTAAATTAAATGTGTATAAAGCATGTCACTCAGATTAATGTTTGGACCCTTTAGGTGTATCACTGGTTAGCATAAGGTTTAATTTTTGCATGTTACTTTGCTTTGTGTACTACCTATCACAGTATAACTCGTATAAAATGATCAGCCTTTATACAGTACAGTGGACCCTCGGTTAACGAAATTAATCCGTTCCAGGAGCTATTACTTAATCTGAATCTTTCGTAATCCGAACCCTTATTTCCCATAAGAAATATTGTAAATACAATTAATCCGTTCCAGACATCCAAAAATATTCACAAAAAATACATTTTTTAAAGAATAACTATAGTTTTACATACAGAAAACACACACAAATACTACATACAATATTAAATTTATAAATAAATATTGAAATAAACATTTAAAATAACATTTACTTACCTTTATTGAAGAGACTTGCTGGCATCTGGAAGATAGAGAGGAGGACAGGGGGAGGGGTTAGTGATTGGAAGGGGAATCCCGACTCCCTGCATGCCTGCTACACTCCCTGCATGAATGCTCCACTCCCTGCATGCCTACCGCTCCACTCCCTGCATGCCTGCTCCACTCCCTGCATGCCTGCTCCACTCCCTGCATGCCTGCTCCACTCCCTGCATGCCTGCTCCACTCCCCTGCACTGCCTGCTCCACTCCCCTGCATGCCTGCTCCACTCCCTGCATGCCTGCTCCACTCCCTGCATGCCTGCTCCGCCTCCCATCCCTGCATGCCTGCTCCACTCCCTGCATGCCTGCTCCATCCCTGCATGCCTGCTCCACTCCCTGCATGCCTGCTACACTCCCTGCATGCCTGCTCCACTCCCTGCATGCCTGCTCCACTCCCTGCATGCCTGCTCCACTCCCTGCATGCCTGCTCCACTCCCTGCATGCCTGCTCCACTCCCTGCATGCCTGCTCCACTCCCTGCATGCCTGCTCCACTCCCTGCATGCCTGCTCCACTCCCTGCATGCCTGCTCCACTCCTGCATGCCTGCTCCACTCCCTGCATGCCTGCTCCACTCCCTGCATGCCTGCTCCACTCCCTGCATGCCTGCTCCACTCCCTGCATGCCTGCTCCACTCCCTGCATGCCTGCTCCACTCCCTGCATGCCTGCTCCACTCCCTGCATGCCTGCTCCACTCCCTGCATGCCTGCTCCACTCCTGCATGCCTGCTCCACTCCCTGCATGCCTGCTCCACTCCCTGCATGCCTGCTCCACTCCCTGCATGCCTGCTCCACTCCCTGCATGCCTGCTCCACTCCCTGCATGCCTGCTCCACTCCTGCTCCCTCCCTGCATGCCTGCTCCACTCCCTGCATGCCTGCTCCACTCCCTGCATGCCTGCTCCACTCCCTGCATGCCTGCTCCACTCCCTGCATGCCTGCTCCACTCCCTGCATGCCTGCTCCACTCCCTGCATGCCTGCTCCACTCCCTGCATGCCTGCTCCACTCCCTGCATGCCTGCTCCACTCCCTGCATGCCTGCTCCACTCCCTGCATGCCTGCTCCACTCCCTGCATGCCTGCTCCACTCCCTGCATGCCTGCTCCACTCCCTGCATGCCTGCTCCACTCCCTGCATGCCTGCTCCACTCCCTGCATGCCTGCTCCACTCCCTGCATGCCTGCTCCACTCCCTGCATGCCTGCTCCACTCCCTGCATGCCTGCTCCACCTCCCTGCATGCCTGCTCCACTCCCTGCATGCCTGCTCCACTCCCTGCATGCCTCTCACTCCCTCATGCCTGCTCACTCCCTGCATGCCTGCTACACTCCCTGCATGCCTGCTACACTCCTGCATGCCTGCTACACTCCCTGCATGCCTGCTACACTCCCTGCATGCCTGCTACCTCCGCATGCCTCTACACTCCCTGCATGCCTCTACACTCCCTGCATGCCTGCTACACTCCTGCATGCCTGCTACACTCCTGCATGACTGCTACACTCCCTGCATGAATGCTACACTCCCTGCATGAATGCTACACTCCCTGCATGAATGCTACACTCCCTGCATGAATGCTACACTCCCTGCATGAATGTATATTACATTTAGTAATATACACAGGAGAAAGGGTTACTAGCCCCTTGCTCCGGCATTTGAGTCGCCTCTTACGACACGCATGGTTTACGGAGGAAGAATTCTGTTCCACTTCCCCATGGAATAATATTTTCGCTATCCGATTGCGAAAAAAGTTTTCGGTAACCGATTTTTTCGTTAACTAAACCTTTCGTTAACCGAGGGTCCACTGTACATAGTACTGTACCGTGTAAATACTGCATGTATTTACACGTTGGCCATCTCCTATCGAGGCAGGGTGACTCAAAAAAAAAAAGAAACTCTTTCACCACCATTCAACACTTTTGCCGTCATTCTCAAATAATCAGTCTTTGCAGAGGCGCCCAGATACGACAGTTCAGGTGTGTATAAATACTGTAAATGCATTTCCTCCTTGGGGGGAAAGAGGGGATCACCTTACCTTGGTAGAAGATAAGCAGTGTTAAAAAAAAAGTTCTTTAATATCTGTAAATCACACTCAAATACAGTAGGTCCTCCACTAAATAAAGTTAATTCGTTACTGAAAATCGTTCCTAAGTCAACTGTTTGGAACTCAGAACCTATTTTTCACAGACAATCATGTTAAAATCGGAGAAATTTTCCACAGCAATAATATTCATGTCTGATTTCACATAATTTTTTTTTATTAAGAATATTTTCATTTAGTATAACTCGTTTTCACTTGCCAGTACAAATACAGTACATAGCCTAGCAGGCTGCTGTCACTGCACGCTGTATCAAATCTCGTATACTTATCCTTTTTCTTAAAATAAATATTTTCTATTATCAAACCTGTTTCTGTACACATACAATTGGAGGGCTTCATTATCACTTACCACTGGCTCTTCAAACTGACCTACCATACTACAGGAGGGCCGTGCTTTACACCATTTTGCTAATGCAGCAGTTTTCAATTATACCCATTCTTCAATGATTCAGACTTCCTACAATAAATATATTCACCACTCACTCTAAGCTAAGGATGAAAATATTTAAGGTAAGTAATGTGTGTACTGTATATGCTTTTTCTTAAGCCTAGTTTTATTGCTCACTTTATATACTATACTGTAAATATGTTAACAGGCTTTTATATGCCTGTGAAAGCCAAAAAAAGGCTATGTTTATCTTTACAGCAATTTTCACTTTACAGCAGTAGCCCAGAAGCTACCCTGATGTATAAGCAGGGCCTGCCTGTGTTCCATCAATACCAATTATCCCCATAACTATTTTCTTGTGTGATTAGAGATTCCATAAACATTTTTGCGTAACACCTCCCAAAATCTCTCTACCCTCCACTCTCCTCAGGTGTATAAATGCTTATTGCAACTTACTTCTCACATCCTACCTTTATTCTAATCCCTCTTGTCTTTCCACAGTTGGTCACTTAATATTACCATTACTTTAACCAGTTCTCTCAGATACTCCCAATTATCCCCATTTACTACTACCTACTGAAATTCTCCCACCCCATTTTGCTTAGTGCTTGTACATACAGATTCTTTACATTACATACTAACATTATCATTTTTTTTATCTACTACACCTATAAATTCAAATAACCCAACATTAAAATTTTCTTCTTTGTCCTTCTAGTAACCATGACAAAAGGGGTTACTAGCCACTTGTTCCTGGCATTCTATGACACACAATGTTTACAGGGAAAGGATTCTAACGCACTTCCCAATGGATATGAAAGGAAACACTACAAAGGCAAAAACTATTAATTAGAAGAAAACTAAGACAAGTGTGTATACACATACATGGACAATTACATGTGTAGTATATACGTACTGGATATGTATTTATGAGAGAAAAAGAAAAGGAACCAGCAATCCTGCTAGTATAAAACATTTAACAAGTTTCTGTTTCCCACTCATGTGGCAAGATGGTAAGTACAGTCCCTCCATGGGTGGTTGCTGTCTACCAACCTATGAATAAGTGTCACCCAAATACTCTTTCCTCCCTCCCTCCACTCCAAATGCCTATTGTGTGTAGACTTCGTATGGCTAGCTGCTCATATTTTTTGAGTATTACAGAGCACATGTTCCTATACAGAAGTACAGTAGGGCCCCACTTATATGGCAGGTTAGGTTCTAGGCTACCGCTGGAAAGCAAAACGCCATTTTTTCCACTTGTAAATGCATATAAATGCCAGATAACAAGTTTACATTAACATATATTAAGTTAGCAATAGAACTAGGCATTAAAAATAATAAAAAGTAAAATACATACACAGTACACATTACTTACCTTAAAATATTTGTAGTCTTAATGTAGGGTGAGAGGTAAGTAGTATTTATTTGTAGGAAGTCAGGTGTGGGAGGTATGGTAGCCATCCAGGCCAGCTCATCCCACCCACACGTAATATACTAAGACATTTAAAGCGCCCTAGAGCGATAAAATGCATATACAGTACACTCATTACTTACCTTAAAATATTTGTAGTCTTAATGTAGGGTGAGAGGTGAGTAAACAAGGTAAAACAAATAAATGAGAGAGAGAACAAGTAAATGAGAGAGGAGAGAGATGCGGAGTATGTAAACAAGCAAACGAATGCGTCTGGTTTTGGTTCATACACATTCATCTACATATAACATCTCATATTTATGTTAATTTATTCTACTCTGGGGTGTATTTATCATGTTTATATAGATGGAGTAATGAAAATGTTTATATTAACATACTGTAATATACGACATTTAATGCGCCTCAGTGATTATTAATGAGTATTATTATTATTACATCATTACTATTAATATGGCATCCTCAAGACTAATAAGACACACTTAGTGATTTTAATGTGTACCTGCATGCCATCACAGTGTGTAAGTTTATTTAGGTACAGGTACACATAAATATAATTATCAGAGTAGTATATATATAGTACGATAGACAATTTTGGAAAGTTTCTAGACATAATGGAGAGACGCAGTGCTCAGAGAGAATGTAAACAAACTGGGTGGGGCGCAGTGACCGTATTAGAAAGTCAGGTGGGGGGAGCTGTATAGTGGGTTTTGGTCATAATTTGAAATGTTCGTATTAGCGGAACACCGTAAAGCGGGGCCCTACTGTACTTAGGTTTGAGTGGTTCCAAAGTGCTGTTGTAAACAAAGAACACTGAAAGTTAGAATGTTTCAAGCTGGGGGCCCTACTGTCATGCATTCATCCTGTAGTTATTATATTAAATCAATTTTGATAATTTCTTTGAATACATACATACATTTACTACATTCATCAAAGGCTAAATTACGATTCTAAATTATGATTCTTTCTTCTTGTGTAAACAAACTTAAAATTAATGAATTTATCTGTAGCACCTTATACAGTATTACAGAGTATAATTACAAAAATTATAGTTACCACTAATGAGGAAACAGCAATATATGTACTGTGATTCAACTAAACGATAATAGTATATCACTGTCATGATTTGATGACCAGCAAAATAATTGAAAACTCGCTTTCAATTCATAGTGAAACAATAACATATAAAATCACTCCCAGTAGGGAAACAGCTAATATAAAAACCAATATTGCAATACAGTGGACCCCCGAGTTTCGTAAAAACTTCATTCCAGAAGCCTGCTCAAGTGTCATTACCGAACGAATTTACGTCCTTAAGAAATAATGTCATGTAGGTTAGTCTATTTCAGACCCCCAAAAATACACTTACAAAAGCACTTACAATATTATACGTACTTACATAAAAGCACGATTTCTGGGGTTTACGAAACTCGGGGGTCCACTGTATATTGAAATGCATTATGCAAATGATGCAATTTTTTAATCTTGAATACAGTATAAATAAACAGAAAATTTGACACACTACAGTATTAGCCTTACTAAGGATTAATGACGCAAGAGATGCAGTGACAAGAGCAGCAGCACAGAGAAGCAGCGCATGGAGGATATTGAAGTGCCCCTCTGGAATCCATCCCATCACCACAGCAGCTACAGATGCCAGGAATCCAACCACTATAGCTTGACACTGTAGAGAATTTCAGCATGAAAATGTTTTATGCACGACTTAACCACTAACCATATTGTTAACCTGATAGGCTATGTTAGCACACAATTTTTAATTCACATAAAAATACCTTTCTTAATAAAAGGGGTTTGGCATTAAAATTTTTAAAGAGCTCTTCCTTGTCTATTCTCTATATGCTAGTCAATTTAAGTTATTTAGGAGGCAGCAGTGACAGTTCAAACAGCCAATGGTCTAAAAAAACAAAACAACAAGGAACTCTTGAGATTCAGTATGACTCTGGTTTATAAAGTTATGTAATTACTTACCAATTTAATTAAACCTTATAGACAGGGTTTGTGTTTTTGGTATGCTTTTATGACAAAAAATTCTTATTTAATTTTTTTAGCAACCTTTTCATATACTCTGGCGCTGTTATTTATCAGAGCTCATATACAGGATTTGTGTTCAGTGGACAGTTTCATGAAAACCAAAATTTCTATGTAATTTTTAAGCAGTTTCATAAGCTGTAGTACCTTCATATGAACTTATTTTTTTTATTGCTTTTTTTCATACAAACACAAGAATAGGGGAGCATAATATTACACCTAATCCACATGCTGGTGCTTAGTAAAGCATATAATACCTAGATGTACTCTGGTCGCTGCATGTTCCGAGAACAGTATCCCTTTATTCCATAACCCAGGTCCTATGCCTCAACGTATGTAAATGAAACAGTCAAGTTCAGCATTAAAAGGGTAAAATTTCCATCTGTTACACAGTACATGTTAGCAGCTCTGACAGTGCTGAATATACAACCCTTTGTTTTTTTAGTTAAAACATCAAAAGAATATTTTTGATAGAAGATACGGAAACAGGTTATGATGCAAGAATATTCAATTACTGTACAACACTTGTGATGTTTATTATACATACATATGCACATTTAAAGAGTGTAGCTGAATTACAAACCTGAATAAGTGCCATGTTTCCAATGATCATAGACAGACAGTCTTCTTTATTATCAAGGTGACCAAGATTAGCATGAGTTGACAGCCGTGATGCTAATGTCATTTCCAAGTTTCCTTTCAGACCCAAAAGAGCTGGCACCATGATAAAAAGTTCACTCACGTCTCTGAAGACATCCCAGTGCTGAAAAGAATAATATCACTGATTATAGCATATGTTTTAATAATTCCTTTGTTAATTTTGACTAAGCTAGACATAATAACAAAAATAAATGATTATTACTGAATATTTAGGTGCAGTTACAGCCAGCGCAGACCCATTTAAAGCATAATTAAGATGGTAAACTAATGAAAAGCAGCTTGAAATTTATATAATATATAATTCTGGTGAGACTAGGCTGTAATGGAGAGATCTGGCAAGTAATTCTTTATTGTCAGTAAAGTAGAGAAGTCTGTGCCAGAATGCAAGATAAAGAGAGGATTTTGACTTTAGTAGGCAGGTGTCCCTTGTCTGATGTTGTAGACATGTTCAAGATCTGTGGCATTAGTACTAAGTTCAATCACACAATATACACTTAATTACATGTAACAGAAATCTTCAATACACTTTTGGAGCTGTTCTGATCTCTTATGTACTGTTCAGTATGTTAAGGTTTATATGAAAATTTATCCCATCTCCTTTTTTTTATGCTCCAATTAGTCTTTTATTTTTATTTTGGCACTGAAAGCTTATTTGTGCTATACAAAAGTAATGTTTTTCATATAAAGTATTTCAGTCAAACATTTCCCAAGAAAGGAGTCCAGTACCGTAGTAATTTGAAAATCTTGCTCAGTCAAGGTACTGGTTAAGTGAACAGTTACTCTATGCTTGAATTACAGGCATATGAATATTTGGTGTAGATGTGGTGGATCCATATTGTCTGTTGTACAAAGCGGCCAGAAAATATAGATTTTAAAGGTTTTTGGAAATGGCGATTGAGAATTATTCCAATATCTTCTTAGCTGTTACTTTACCAAATGTACTGAACATATGTTTTCTAACAAAAACAGGCTACATCAGGTGGTAAACTTACAGAATGCTGAAGTGGCATTCTGGTTCCCCATACACTTTATTTTTTTTTTTTTTTTTTAACACATCGGCCGATTCCCACCAAGGCAGGGTGGCCCGAAAAAGAAAAACTTTCATCATCATTCACTCCATCACTGTCTTGCCAGAAGGGTGCTTTACACTACAGTTTATAAAACTGCAACATTAACACCCCTCCTTCAGAGTGCCGGCACTGTACTTCCCATCTCCAGAACTCAAGTCCGGCCTGCCGGTTTCCCTGAATCCCTTCATAAATGTTACTTTGCTCACACTCCAACAGCACGTCAAGTATTAAAACCATATGCCTCCATTCACTCCTATCAAATACGCTCACACATGCTTGCTGGAAGTCCAAGCCCCTCGCACACAAAACTTCCTTTACCCTCCCTCCAACCTTTCCTAGGCCGACCCCTACCCCGCCTTCCCTCCACTACAGATTTATACACTCTCGAAGTCACTCTGTCTCGCTTTCCCTTCTCTCTACATGTCCAAACCATCTCAACAACCCTCCTCAGCTCTCTGGACAATCGTTTTGGTAATCCCGCACCTCCTCCTAATTTCCAAACTCCGAATTCTCTGCATTATATTCACACCACACATTGACCTCAGACATGACATCTCCACTGCCTCCAGCCTTCTCCTCGTTGCAACATTCATCACCCATGCTTCACACCCATATAAGAGCGTTGGTATAACTATACTCTCATACATTCCCTCTTTACTTCCATGGACAAGGTTCTTTGTCTCCACAGACTCGAAGTGCTCCACTCACCCTTTTCCCTCATCAATTCTATGATTCACCTCATCCTTCATAGACCCATCCGCCGACATGTCCACTCCCAAATATCTGAATACATTCACCTCCTCCATACTCTCTCCTCCAATCTGATATCCAATCTTTCGTCACCTATTCTTTTTGTTATCCTCATCACCTTACTCTTTCCTATATTCACTTTCAATTTTCTTCTTTTACACACCCTACCAAATTCATCCACCAACCTCTGCAGCTTCTCTTCAGAATCTCCCAAAAGCACAGTGTCATCAGCAAAAGCAACTGTGACAACTCCCACTTTGTATTTGCCTTTATCTTTTAGCCCAACACCTCTTGCCAAGACCCTCGCATTCACTTCTCTTACAACCCCATCTATAAATATATTGAACAACCACGGTGACATCACACATCCTTGTCTAAGGCCCACTTTTACTGGGAAATAGTCCCCTTCCCTCCTACACACTCTAACCTGAGCCTCACTATCCTCATAAAAACTCTTCACTGCTTTCAGTAACCTTCCTCCTATTCCATACACCTGCAACATCTGCCACATTGCCCCCCTATCTACCCTATCATATGCCTTTTCCAAATCCATAAATGCCACAAAAACATCTTTACCCTTATCCAAATACTGTTCACCTATATGTTTCACTGTAAACACTTGGTCTACACACCCCCTACCTTTCCTAAAGCCCCTTGTTCATCTGCTATTCTGCTTTCTGTTTTACTCTTAATTCTTTCAATAATAACTCTACCATACACTTTACCAGGTACACTCAACAGACTTATTCCCCTATAATTTTTGCACTCTCTTTTGTCCCCTTTGCCTTTATACAAAGGAACAATACACGCTCTCTGCCAATCCCTAGGTACCTTACCCTCTTCCATACATTTATTAAATAATAGCACCAACCACTCCAAAATTATATCCCCACCTGCTTTTAACATTTCTATCTTTATCCCATCAATCCCAGCTGCCTTACCCCCTTTCATTCTACCCACTGCCTCACGGACTTCCCCTACACCCACAACTGGCTCTTCCACACTCCTACAAGATGTTATTTCTCCTTGCCCTACACACGAAATCACAGCTTCCCTGTCTTCATCAACATTTAACAAATCCTCAAAATATTCTCTCCATCTTCCCGATACCTCTAACTCTCCATTTAATAACTCTCCTCTCCTATTTTTAACTTTATATTTCTAAAAATTAGAAATATATAAAATCCACAACTGAATTTATAGGGTAAATGTGTTATCCTACCTCAGTTTATTTCAAAGCCCAGCCCTCTCCAAGGTGCACTATCAACCCCAGGTTGCAACCCATGACAATCAGCTAACACCAGGATATATACTTATTGACTTCTCCATGTATCTTGCTCAGCCTTGGAATCCAAACCCAGGTCCCTACAACTGTGATATGCACTTGCTGTTTGTGATGGATGTGGTTCACGAAATACATTGAAGATTCTTATATGGAATTAATTGTTTATTTTCTGATTGATCTCATTACAGTTGCCATGAAAATGGAATGCATCTACAGCATAAATGAGGAACACCTTAAGCATATATGAAGTACAGTGGGTAAAGATAGAAAACAGAAGGATTATTTAAAGGAAATTTACCTGAACAAGATCAAGTACCAGTCCTGCTCCTACCATTCCCAGACCTGCCACTAGGAAAGGTAACATGACTTGTGTCATGATAGACAGACTGGTTTCTTCATCACTTGATACCTCTGCCCCACTTTGAAGTAAAGATGCAATTTGGTCATCATCCGATGCTGACGAGCGCTCCTCAAACAACCCATCCCCCTCCTCAATACGACCCTGTAAGGTAAGTTTCTCAGTATCCTACTAAAACATCACTTTAATACCCAAATACTTCCTTACAAATAAACTTATTATACCACTAACAAATTATGTAATTTAAAATGAGCTGAAAATAAGAATATTAATATAAAGACATCATACAAATGAAAAATTATAAACAACAATGTATTGTACTTAGACTAAATGATATTAATTGCTATTTGAAGTCACGAACTACGTAGTACTTAATTACAAAGATTAGTAAGTAATTAAAAACAATTGTTATCTCTGGTAAGCGCTTGTGATTGCCTTGAACTTGCTTATTTCTGCTTATACTGTACACTCATTAGCTATCCTGTTAGTAACCTCTAAATCCTAACCCATTCCTACTACAGTTCTTTTATAAATTCCTAGTATCTGTCCTTCACTCCAATTGCTGTACAGTAATGTATATGTAATATATATCTTAAGCCTATATTTTAACAGATCCTACCTAGTAAACATTATTATATTCATAGAAAAAGCACTACATCCATAGGGTCATACAGTACCACAAGGTAGAGGTGAAAAAGATGGGAGAAAGGGAGAGACAGAGGTGCTGAGGAGAGGGTATCAGCAGAAGGAAAGAAGGAAGGAGAGGTGGTTACATGTGATGCAACAAATTTGAGGCAAACAAGAAATCATAGAAATTATCTGCATTAAGAGCAGGACCATCAAAGAGGACTTAATTTTATAAGAGTAGCAGGAACGGCAGTGGCGATAGCAATGGTGACATCAGCAACGGCGACATCACCGATGGGTGCATCTGCAGTGGTGACAGCGGCAGCTTCAGCAGGGGTGGCATCAACAGCAATGGTGGCAGTGTCAGCAGCAACAGCAGTGGTGTCAGCATTAGCAGCAGCAGCAGCAGCAGCACAAGGCAAAGTCCATTTGTAACAGTCCAAACCAAGTCACAGGCTGTAAGCCACAGCAAATTTTGACAAATGGCAAAATGTCTCTGCTAGTTAGACCAAAAGAAGAGGGAAGAGTTGGCTAACAATCAAACCCCATAAAAATGGCAAGCGTGAGTGAGGTTCACAGTGGTTTATGCAAATTCAGAACCAGTGAATACGACAAAATTTTGCACATTAAATTTTATTTCAGATTTGAGCTTTGTTTCAGAGGTCAGATCTTGCTAACTCTGGTTAATATTGAATTGGGTTTGGGGAACTCTATCAAGCATATTTTGAAAGAAAGCCAATGGTCAGGTTTCAATTCAGGGGTCATGCACCAAGTCAAAAAAATGGAAACCACAAAAAACTTGCAAATAATTTAAGCTATTTGCTGTTGGATAATTAAAGCACGAGAATTTGGAAATTTGCAAATCTGGGGGCTTGATTGTATTTTAATTCGAGGAAAAGGAGGAAAGCTTCAATTCCTCAGGTCAAGAGGCCTTCACCACAACAAGGAAGAGTCCAATATGTTTACAGTAGTTCAGTGCACTGGTAATTCTTTCCAGCTTGCTAACTCATACCAGTATTTGATTTAAAGTATCCACTTTGCCTTAAACTCTCATACTGTTTCTGGTATTCTTCAACACTTAGTGACTCTTAGCACAATATAAACACACATAAATTTTATTTTATTCCTAAAAATGTGCTAAGCCTGTCTGGGTCATAACAGCGCTATACAACAGAGATGAGTGAATATCTGTTGTATGAAGAAATATTCAGTATAAATGCATCTCTCATAGAAAAAGCAGTAATCATGCAAAAAAATTAGTTTGCATAAAACTATTACTCAAACAAAAAGCATTAGTTTTGTAAAATGTTAGTCTGCACAAAAACCTTGTCTTAAAATAAAGATTAGGCTCATAGAAATGCAGTTTAAAACTAATAACTAATAAATAATATACAGTGGTCCCCGAGTAACGAAAAAACTTCATCCCAAAAGCCTGCTCAAGTGCCATTACCGAACGAATTTACTCCCTTAAGGAATAATGTCACGTAGGTTAGTCTATTTCAGGCCCCCAAAAATACACTTCCACAAGCACTTTCAATATTATACTTACATAATTGTATGATTTCCGGGGTGTTCGTTACCTGGGGGACCACTGTACATGTATATACTATGTGTGTGTGTGTGTGTGTGTGTGTGTCGGTCGTGCCGAATAGGTAAAACTGATCAATTAGCAAGAACTCATTTAAAATTAAGTCCTTTCTAAAATTTTCTTTTATACGTTTAAATATATATATTTTTATTTATGTTAATGTAAAAATTAATAATTTTGTACAAAAGAACCTTAGAAAACTTACCTAACCTTATTAAACCAAGCACAATTTAATTTATCTTAATCCAACTAAATACATTTTAGATAAATTTACAATATTTTAATAATAAACAAACACAATGAAATATGTTTTTTTCATTAGGTTCAGAATGATTTTTGCAAAATTATTGCATACACAAATTTTCGCTTGTTTTATTCAGCAAGAAAAGCGTTGCTATTTAAGCCAAAATTGCAAGTTTTACCTATTCGGCATGATATACATACATACATATATATACAGTGGAACCTCGGTTTTCGTGATTAATCCGTTCAAAAAAGTCTGACAATAAACCGAATCGTACAAAACTGGAAGCAATATTTCCCATAAGAAATAATGTAAATCTAATTACGTACTCCATTCCAGACACTCAAAAATATTAAAAAAAAAATACATTTTATAGAGAATAACTATAGTTTTACATACAAACTAGGGCGTATGGAAACCAAGGTTCCATTGTATATATATATATATATATATATACAGTGGTACCCAGAGTTTCGTACTGCTCCCAACTCGAATAGTTATGTAAGTGTATTATTGTAAGTGTATTTTTGGGGGTCTGAAATGGACTAATCTAATTTACATTATTCCTTATGGGAACACATTCGTTCGGTAACTGCATTCGAACAGCCTTCTGGAATGAATAAAGTACAAAACTCGGGTACCACTGTATATATCATGATAAAGACGTTGCTCACACAGATACTTATGTAATTTATAGAGATGGTTGTTAAGGTAAAATAAAAAATATAGTACTATATAGTTCCAAGTCTTTGGTCACAAGTCAGTTAAACTGAGTTGCATTCTAAATCCATATTGCATTTTTTTCATATCAAATTTCCTGGGAGGAGGGGATGGAGATATGTACTAATGTATTCAGGTTTAATCCATGAAAAATTATTAAAAAATTAAGAGACAAAAATGGCTTTGATTCTTCAGATCAAGAGCCTTGAGATATCAGAGCACTTCAGTGACAAGGCATCCTTACCTTTTCTTTAGATATCATAAATGTCAAAAGATACCCCTACAAATTTGCAGGCTTCCGTATTCATGAACTTCAATTATCTGTTTAAAAAAAAATCTTCTGAGATGGTAGAGAATCTTTTTTTGAAGGTAATGACACCAAAAAAATTAAATTTGATAGAAAACGTACGTAAACTTACAGGCGCAATTTATGCATCAGCGATTACGTTCCCTGAGTCCTATTTTAAGCTAATTTTATAGTTCCATTCAACCATATTCTTAGCTATTTTGCTAGTATGCCTTCCATTCTATTGATTGACCACAAGAAACTGCCCATTCAACTATTTCGACCACTCTATACAAAATGCACAGAAGTTGGTAATTTGGCCAATTTTACACAAAATTAAAAAAAAATACCAATTTAAAAATAGAGTCCATAATAAACAATGTAAATATTCCTGGCACTACAATAACATTTCCTCTGTTCATTAGTCATGCCTCCAGGTCTCTCCCATATTACACTTGCTCACATTTATAAAATTTTCTTTAATTCATCTCAAGCATTTTTGGAAACTCTTCATGCATTCATTACAGTTTCATTTTAATTTTTATTATTTTGTTAGCCACTGCCTTGGTAATACGTACAGTATAGTACAGTACAGTACTATATATTAATGTAAATTCCTCACTTTATCTCTGTTTCAAGCACCACAATTACTTCTGTCTTAAGTTATCTGTACATTAACAAATACTATACTTAAACTGTATAGGCTCATTTTATATAAGCCTGTAATAATATGAAGCATACTCTACTATTAATTTCAACAACACGTACAATGGTACAATTAATAATTTTTTTATATTTCATTATACTGCTTCAGATACAAACACAAGTCTGCTTACTGAAGTTTCCTGATGCCTTAAAATTAAGGAAGAATTCCTAATGCCTTTATCTGGCATAACAAGTGGCCATAATTAAAAACAAAGGAGGAAGAACTGCCACAAGGACACTTGAAAGCTTTGCTTTACCAACAGAGCAGAAGATCAATGGAATGGTTTGCAAGCTTAGTTATTATTATACAGTGGTCCCTCGGTTTTTGCCGAAAATTCGTTCCAGAATGCTGCTCAAGTGCCATTACCGAACGAATTTACTTCCTTAAGAAATAATGTCACGTAGGTTAGTCTATTTCAGACCCCCAAAAATACACTTGCAACAGCACTTACGAAAATACTCTTACATAAATGTTCGAGTTTGGAGATGCACGAAAACCAAGGGACCACTGTATTCGAAAACAGCTGCCAAATACAATTACAGGTCATACAGCACAAAAGGAGGCAGTAAGTGCTATAATGACTGGAATCTTCAGAAAACTTTATGGACTAAATACTGCTTCAGTAGCTACAAATAGGTAATTAAACTTGATGAAATTTGTAAACATTAAAATATAATTATAACCAATCCTGTGTTTATCCAACAAAACTGCTAGATGATCTTTGAGATGTAAACACAAGTTTCTTGCCTTATCTACTTTCCAAGACCTATAAGACAGTTAATCAATTTTGGAGACTGGCTTAACATGCCTGTTATCTCATTAAACTGGCTATGGAGAAAGATTGATAAAGTAGATCTGTACCTTCAATAGTCTATTTTTAGCTCTTTTCCTTGCTCCTACTTTAGCTTCTGCTTCTCCTCTTCCTTCTCCTCCTCCAGTGGTGGTGTTTTTAAAGACAGTAGCAGCTGAGCTGCTGCCTTCTGGCACTTTTCCTGTGGCTGTTGCTGCTGATTGTGATGCTACTGATACTGTCCTGCTGTTGCTAATCCTGATGCTACTGCTGCTGCTGATCATGAAGCTGCTGCTGTTGCTGCTGATTCTGATACTACTGTTGCTGCTGAGCTACTACTATTGTTGCTGCTGCTGCTGAGCTACTACTATTGTTGCTGCTGCTGCTGCTACTGATTCTGATGCTACTGCTGCTATTGGTCCTGATAGTATTACTGCTGCTGCTACTTCACCTACTTCTGCTGCTCCTGTTGCTACTGCCTCCCCTCCTGTTCCAGTGGCTGATCTTGCCCCCGCTTCTCCACCTACTGCTGCTGCTACTTCTCTGCTGTCAGTGACTCCTGTTGCTTTTCTTCCTCCTATTGCTTTTTCTTGGGCAGCTATAAATCCTCCTGCTATTGCTGCTTCTCTGGTGACAGTGGTTTTTTCTACTGCTGCCCTTCTTTTTCTTCCTGTTACTGCTGATGCTACTGGTCTTCCTTCAGTGTTGGTGGTTATAACTGCTACCACTGCTGCTACTCCTCTGGTGGTGGTGGTTGTGGCTGCTACTATTGCTCTTTGTCCTTCAGTGGTGGGTGTGGTTGTGGCTGCTGCTCCTCCTTCAGTGGTGGTGGTGGCTGCTAGTATTGCTCCTTGTCCTTCAGTGGTGGGTGTGGTTGTGGCTGCTGCTCCTCCTCCAGTGGTGGTGGTGGCTGCTATTATTGCTTCTCCTTCAGTGGTGGTGGTTGTGGCTGCTACTATTGCTCCTTGTCCTTCAGTGGTGGGTGTGGTTGTGGCTACTATTATTGCTTCTCCTTCAGTGGTGGTGGTTGTGGCTGCTACTATTGCTCCTCCTTCAGTGGTGGTGTGGGTTGTGGCTGCTCTTTTTGCTTCTCCTTCAGTGGTGGTGGTGGTTGTGGCTGCTACTATTGCTCCTCCCTCAGTGGTGGTAGTTATGGCTGCTATTATTGCTCTTTCTTCAGTGGTGGTGGTGATGGTGGTGGTCATAGTTGCTACTATTGCTTCTCCTCTTCCTCCTCCACTTTTGGTGGTTGTGGCTGCTTCTATAGCTACTCCTCCTTCAGTAGTGGTGGTGGTTGTGCCTGCTACTATTGTTCCTTCTCCCATGGTAGTGGTGGCTGCTGCTATTGCTTTATTGGTGGTTGTAGTAGTGGTGGTTGTTGCTTCTCTGCAACTGTTATGCTGTAACTTCACTTCTTGTGGTGGCAGCTGGTGCAACTGATGCTGATGCTGTCAACAAAGTTTTAAAAAGATGACAAATTTTCTTAGCTGTAAATTATTCAAAATGCCATTGAAAAGATTTTTTTTTTACAAATTAGAAATGCATATATCTACCTAGATATTGTAATATCAAAGTTATTTTTTTCCACACCGGCTGCCTCCTACTGAGGCAGGGTGACCTAAAATGAGAGGAAACACTTTCAAGTCATTCATTCAATCACTGTCTTGCTAGAAGTGTGCTGACATCACTGTTTAGATGACCCTCCAAACTGCTACAGCTTCAGCCCTCCATCAGAGTGCAGGCATTGTATCTCCCACTTCCAGCACTTGAGTATGACTAGTTGGCCTTCCCTGATTCCTTTCATAAATGTTACCTTGCTCACACTCCCAATAGTGCATCAAATCATAAACAACATTTGCCTATACTCACTCTTAAAACATTCATATACGTAATTTATTATCTGTTCATTTCTTTTTTATTTTTAATATTGGATTATTATTATATTCATGAAAATGTGCTCAACCCATGTGGGTCATAGAACGCTATATGGTGGAGAGGAGTCAATGGCATTGGAGACAAATGTGAAAGGTGTGCTCATGTGCTAAAACAAGGAAAGTTTAAGTTGGCTTTTCAGGGGTAGGGCACGCATAGCAAGGTTACCAAGATGTTAAAAATGTTGGAAATAAATTCTATGCACGTTCACAAATGTGACAATCAGTCAAAAGGTGTTTAACCACCAGCAAGGTTTAATACTGGAATGAGTGACATGCACTCAATGTACACCATTTTTGTGTTTATGTAAGTTATTCTTTGTTATGATTGCTTGTCCATTAGGCTGTCTTGATTTTTAATATCCTTACATGTACCTCTGTGTGAAGTACTGTATAGCTGTCTCACTGTTTGTATAATGTATTACTAATTTATTCACAAAAAGTGCCTGCACTCTCAATGATGGGTAGGGATGTTGCAATTCAGCTGGTATTGTAATATTCGCTCACTTTTGACAAGATGGCTAGAAGTGATGGTGATTGAATTTCCCCTTTTTGAGCTACTCTACTTTGGTGAGAAATGGCCAGGTAGTGGACCCCAACGGTATAATGTTAAGCACATTTTTTTTGTTTTATTTTGCAAAGTGTTTATGCTATAAATTCACATACTTTTAAAGAGATTCCAGTTTATAATGCTGATATTTCTATTCAAGAGCCTACAATTATACCTGAACCATATGCTGGTGTTGGCTAACATACATAATAAAAAAAGAAATAAAAGAAATTTAAAGTAAGAAAGCGTTGTTTCAAGCCCCAACTAATCAACATGCCACAAAAATATGATGCAATGAAGTGTCAATCAATTTATCTCATCAACAATCACTCTTGCATACACTATACTTTATTATACTGTAATTACAATCTTTCCATGACTTCTACTACCATACATGACGTATACTTTACTGTAAAACTTATTTAACAGACAAAATTCTGTGGCTGATTAACATCTGGAAGCGATAAAGTTCATTAAATCCAGAAATGTCTGTTATTTTTATGGTACGCTGGGTAAATTCATTTTGGTTTTAATGGACTTTGTTCATTAAATCATAATTGTCCATTGTATTTATGAACAATTCTGGATTTAACAGAAAAAAGTCTGTTGAATTCCTGTAATATCTGTTATTTCTTCAGTTCACTGGGTAAATTTATTGCACTTTCAGATTAAACGGATCTAGTCCATTAAATCAAAAAATTGTCTGTTACTGTTAAGATCACGGAAAAATATTCTCACTACGTATATGGATTTAAAAGACAATATGCTTTAACTGACTCCCCCTCTATTACTCCATTAAATTATCATAAAGTCATTGGTGAACATCCAATTACACAATACACAACCGTTATATTCTTATACTGTATTGCACTACTGGTAACATAAGTTTAATTTTGTATTAGACTTTGTTGCCAAAACCTCATCATTGCTTCTTACTGTATTATTATTCCACCACTTACTACTTGTCCATACTATTGTCACTTTTCTGGTTATTGGTCTAATAATTTATGAATCTCAATCTCTAGCTATAGCATTCTCTTTCATTTTATATCCACCATTGTTATTTTTCCATGCCTCTCTATTGTTACTCCCTCAATATCAAGATTTACATACATCTTTCTTTCAAGCATACAAATACTG
The DNA here is from genome assembly GCA_009830355.1 of Cherax destructor. Taxonomy (NCBI): domain Eukaryota; kingdom Metazoa; phylum Arthropoda; class Malacostraca; order Decapoda; family Parastacidae; genus Cherax; species Cherax destructor. Next base: position 140,962 of record WNWK01000596.1, read on the forward strand.
ACCCTGAACTTAACTTCTTAAATAACATATACTGCAACCAGCAACTTACTGACCAAACTTCTATGTAAATATACAGCCAACACTCCTAAAAAAAAGTCTTCCCAATAAAAACAACTATTTTCATATCTCCAACTGTAACACTAGGCCTTTAAGCACACACAATGATAACATCATAGCATTGTTTGAGTGGTTGAGTACAATACCAAATTTTCTTTTATTATATTAAGAGAGACCTGGTTAAAATATGTTTTCACTAATGCATTCCACATACCTGGGTATACCGCTATCCACAACTGTAGAATAAACCAGGTGGAGGTACAGCTATTTACTATGCTAGTGAATTTAATTGTATGAATTTCATAAATACAGGTGATGAATATGGTGAGTGCTGCATATGTTTGCTTAATAAAAACTATATTTGCTGAACTAAAATCTAATACAGTACTATTGAGCTAATAACAATTACCTGCAGATTATCTCACACTATCATACCATGCTTCAGTGACAACCTGGGAAACATGATAAACAAAAATTGCCAAATAAATGTTGGTATATTCAGCATAAACCTTTGTCAAACAAAACCCCAAGTATGAAACTTACTAAACAGTATGTAGATTTACTAAAACATTTGTTTCTGTTCTTTATCATATCTGAACCAATATAATAACACCTCAAAGTACAGGTACAATGACAAAACTCTTCCATTACCTAAATAATGTCTCCGTGAATCGCAGTTCACAGACACAAGGTGGTATCAAAAATTTCCCGGACTCAAAATTTTGCACACTTCCTGAGTGAAATATGTATGGCGATGGTATAGCTCATGTCTGCACAGTAAACTCCTTTGTGAAGTAGTGTGGAGAGTTTCAGTGTGGTCAGTCATTCTGTGTGAGTATGTGTGAGTATATATGCTTATACATACTACAGTGAAACCACGGTTTTCATTTGCCCTAGTTTTCGTCAAATTTTATTTTCGACAACTTTTTTCGTCAAAATATTGTCCCAGTTTTCGTTCATCACTTCGGTTTTCGTCCGCTGTACCGAACGTGTCCGCCTGCCCGCGCCCACACAAAGCATCCTACGCATGCATTCTGAGTCAGTCTGGCTTTCTTTCTCGTCGAGTGAACATTACCCTGCGCGTTCTTACGAAACATTTCATAATACTAATCCATTGTTTTTTGTGCTTGTTTATTGAGTGCGACTGCTAAATAAGCCACCATGGGGCCAAAGAAAGTTCCAAGTGCCAGCCCTTTGATAAAGGTGAGAAACATGATAGAATTCAAGAAAGAACTTGTAGAAAAGTACGAAAGTGGCGAGAATGGGAGGGGAGAATGTGCCTTCTTCAGCGATTAAGGACATTTGTGCAAAGTGGAGTGAGGTGCAGAGTTTTGTGGAGAAATATCACCCTAACAAAGCTGTTGCAAGCCGTGACTGTAACATGTTCAATGACAATGCCGTGTCCCATTTTAGGCAAATCCGACAGGGGTACAGTGACTCTCAAGCTGGTCCTAGTGCCAGTAAAAGACAAAGAAGGGAAGTAACTCCGGATAGTGATTTGATACCTGAAGTCCTTATGAAAGGGGAATCCCCTTCCAAACAATAAACTCTCCTCCCTCTCCCCTCCTTGCCGTCTTCCATATGCCAACTTCATTAAAGGTAAAACTGATTTAAATGTTCATTTATCCATTCAATAAAGGTAAAACTGATTTAAATGTTCATTTATCCATTAAAATTCGTGCTTTATATTTATTTCTCATTGTTTTCTGTATGTAAAACTATAGTTATTCTCTATAAAATGTATTTTTTGTTAATATTTTTGGGTGCCTGGAACAGATTAATTGGATTTACATTATTTCTTATGGGAAATATTGCTTCATTTTTGTTGAATTCAGTTTTCGTCAGACTCTCTGGAACAAATTAAAAACAAAAACCGAGGTTCCACTGTACTACATGTATGAATTTATGCATGTATGTGTTTATGTATACATGTACTATGTGCATATGTATATAGATACAGATGTTCAATAAAACCTTGACTTGATGACCTCCGATTTAAAGGATACGGTTAATGAACAAAGTGTGTTGTCCAGTACTGTTTAGATTTAGATTCTAAACACTGTTATGAATTAAGCAACATTATAAGTGTATTTACTTCAGTCTTCATTTACTAGATCTGAATGATTTAACTAGTGTACAAACTACAGGTGGGCCCCTGGTTGACAGTGCTTCATTTTATGGCATTTTGCTAATGCAGTTTTTTTCAATTTTATCCATTCTTCACTTATTCAGACTTTTTACAATAAATATATTCACCATCCTCTATAAGATAAGGTAAGTAATGTGTATACTGTATATGCATTTTTTAGGCCTAGCTCTATTGCTCACTTAATATATGAAAGCATAACCATGTTATCAGGCTTTTATATGCATCTGAAAGTAAAAAAAAGCTATGTTTCACCTCACAGCAATTTTTTGCTTTACAGCAATACCCCAGAATCTAACCTGATGTACGTACAAGCATCGCCCACTTGTATATACTGTTTATGGGCAAGAAAAATCTTTTGTAATTTCATAAACTACCATTCAACCTTTTCTAATTTGTCAATTACAATATTTAATTATTAGTAGATACTCTTGTAAATAATATCTTAACTACAGTATTATATTTAATTTCCTGTCAAAAGCTTACTCGTAAAAATAAAAATCTCTACAACTAAGTATAGTCTTAGTTTGTCCAGAATGCTGAGCATTCTATGGGATTTTAAATTGATTGTAATATTTATTTATAATGAAATGAAATAAAGTTATTATTATTATTACTGCTACTACTTCCATTCTATTAAATAATTCAAAAGGAAAAAAGAAAAGAATCTTTACTTTTGTGTAAATGTTGTGTGTTGTTCTCTCAAAATGACTATCACAGTTTTTTTTTCAATCACTTCAAACCAGTACAATGAGGAGAGGTATTGCTATAAAAACTTGGACCTGTGTTGCCTAATTCTCACAATAAATTTAAGTCATACTTATTATGCTTCTGTTGCTTAGCTTTTTAATGTTCTGAGACTATAGTATGTTCATTAAATTTTACAAAATATAGTACAGTACCAACTTATTCAAATATATACAGTATTAAGACTACAAAAATTATCTAGTAATATCAACAAAACTTGAGTAGTGGTTTTTACTTAGTCATCATAAAACAAATTTATTTTTCTTGGCAATAATATCAATGACAGTACTATAGTATTGCAAATATAAAATGAAAAAGACAAAAATGGAATAAAAAAAATTCTAATACTGATATGTACACTGCACTTCTGGAAAAACAGCTACTGAATGAGTGATGGTCTGTGTGTTTTCTTCTTTGGGTTATCTTACTTTGTTTGGAAATAGTTGACATATTAAAAAAAGACTGGACTTTCAGATTTACTTTGGCAGCTTTCTGGATTGGCCACATAATTAATTTTTAACATGCCACACCTTTATACTAATGGATTAAACATTTCTCTTGTAATATCCTCATCACTTTCAATATGCTTTGCAACAGCTCCCATCACCTAGAAACATTTTAATAATAAAATTATATTGCCACATTGTATCTACATAAAAATGTGAATACTTTAAAAAAGCCACAGCTAGAGAAAAAAATATGGTTTAACTATCTAAACAATAATAAAGCAACAACAACAACAATTGCAGTGCTTGAATAAAAGTTTGCTTTTGAAAAGCAAAAAGTTTTGCTTTACAAAACAAATAAGCTACAGTACATAAAAAAAAAGAATGTGTAAGGGAAATTTAATTTTTCCTACTTCAAGATACGTATAATTATAAACCTCAACGTAGAACTGCAATGGAATGTGTATGCACCAAGATCACTATCTATAGGAAAACATTGACTGAATCCACTTATAATATTCACGAATCAAACATGACACACCCACTATTTCTCAAGAAAAAGTGTTACTCCCCATTAGCACATCTCAGGAAATAAAGTTAGACAAATTCTTATTAGTTATACTGAGAGACTAGTAATGAAGGGTCTGCTGAAGATAATAATGGGCTGGCCCTCCTTTATGAGGGCCACACATGCTATGAGACTGAATATGCCTTGAAGGATTTCCAAGAACTGTTAGTGTTTTTTCTTTCATTGTTTGTTGAGGTTTATTTTTATTGCTCATAATTATACCTTGGAACATAAAAATACTACAAATAATTTTATTTACGAAATGTTATTCAAATTGACAATAAAATACTAAAGTTCACTGAATTTATCATCATTTTGGCAGGCAAGCAGATCAGAGGATACAGAAAGCCCCAAAACTTAAAGCAAACGGGGCATTTGTGTAGAAATGAATAGCAACAAAAATGGTTTCGCACATGTCATCATACTGCGGCTCAGCAGTCGTAAAATATTAACTGTCCTGCTGGTAAGTGTGTGGACCATGGGGAAAACTTCCTGAATATATTAAATTGTTAAAACACATGCTGGAGACAAAATGAAAAAATCCAAACAACTCTCAAACAACAGTGTATTGATTACAACTTTAAATCTATGTTTATATTTAATGTAATTTGATACCCAGGTTTATGTGGATGACTTATTAAACATTGCCAGGTTTATAATGTGACTGTTACTAAACATTACCAGGTTTATAATATGACTATTACTAAACATTTCCAGGTTTATAATGTGACTGTTACTAAACATTTCCAGGTTTATAATGTGACTGTTACTAAACACTGCTAGGTTTATAATGTAACTGTTACTAAACACTGCTAGATTTATAAAGTGACTATTACTAAACAATGCCAGGTTTATAATGTGACTGTTACTAAACAATGCTAGGTTTATAAGGTGACTTACTAAACAATACTAGGTTTATAATGTGACTTACTAAACAATACTAGGTTTATAATGTGACTCACTAAACACTGCCAGATTTATAATTTTGAGTGAAGAAAGTTTTAACAGTTATCTATTAAAGTAGTGAAGAGGCCAAGAGTCAGTAAGGATGGGGAAGTGGGTTTGAGTGAGAGGAGAGTGAGCAAAAAGAAAGGCGAGGAAAAGGAGGGGGTAAGGAAGACGAGGGCTAGTAAAGGGCGAGGCAGAGTAGAGGTGAGGAAGAGAAATAGGGATAAGGAAAAGAAGTAGGAGTAAGAAAAAGGAGTATGGGTGAGGAAGAGGAGGAAGGGTGGAGTAAAAAAAAAAAAAGATACCAATGGTGATGAAAGACAAAAACTTAATAAAATTAAAAGGATGATGATAATGGTGAGAACAACGATAATGCTGAGGACACAGAAGCTTGATGGAATAATTTACTATACTGGTGACATTTACTATACTGGTGACAATGTATTCAGACTGCTCACAATGAACATGACAACCTCAGCAATGATTATAACTAATGATGATAAAGAAAGATGGCACAACCTCTCAGTAACAGTAAATGAACAGTACAACATAACAATAATTGCTAACACCATCACAAGCAGCAAAGACTTTCAAACACAACAGGTGAATAATATAACCATAACAGCAAGCATGAGTGATGAAGAAACAAAGAAGTCCGGAGTCCACTATTCACTATTTGCATTTAGACATAAAACAGCAACCTTTCTGGTGGGTGATTACCTTGGGAGAACTGGCCTCCACAGCGTGAACTCTTACACTAAATACCACTGCAGTACCTAATATATTGGCTAATTTTTCCTCAGGACCTTCTGAATACTAATTTAATCAAATACACACAAAATAATTTCACCTAAATGCTATTTTTTTCCTTTGCTATACAGTATATTATCTCTCCTCTTCTTCCTGCCTTTTTTTTTTTTTTTAACGAACTGAGTTTGACGATTAAGCTGTTAACATAGCCTATATCAACTTATTTCAAAGCCTAGCCCTATTCAAGAGCTCACATGCAGGTACCTAGATCCTATGATGGTTAGCCAAAAGCATTACCTTTGAGCTACCAGCAGCTTTACTTCTTGTAGCTAGGTATACATCATTTTGACTCGTTCTTCCTTCTTGGAATGTGTGTTAAGTTCCTCATAAAGTGATTTCAAAAAAATTTCCACTAATATCGTCTGTGATCTAGTCATGAATGAGATGATGTCATATGGCCTTGCTTCTGTCTGCACCAGTGCACAAGGTGAGCTTGGGAAGAGAATGAGGCTGGCTGACAAACACACTGCCAGAGGAAGGAGGAGGAGGTAATAACATTATGGGGAAAGAAAATAGGAGAGATTATTTTCCCATGTGTGTCCGTTTATGAAGCCAGATTCTGTAAATCAATGATAAAAGCTTGGCTGAGTTTCTATGCCAAGAAAGAATCTAGATGCATGTGTTTGGAAAAATCTTTCCTATGTACCAATCATGGCTGTCACTTCTTTAAAATATTGGTCCAAATCAGTGTTTTGCACAAAGTTATAATCGGAGATGCATTTTTTTAAAAATATTGCATCTAACTGCATTTTTTTTTAAACAACAAAATTAAAAATGTATATACAGTACTCAGAAGAGTCCCTTTCCCCTCCCTCTTTCCTATTTCCTTACTTCTCTCCCTCTCTTCCATCATATCTGACAAGTACTTTACACATCCCAGCCCCACATCATACTCTTCCTTTAATGTACTTCACTAACACTGAAATTCATACTTGATGCTTTGTCCATAGCTTGTAATGAAGTACAGTATCATGTCCTGCACAGGAAGAGGATTTCAACCTTCCTTTCAGTCACAGCCAGTCTAACAAGCTGGTAAACATTCTAATCTACTCAAAATATTGTTAAGCAAAACAGAGGCAAACTAGGTTAGAATGAATATGTATAGTAGCTGATTTTACAAATAAATTTCCTTTAACAAACTTTGGAAAGTAGCTAGTGTCAGAAAGAAGGGATATAAAATACTGATACAATGAAGAAAACACAAATGCAGTACAATGCAATCCTTTATTGACAACGTTTTGCCCACACAGTGGGCTTTCTTAACATTTTACTGCATGTGTGGCTCTTTCTCCATTGAAGTTTTTTTTATCCAAGATATGGTTGGCAGAGAGAATTTGTAGTAGTAAAATACTGAATATTATCAGGCAATTGAAAATAGTGAGAGAAAAGAATACAACAGGACAGTATAATTAGCTTCATGAACATGAAAAATCCTTCATAAAAATTGCGAGTTTTGAGATGAAACTGAAAAGATTATACCTTCCTCTAAAACAATCACTAACATCCCTAAAAGTATCATAGTGGGCTAAAAAAAACTTTATAATTTAAAGAGAAAGTGTATGCTCATCTTGTATAACAGTGCCTTGCAGCTAACTAATGAGACTGAAAAATTAAATTATTTTATGTCTACTATAATGTGTCACACCCATATGAGTCACACTGTGAACATGAGATAAGGTAAAGTGCGATTAACTCGTGTGTTCATGTTAACTTTGGTATGTGATATATGCACACAATATCAGGTCTTAAAACTGTCCAGGAGAACCCTAGGATTCTACACAAACTTCATGTACAAGTAGCTCTGTTGCGTATGTCATGAGAGACTGAGGGGAGGAGAGAGAGGCACATATACAATGATATCAATTGGCAACTTAGATATTTTGATTAATGTCACTTTAAAAAACAAAATTTCATTATCATGTTGAACTTAGTTTCTGAATTCAAATGTTAAATGAATATTGTGCATTTTAAAGTTAACACATGACTCAAAAATCTCACTTATTTTGCAAAAAAAAAAAAAAAAAAAATCTGTGAAACTTTTCATTATAGTATATGGCAACAAGAATTAACTACAAAAGTAAGCCAAATGTAGAAAATAATCTCCACTTGCAGTACTCCTCACTGCTCTAAATAATGAAACTTTACCCAAGGAAAAGCTATCACATCCAAGGCACTGAACATTTGTGTCCTTGATTAACTACTAAAAATTATCCCATCAATTGCTAAAATTCCTTTTTTTTTACACTTTAATTCTACAATAAACACAATATTTTTTACTTATTACTGTTCTTTTAATTTGGTCAATAAAGCCACATTATCTTTCTTTTATTTATGTCTAGACTTGTAAATTATTTGTTAAATTAACATAACTGTTTGTACATTTCATATATTACATACAGTAGCATAAATTGTTTTGTTACTATTTTTTTTTTTTTTTTTTTTTTCAACAAGTCGGCCGTCTCCCACCGAGGCAGGGTGACCCAAAAAGAAAGAAAATCCCCAAAAAGAAAAAAAACTTTCATCATCATTCAACACTTTCACCACACTCATACATAATCACTGTCTTTGCAGAGGAGCTCAGATACGACAGCTGAGAAAAGTCCCTCCCAGCTGTCACTATCTCAGACCCCTCCTTTAAAGTGCAGGCATTGTACTTCCCATTTCCAGGACTCAAGTCCAACTAAATCAATTAACTGGTTTCCCTGAATCCCTTCACACAATGTTACCCTGCTCACACTCCAACAGATCGTCATGTCCCAAAAACCATTCGTCTCCATTCACTCCTATCTAACACGCTCACACATGCTTGCTGGAAGTCCAAGCCCCTCGCCCACAAAACCTCCTTTACCCCTTCCCTCCAACCTTTTCTAGGACGACCCCTACCCCGCCTTCCTTCCCTACAGATTTATACGCTCTCCAAGTCATTCTACTTTGGTCCATTCTCTCTAAATGACCAAACCACCTCAACAACCCCTCGTCAGCCCTCTGACAAATACTTTTAGTAACTCCACACCTTCTCCTAATTTCCACATTCCGAATTTTCTGCATAATATTTACACCACACATTGCCCTTAGACAGGACATCTCCACTGCCTCCAGCCTCCTCCTCGCTGCAACATTTGCAACCCATGCTTCACACCCATATAAGTGTTGGTACCACTATACTTTCGTACATTCCTTCTTTGCCTCCATGGATAACGTTTTTGTCTCCACAGATACCTCAATGCACCACTCACCTTTTTTCCTTCATCAATTCTATGATTAACCTCATCCTTCATAAACCCATCCGCTGACACATCAACTCCCAAATATCTGAAAACATTTACTTCTTCCATAATCCCTCTCTCCAATGTGATATCCAATTTTCTTTATTTAAATCGTTTGATACCCTCATCACCTTACTCTTATCTATGTTCACTTTTAACTTTCTACCTTTACACACTCTCCCAAACTCGTCCACTAACCTTTGCAACTTTTCTTTAGAATCTCCCATAAGCACAGTATCATCAGCAAAAAGTAACTGTGTCAACTCCCATTTTGCATTTAATTCTCCATAATTTAATCCCACCCTCTCCCCAACACCCTAGCATTTACTTCTTTTACAACCCCATCTATAAATATATTAAACAACCATGGTGACATTACACAACCCTGTCTAAGACCTACTTTTACCGGAAGTAATCTCCTCTCTCCTACACACCCTAACCTGAGCCTCACTATCCTCATAAAAACTCTTTACAGCCTTCAGTAACTTACTACCTATTCCATACACTTGCAACATTTGCCACATTGCTCCCCTATCCACTCTATCATATGCCTTTTCTAAATCCATAAATGCAATAAAAACTTCTCTACCTTTATCTAAATACTGTTCACATATATGCTTCACTGTAAACACTTGATCTACACATCCCCTACCCACTCTAAAGCCTTGTAAAAATAAAAATTTTGCTAAGTTTTCATTTCGTCAAGGTTCTAGGATATTTTTTAGTGTACCAGTATAAAAAGATTCCATGACTTCAAAAAACTTTGAAAACCACTGTCCTAGACTACTTTACATTACAAATGTAAAGAAAAGTTCTTATGATAACTTTTAAGTCTTTGCTGATCACTTACTATATGAAACACAAAAGCTCTAAGAATATCTGAATATTTTCTTGGTTTCTATTACATATAAAAGAGCACTTTCACACACACAAAGTAAAGACTGTTATCTTACTCTTTACTCCCTTCCTCCTACCCTAAAAACGGAATGCCTTGATAATAAAGGGATCTTAATTCAAGAAATTGGGGCTATCCTTCACCTCCTTGGATCAAACACCATCACCTCAACCCCTCCCAATCCCTAGTTGTAGTTGGATGCTTATTGATTTAGCACTTGTCCATGAATAATAATAATAACACTAGGTTCCTTTCCAATTATTATTATTATTAATTGTTACTATATTCATATGCAAGTACTAAAACTGAAAAGATCATACAATGTGTGAGAAATGGAGAGCAACCAGGTTTGAGCTATTCTTCCTTTTCTCCCAAAATGCAGTGCAGTGCTTCTACCCAGTTTGTAACACACTTATAAAGAAACAAACTTGATTTCATACATATGAACCTTCTTGAAGAACTTAAATCATCTGCTGAGTCACTGCTAAGAAGATATTCAGTATTATATTTTGTAGAGAAGCAATGTGTTAGCTGTATTTCTTAATGCTTTTAAAAAATCTGTCAAAGCATTAACTATAGGGTTTATCTAGGGGTTGTGAAATATCTCATATCTCATAAATGATGCTGTGAAATGGAATAATGTGAATTCACAGTTCTCTCTGAGTAGCAGGATCAGGTAAGGGGGCAGTTCTGAGTCTTATCTTGTTCTCAGTACACTTGGACCTATTCACTGAAAGGTTCAGGAATGTGAGAGTGGCCATCATGATGGCAATACATGGTTGTCATGTTTGCAATACCTGCAAGGTTGGTTATCATGTTAGCAATGTATGCATGAGGGGTTGGTTGTCATGTTAGCAATATATACACAATGAGGATTGGTTGTCATATTCACAAAACATGCTCAAGGGATTGGTTCTTGTGCTGGCAACACATGCATGTGGGGTTGGCTGTTAAGTTGGCAAAACATGCCCAAATGTTCTCAGGTGTACAGATGACCTTCTGTTGTTGCATCCGCCAAAAAGGCCATGAAACTGCTTGAGATTTGTAAAGAATATGAGGCAGAATTTAAACAAATTTCTAATCCAAGCAAGTATAGTTTGCACTACTTCTCTTCTCAGCTGAGAGTCAAGTAGAATAATCAATTTGGAACTATTAAGCAGGACCACACCAGTTAAATTTAGTATTGTACTGTACTCAGAAAAGCATTCAGGACATGTACTGTCTTCTGTAGGTCAAATTCGTAAATTTTTTGACATTGTGAGAGATTTAAAAATGACTATTAATGCAATTACTGTATAAAGGATAAATCATCTTGATACAAGGCTCAAAGAACAGCTCTTTGACATTTAATGTCATTTTATATGTTTGAGAGTTGCAGTACTTAAGCAACAGGAATTTGAGCACTAGTAATGTCACTGGAGGAAGTGCTTGAGACATATACTGTACTACTTGGTTTATCTCCTTTACTCATAATGACTATTCATAGCCTCATGACTACTACCTTCTTGATAGAATGCTGCTTTCCAGAAACATTTGTACTTTATTCTGTCAGCAACTTGATGACTAATATATTCAAGAAATATTAAGACAGCTGTAAACCAGTGTACTTTAACAGTCTTCTTAATACATTATCTACTATGCTAAAGGGGCACAAAAATGCTTCTAGTGACACCACAGTGACTTGCAATGTTTATACATCTCAAGAGTTGATTACTCAAATAATGGTCAACTGATGTTTTTTTTTTTTTTTGATAGCACGATAGTCCTACCTTCAGTCAGTCTGTGTTCAGTGAGATATGGCATAATGAATAAATATGTTATAAACCAAGCTAATGCTTATAATCCTACAGGACTTCAAACAAATTTGTTAAACCAGTACTACAATATTGTGTACAGTGGACCGAGTAACGAACAAAATTCATTCCAGAAGCCTGCTCAAGTGCCATTACCGAACGAATTTACTCCCTTAAGAAATAATGTCAAGTAGGTTAGTCCATTTCAGACCCCCAAAAATACACTTACAAAAGCACTTACAATATTATACTTACATAATTGTACGATTTCCGGGGTGTTCGTAACTCGGGGGTCCACTGTATATCTAATCATTACCTGTATTATTATTATTATTATTACAGTGGACCCCCGAGTTTTGTAAACCCCGGAAATGTACATTTATGTAAGTATAATATTGTAAGTGCTTGTGGAAAAGTATTTTTGGGGGTCTGAAATAGACTAACCTACGTGACATTTTTCCTTAAGGGAGTAAATTCGTTCGGTAATGGCACTTGAGCAGACTTCAGGAGTGAAGTTTTTACGAAACTCGGGGGTCCACTGTATTATGTACAATAATATTCTATCATTCTACATTAAAATTATGATTATTATTATCAATATACTGAATTATCATCAATACAGTGTACAGAAGAAAGATAATTATTGCTGTTATGTATATACAACAGTACATATATTTACTGTCACTTATGTTTCCTTGCAAAAAGCATTAGTAATTTGTTAATAAAGCTAATTTATCTACATATAACTTATAGATACTCAAGCTTTGATAGAAAAATGTGTTTATATTTGTGTAATGTAGATTCAACTTATAAAACTAAGCACTAAATCTAAATGCTGTATTAAAGCAACTACTACAGTGGTACTCTGGATTTCGTCAATAATTCGTTCCAGAAGGCTGTTCGAGTGCCATTATCGAACGAATTTGTTCCCATAAGGACGAATGTAAATTAGATTAGTTCGTTTCAGACCCCCAAAATACACTTACAAAAGCACATACAAAAATACACTTACATAATTGTTCGAGTTGGAAGCTGTACGAATCCGGGGTATCACTGCATATGTATTATAATTTATGACTACAGTGGTACCCCGACTTACGATATTTTTTCATTCCAGAATGCTGTTCAAGTGCAATTACCAAACGAATTTATCTCCATAAGAAATGATGTAAAATAGACTAGTCCTTTTAGACCCCCAAAATTACACTTACAAAAGCATTTAAAAAAATAAACTTACATAAAAGGGTGAGTTTGGGGAACATCGTAAGTCGGGGTACCACTGTATATTATTATTATTGTGACTATTAATAATTACTGTAGTACCATTACAGTATTATAATATAATATAGTATATGAGAAAATATATATATCTATATAAATAATCCAGTGAAAACAAAATGAAAGTCAACATTCCCACTTATGTATTATGGTACGTATCTCAATGCCACATTTTAAATTTAGAACAAAAAAACATTGCATCTTAGGGACAGTCATCTGGTGTGTAATTTGACGTGAATGAGATAATTACATGACTGCATGTGACAATACTGTAGGCTTCTATAAATTACCAAATAATGTAGCTCAAGTGTAATTACTGTAGTTGTGTGACTGTGCAGTATTTGTAATGACAGTAGGTATATTATCTAAGATACGCTATTATGTGCCTCAACCAGCTCTCATTGCACTATATCATTCTCTTATCTACCCTTATCTCACCTATGGAATCTGTGCATGGGGCTCAACAACATTAAATCACCTTAGACCACTCATAACCCAGCAAAAGGCTGCAGTCAGGATGATAACAAATTCCCACTCTAGACAGCATACTCCACCTATATTCAGAACCTTAAAACTACTCACCATAAAAAATATTCATACCTATTCATGTGCCTTCTACATACATAAAACTCTGCATGCTAATATTAACCCTGCGCTCAGAATTCTCCTCAACAACTTTAATAGGTCCCACGAACATGACACAAGACACAGATCACTATTTGACATACCCCGAGTCCATACTAACCAATGTAAAAATTCTATGCACATAAAGGGCCCCAAAATCTGGAATTCATTACCAGTAAATATCAAGTTAACCTTGTCGGAAAATCAATTCAAGACTCTTCTCAAAAGTCACCTACTCACCCTATACTAAATACTCATACTGTAACAAACTTCCAAACCCAATATTATTTTACTTAAGAAGATCTCATTTTGATATGTTCATCCTCCTTAACACTTGTTGCAATCTCATATCATCATATTGTCATTTAAAATCTTATAGTATCATCATTTTCTTAATTTGAAATAAAATATATACCTAGATGAAACTCTAAAAACTATTTCTAGTATTGTTATTATACTAGTATAGCATCAACATACTGTAATTTGAAATAAATTCTACAACTAGATTAAACTCAACCAATTTCTCTTGTATTGTCTTTAAATAGTATGTATAACCATTTAAAAATTTAAATAATATAGAACTAGAATAAACTCAATCAATTTCTTTAGCATTAAGTACTTAGTGAATAAGTCTCTAGAATAACTGCCCCTAATGCCATATGCCAGTGGCTCTCCTTGCATTACAGTTTTATAATTGTATTATATTTGTAACTACCAATAACATTGTACACTTGTAACATGCATTGAAATAATAAAATTATTATTATTATTATTATAAATAAACAATAAAACTGTTATTTAAGAAGACATGTATTTCTAGTTTTCCTAACCAAAAAAAAAAAAAAATCATTAGATTTAAACATTACATATAAATAGCAGTAATATCTCTCACATTTTCCTCCAGTGAGTTTAATTGTAGCAACTCAACAAGTTCCATGGCACTCACAGTTCACAAAATTTCTTTATATCCACAGTCTCTTCTAGGACATTAACACAATGCAGTATACATAATTATTGAATTTTCTTATACGTACACGTATACATATCCACCCAATATTATGAAGCAGACAAAAGGCATTACCTTTAATTTGACTTTCTTTGGTAATACTGAAGGTGCACTCTCAGGAGTTTCCACTATAACTTCAAGTTCATTGGAATGTACACTCACTATCTGGGCCTCCAATGATTTGCTTATCATTGGTTCACTGTCTTTTTCAATCTCTATTTTCTCCTCTTCCTTATTCTCCTTTACTATACCCATTTTTTATATAAACTGAGCAAAGGTGTTACAGTACCCCCTCCGTGATGACTACACACAATTCTATATATGTTAGTGCTTTCCCTCAGTGCCAAGGTATTAATGCTTGTTACTGCACCAACAAACTATCCCATGATTTAATACAATATTTTATGGAAAATCTAATTTTGCTGTGTTAAGTAAAATTTTGAAAGGATAGATGTGAAATAGATCTATGTGAATATCTAACATTAAAATGTTTAATTAAATATCACTTAAAAGTGAAAATACAATATACAAAAGTGAATATTTAACATTGAAAAATGTGATTAAAATGAATAAAAGTTACATAACTTGCTCAGCTTGATGATAAAAGGGTAAAATTAAAATGAGAAAGTGGGTTACTGGGGAAGGCAATAAGGAAGTCTCTAGAGAGTTGCTTGTGCCAGACAGTGGACCACACTTGAGACAGATTCAGTAAACACAACTGAGCCAAGCCATGTGGAGTGTGTTCCACCACCACCAACTGCCTCACACACACTGCATGCAACCATTTTCAAGACTAACATTCTCATACCCAAGGCCCTGCAGAGTTGCCAGTCAACTTTTTTTCAGAACTGAAGCATACCATAATCAGTCTTGAGTATTATAATTCTGAGAACTGAAGTTAATGAAGACTGTAATATTCTTATATTAATAAACAAAACTACACCAATAAAATGATAATGCTGTGATAAGTAAGAAAAGACACATTATGAAGTACAAAAAACTGCAAGGCCTCTACCCAAGTACTAGATGTTGCCATATGTTGCTGGGAGACATTTGAAAAACTGCAACAATTCATGAAATTCATCTAACTTATGATACCAATTCTTTTAATATAATTAGAAACTGACCTATAAAATGTGTAACATCCTCATGCAGCCTGGTAAGAACTGCTTTGAATGCATAATATTGCATGAGCAACACAGGTAAAAATCCCTGTTTTTTTTTCTGAAGACAAATCCAATTCAAACCAGTTCTAATTGACTGGCAGACAAGGTTCATGTCCAAACTGCACATACACTACATTTCACTCCTCATATAAATACAAAAGAATAATTTTCTACAAGTAGTACAGAATTGGCCACATGTTTCATGTTCATCCTTTTGTGTACATGTATGCATATTATATATAGTATATATATATATATATATATATATATAAGTGATTGAATAATTGTGTATGTGTGTACTCGCCTAGTTGTGGTTGCATGGGTCGAGTCACAGCCCCTGGCCCCGCCTCTTCACTGGTCACTACTAGATCACTCTTCCTGCTCCATGAGCTTTATCATACCTCTTCTTAAAGCTATGTATGGATCCTGCCTCCACTACATCACTTGCCAGACTATTCCACTTCCTGACAACTCTGTGACTGAAGAAATACTCCCTAACATCCCTGTGATTCATCTGAGTCTTCAACTTCCACTGTGACCCCTTGTTGCTGTGTCCCATCTCTGGAACATCCTGTCTCTGTCCACCTTGTCGATTCCTCGCAGTATTTTGTATGTCGTTATCATGTCTCCCCTAACCCTCCTGTCCTCCAGTGTTGTCAGGATGATTTCCCTTAACCTTTGTTCATAGGACATTCCCCTTAGCTCTGGAACTAGTCTTGTTGCAAACCTTTGCACTTTCTCTAATTTCTTGATGTGCTTGACCAGGCGTGGGTTCCCAAGTGGTGCTGCATACTCCAGTATGGGCCTGACGTACTTGGTGTACAGTCTTGAACAATTCCTTACTGAGGCATCAGAACATTATTCTCAGGTTTGCCAGGGGCCCCTGTGCTGCAGCAGTTATCTGGTTGATGTGCGCCTCAGTTGTGCTCGGTATTATACTCACCCCAAGATCCTTTTCCCTGAGTGAGGTTTGCAGTCTTTGGCCACCTAGCCTATACTCTCTCTGAGGTCTTCTTTGCCCTTCCCCAATCTTCATTACTTTGCATTTGGCGGGGTTAAATTCAAGGAGCCAGTTGCTGGACCAGCCTTCCAGCCTGTCCAAGTCTCTTTGTAGTCCTGCCTGTCCAAGTCTCTTTGTAGTCCTGCCTGTCCAAGTCTCTTTGTAGTCCTGCCTGTCCAAGTCTCTTTGTAGTCCTGCCTGTCCAAGTCTCTTTGTAGTCCTGCCTGATCCTCGTCTGATTTAATTCTCCTCATTAACTTTACATCATCTGCAAACAGAGATACTTCTGAGTCTATCCCTTCTGTCATATCATTCACATATACCAAAAATAGCACTTGTCCTTGGACTGACCCCTGTGGAACACCGCTTGTCACAGGCACCCACTCTGACACCTTGTCACATGCCATGACTCGTTGTTGCCTCCCTGTCAGGTATTCTCTGATCCATTGCAGTGCCCTTCCTGTTATATGTGCCTGATCCTCTAGCTTTTGCACTAATGTCTCATGAGGAACTGTGTCGAAGGCCTTCTTGCAGTCCAAGAAGATGCAATCTACCCACCCCTCTCTCTCATGTCTTACTTCCATTACCTTGTCATAAAACTCTAGTTGGTTTATGACAACAGGATTTTCCTTCCCTGAATCTGTGGTGGTTGTCGTTTATAAGCTTGTTCTGTTCTAGGTGCTCAACCACTCTCCTGATAATCTTCTCCATGACTTTGCATACTATACACGTCAGTGACACTGGTCTGAAATTTAGTGCCTCGTATCTGTGTCCTTTCTTAAAAATGGGGACTACATTTGCCGTCTTCCATACCTCAGGTAGTTGCCCAGTTTCAATGGATGTGTTGAAAATTGTTGTGAGAGTGAGAGAGTGTTAGTTACAATTTTGTCCTAGGCACATGTGCGAGTGTGTGTGTACTCACCTATTTGTGGTTGCAGGGGTCGATTCATAGCTCCTGGCCCCGCCTCTTCACTGATTGCTACTAGGTCCTCTCTCTCCCTGCTCCATGAGCTTTATCAAACCTAGTCTTAAAACTATGTATGGTTCCTGCCTCCACTATGTCGCTTTCTAGGCTATTCCACTTCCTGACAACTCTATGACTGAAGAAATACTGTGTGTGTGTGTGTGTGTGGAGAGAGAGAGAGAGAGAGAGAGAGAGGAGAGAGAGAGAGAGAGAGAGAGAGAGAGAGAGAGAGAGAGAGAGAGGAAGAGAGAGAAAGAGAGAGAAGAGAGAGAAGAGAGAGAGAAAGAGAGAGAGAGAAGAGAGAGAGAAGAGAGAGAGAGAGAAAGAGAGAGAAAGAGAGAGAGAGAAAGAGAGAGAGAGAGAGAGAAAGAGAGAGAAAGATAGAGAAAGAGAGAGAAAGAGAGAGAGAGAGAGTGTGAGAAAGAGTGAGAGTGAGAGAGTGAGAGAGTGTGTGTGTGTGTGTGTGTGTGTGGTGTGTGTGTGTGTGTGTGTGTGTGTGTGTGTGTGTGTGTGTGTGTGTGTGTGTGTGTGTGTGTGTGTGTGTGTGTGTGTGTGTGTTTTATATATAGCACAAAGAAAGGGGTACCCGTCCAAGTGTTGAAAGAGTGGAAACAAATATGTTCAAGGCTGCACAAGTCAAGTCCAGGAGACTTTTGTTAATTAATTTATGTACATATGGTGAGTGGTGGGAGGTGTGTGCATGTGAGGCCTAGTAGCTAGGCCTGCTGGGAAGTGGGGCAAGGACAATACCTATGAATGTATTTGGGTGTGAATGTGTAAGGATATGAATGAATGTATGTACAGTATATGCCTGTGAATGTGTGTGGCTGCAAATGCATCTGGATGTAAATGGATTTGGATATGAATGTGTCTGAGGAGAAAGGTAAGTGGGGGAGGATTTTACACTGAAAGCACAGGAGGGAGGAGGGTGGGGAGTGATATTTTGTGTGTACTCACCTATTTGTGGTTGCAGGAGTCGAGTGTGTGTGTGTACTCACCTAATTGTGGTTGCAGGGGTCGAGACTCAGCTCCTGGCCCCGCCTCTTCGCTGTCTGCTACTGGGTCTCTGCTCTCCCTGCTCCATGAGCTTTATCATACCTTGTCTTAAAACTATGTATGGTTCCTGCCTCCACTATATCTTTCTCTAGTCCATTCCACTTCCTGACTACTCTGTGGCTGAAGAAATGTTTCCTGACATCCCTTTGACTCATCTGAGTCTTCAGCTTCCAGTTGTGTCCCCTTGTTTCTGTGTTCCCTCTCTGAAACAACCTGTCACTATCTACCTTGTCAATTCCCCGCAGTATTTTGTATGTCGTTATCATGTCTCCTCTGACCCTTCTTTCCTCCAGTGTTGTTAGTCCTATTTCCCTCAACCTTTCTTCATAAGACAGACCCCTGAGTTGTGGAACTAACCTTGTCGCAAACCTTTGCACTTTCTCTAGTTTCCTTACGTGCTTGACCAGGTGTGGGTTCCAGACTGGTGCTGCATATTCTAGTATGGGCCTGACGTACACGGTATACAGTGTCTTGAACGATTCCTTGTTAAGGTAACGGAACGCTAATCTAAGGTTTGCCAGACGCCCATATGCTGCCGCAGTTATCTGGTTGATGTGTGCCTCCGGAGACGTGCTAGGCGTTATACTCACTCCAAGGTCTTTCTCCTTTGCCGAGGTTTGTAGCCTTTGTCCGCCTAGCTTGTACTCTGTCAGCGGTCTTCTTTGCCCTTCTCCGATCCTCATGACTTTGCATTTGGAGGGATTGAATTCGAGAAGCCAACTGCTAGACCAGATGTCGAGCTTGTCCAGGTCTGTTTGCAGCCCTGCCTGGTCCTCTTCCGATGTGATTCTCCTCATTATTTTCACATCATCCGCGAATAGAGACACTTCTGAGTCTATCCCATCCGTCATGTCATTTACATATACCAGGAATAACACTGGTCCTAGGACTGACCCCTGCGGTACACCACTCGTCACAGGCGCCCACTGTGATACCTCACCACGCACCATGACCCGTTGTTGCCTCCCTTTGAGGTATTCCCTGATCCATTCCAGTGCCCTTCCTGTTATACATGCTTGTTCTTCCAACTTCTTTACTAATCTCATGTGAGGAACTGTGTCGAAGGCCTTCCTGCAGTGTGTGTGAGTGTGAGTGTGTGTGTGTGTGTGTGTGTGTGTGTGTGAGTGTGTGAGTGTGTGTGTACTCACCTATTTGTGGTTGCAGGGGTCGAGTCATAGCTCCTGGCCCCGCCTCTTCACTGATTGCTACTAGGTCCTCTCTCTCCCTGCTCCATGAGCTTTATCAAACCTAGTCTTAAAACTATGTATGGTTCCTGCCTCCACTATGTCGCTTTCTAAGCTATTCCACTTCCTGACAACTCTATGACTGAAGAAATACTTCCTAACATCCCTTTGACTCATAGGAGTCTTCAACTTCCAATTATGACCCCTTGTTTCTGTGTCCCCTCTCTGGAACATCTTGTCTCTGTCCACCTTATCTATTCCTCGCAGTATTTTATATGTCGTTATCATGTCTCCCTAACCCTCCTGTCCTCTAGTGTCGTCAGGCCGATTTCCCTTAACCTTTCTTCGTAGGACAATCCCCTTAGCTCTGGGACTAGTCTTGTTGCAAACCTTTGCACTTTCTCTAATTTCTTGACGTGCTTGACCAGGTGTGGGTTCCAAACCGGTGCTGCATACTCCAGTATGGGCCTGACGTATATGGTATACAGAGTCTTGAATGATTCCTTAGTGAGGTATTGGAACGCTATTCTTAGGTTTGCCAGCCGCCCGTATGCTGCAGCAGTTATCTGATTGATGTGTGCCTCAGGAGATGTGCTCGGTATTATACTCACCCCAAGATCTTTTTCTTTGAGTGAGGCTTGCAGTCTTTGGCCACCTAGACTATACTCTGTCTGCGGTCTTCTTTGCCCTTCCCCGATATTCATGACTTTACATTTGGCAGGGTTAAATTCAAGGAGCCAGTTACTGGACCAGGCTTGCAGCCTGTCCAGGTCTCTTTGTAGTCCTGCCTGATCCTCGACTGATTTTATTCTTCTCATTAACTTCACATCATCTGCAAACAGGGACACTTCTGAGTCTATCCCTTCCGTTATGTCATTCACATATACCAAAAACAGTACAGGTCCTAGGACTGACCCTTGTGGAACTCCACTCGTCACAGGTGCCCACTCTGACATCTCGTCACGTACCATGACTCGTTGTTGCCTCCCTGTCAGATATTCTCTGATCCATTGCAGTGTTTTTCCTGTTACGTGTGCCTGATCCTTTAGCTTTTGCATTAACCTCTTGTGAGGAACTGTGTCGAACGCATTCTTGCAGTCCAAAAAAATGCAGTCTATCTGTGTGTGTGTGTGTGTGTGTGTGTGTGTGTGTGTGTGTGTGTGTGTATACTCACCTATATGTACTCACCTATATGTGGTTGCAGGGGTCGATTCATAGCTCCTGGCCCCGCCTCTTCACTGGTCGATACTAATTCACTCTCTCCCTGCTCCATACGCTTTATCATACCTCTTCTTAAAGCTATGTATGGAACTTGCTTCCACTATTTCACTCTCCAGATTATTCCACTTCTTTACAACTCTAAGGCTAAAGAAATACTTCCTAACATCCCTATGACTCATCTGGGTTTTCAGCTTCCAATTGTGGCCCCTTGTTCCTGTATCCCATCTCTGAAACATTCGAGCCTTGTCCACCTTGTCAATTCCTCTTAGTATTTTATACGTTGTTATCATGTCCCCCTGTCCCTCCTGTCCTCTAGTGTCATCAGGTTGAGTTCCCTTAACCTCTCCTCATAAGACATACCTCTCAGTTCCGGGACTAAACGTGTTGCAAATTTTTGCACTTTCTCCAATTTCTTGACGTGTTTGACTAGGTGAGGGTTCCATACTGGTGCTGCATACTCCAGTATTGGCCTGACATACACGGTGTACAATGTCATGAATGACTCCTTACTCAGATGTCTAAACGCTAATCTCAGCAGTTATTTGATTGACGTGTGCCTCAGGAGACATGTTCGTTATAATGCTTACTCCAAGATCCTTTCCTTTAAGTGACGTTTGCAGCCTTTGATTCCCTAACATGTATGCCGTCTGCGGTCTTCTGTGTCCTTCCCCAATAATAATAATAATAATAATAATAATAATAATAATAATAATAGTAATAATACTTTATTGAGACATTGTACAATTATATATGGTAGACATAGTTATACATAGTTATTACATAGTTATTACTTAGTTATTAATGAGATGTACATGCCAAAAGCCCCTAATATGCTGTGCATTGCGGGCACTTACACTTACACTTACTGGGGTTAAACTCCAGGAGCCATTTGTTTGACCAGACTTGTAGTCTGTCCAGATCCCCTTGTAATCTTAACTGATCCTCGTCCGCTTGTATTCTCCTCATCAGTTTCACATCATCAGCGAACAGTGACACTTCTGAATCTATTCCACCGGGGCTGTGTGTGTGTGTGTGTACTCACCTATTTGTGGTTGCAGGGGTCGATTCATAGCTCCTGGCCCAGCCTCTTCACTGATTGCTACTAGGTCATCTCTCTCCCTGCTCCATGAACTTTATCAAACCTCGTCTTAAAACTATGTATGGTTCCTGCCTCCACTACGTCGCTTTCTAGGCTATTCCACTTCCTGACAACTCTATGACTGAAGAAATACTTCCTAACATCCATTTGACTCATAGGAGTCTTCAACTTCCAATTGTGACCCCTTCTTTCTGTGTCCCCTCTCTGGAACATCTTGTCTATGTCCACCTTATCTATTCCTCACAGTATTTTATGTCGTTATCATGTGTGTGTGTGTGTGTGTGTGTAAGGAAACACTTCGAAATGTTTCTGCCCCACCGGGAATTGAACCCGGCCCCTCCGTGCGTGAAGCGAGAACTTTACCCACTAGGCCACTGTGTGTGTGTGTGTGTGTGTGTGTGTGTGTGTGTGCACGCGTGCGTGCAAAAATGAGTGGTTGAATATATAGAGAAGAAGAATGTATGGGGAGAGGGAGAAGAATGTATGGGAAGAGGGAGAAGAATAATGTATGGAGAGAGGGAGAAGAAGAATGTATGGAGAGAGGGAGAAGAAGAATGTATGGGGAGAGGGAGAAGAAGAATGTAGGGGGAGAGTTAGAAGAAGAATGTAGGGGAGAGGGAGAAGAAGAATGTAGGGGAGAGGGAGAAGAAAATGTAGGGGGAGAGGGAGAAGAAGAATTTAAGGGGAGAGGGAGAAGAAGAATGTATGGAGAGAGGAAGAAGTAGAATGTATGGGGAGAAGAAGAATGTATGAGGAGAGGGAGAAGAATGTATGGAAAGAATGTGAAGAAGAATGGTTGGGCAGCATGAAATGAACATGTGCGGACGTAAGAAGTGCAGAAATTAAGAATAATTTAGGGGAGAGGGAGAAGAAGAATGTATGGAGAGAGGAAGAAGAATGTATGGGGAGGAGAAGAATGTATGAGGAGAGGGAGAAGAATGTATGGAAAGAATGTGAAGAATACATGGTTGTCGGCTCAACATTAACATGTCACTACCATGCTCGGTCACCTGTTTACAACAGCTTGCACTGCAATATTTCCACCTAGCACAGCTTGAAAAAAACACACACAAGCTTTCATGAGATAACCTTCAATCTTTGTTGCCTAACTGTGAATGTAAAAGTGGGTGTGGGGGTGTTAGTATCGTTGTGGGTGCATGATGGTGTGGGGGTGTTAGTATCGTTGTTGGTGCATGATGGTGTGGGGGTGTTAGTATCGTTGTGGGTGCATGATGGTGTGGGGGTGTTAGTATCGTTGTTGGTGCATGATGGTGTAGGGGTGTTAGTATCGTTGTTGGTCCATGATGGTGTGGGGTGTTAGTATCGTTGTGGGTGCATGATGGTGTGGGGTGTTGTATCGTTGTGGATGCATGATGGTGTGGGGTGTTTAGGAGTATGTGGACATGATACATGGGATTGTAGGGTGTTAGTAATGTTGTATAGGTCAGAATTGGTTTGGGGTGTTAGTATCGTGGGGTGATTGGATGGTGTGAGGGGTTTGAGTGTGAGGCAGTGATGGTGGGGGATGTTGAGGGAGAGAGTGTGAGATGGAATGTGAGGGCAAGTTGTAGAGTGTGGTGAATGTTGTGTGAAGTGTGAGTTGTTTGAGGGTGTGTGTAGGTGAGGTGAGGGGTGATTGAGGGGGTGAGTGTGAGGGGGTGAGTGTGAGGGGTGAGTGGAGGGGGGAGTGCGAGGGGGAGTGTGAGGGGGAGTGTGAGGGGGGAGTGTGAGGGGGAGTGTGAGGGGGAGTGTGAGGGGGGAGTGTGAGGGGGTGAGTGTGAGGGGGTGAGTGTGAGGGGGTGAGTGTGAGGGGGTGAGTGTGAGGGGTGAGTGTGAGGGGTGAGTGTGAGGGGTGAGTGTGAGGGGTGAGTGTGAGGGGGTGAGTGTGAGGGGTGAGTGTGAGGGGGTGAGTAGTGAGTGGAGGGTGAGTGTGAGGGGGTGAGTGTGAGGGGTGAGTGTGAGGGGTGAGTGTGTGGGGTGTGTATTTTCCCAAATGCGATTGTGTGTGTGTGGGGGGGGAAGTGTAGGGTGTGGCGTACTAGCAGAGGGTAGTGGTGTACTACACAGCAGAGGGTAGTGGTGTACTACATAGCAGTGGGTAGTGGTGTACTACACAGCAGAGGGTAGTGGTGTACTACACAGACAGGGGTAGTGGTGTACTACACAGAAGGGGTAGTTGTACTACACACAGGGGTAGTGTACTACACAGCAGAGGGTAGTGGTGTACTACACAGCAGAGGGTAGTGTACTACACAGCAGAGGGTAGTGGTGTACTACATAGCAGTGGGTAGTGGTGTACTACACAGCAGAGGGTAGTGGTGTACTACACAGCAGAGGGTAGTGGTGTACTACATAGCAGTGGGTAGTGGTGTACTACACAGCAGAGGGTAGGTGTACTACACAGAAGAGGGTAGTGGTGTACTACACAGCAGAGGGTAGTGTACTACACAGCAGGGGTAGTGGTGTACTACACAGCAGAGGTGTGGTGTACACACAACAGAGGGTAGTGGTGTACTACACAGCAGAGGGTAGTGGTGACTACACAGCAGAGTGGTGTACTACACACAGAGGGTAGTGGTGTACTACACAGCAGAGGGTAGTGGTGTACTACACAGCAGAGGGTAGTGGTGTACACACAGCAGGGGTAGTGGTGTACTACACAGCAGTGGGTAGTGGTGTACTACACAGCAGAGGGTAGTGGTGTACTACACAGCAGTGGGTAGTGGTGTACTACACAGCAGTGGGTAGTGGTGTACTACACAGCAGAGGGTAGTGGTGTACTACACAGCAGAGGGTAGTGGTGTACTACACAGCAGTGGGTAGTGGTGTACTACACAACAGAGGGTAGTGGTGTACTACACAGCAGAGGGTAGTGGTGTACTACACAGCAGGGTAGTGGTGTACTACACAGCAGAGGGTAGTGGTGTACTACACAGCAGTGGGTAGTGGTGTACTACACAGCAGTGGGTAGTGGTGTACTACACAGCAGTGGGTAGTGGTTTACTACACAGCAGTGGGTAGTGGTGTACTACACAGCAGTGGGTAGTAGTGTACTACACAACAGTGGGTAGTGGTGTACTACACAGCAGTGGGTAGTGGTGTACTACACAGCAGAGGGTAGTGGTGTACTACACAACAGAGGGTAGTGGTGTACTACACAACAGAGGGTAGTGGTGTACTACACAACAGTGGGTAGTGGTGTACTACACAGCAGAGGTAGTGGTGTACTACACAGCAGAGGGTAGTGGTGTACTACACAGCAGAGGTAGTGGTGTACTACACACAGAGGGTAGTGGTGTACTACACAACAGAGGGTAGTGGTGTACTACACAACAGAGGGTAGTGTACTACACAGCAGAGGGTAGTGGTGTACTACACAGCAGAGGTAGTGGTGTACTACACAGCAGAGGGTAGTGGTGTACTACACAGCAGAGGGTAGTGGTGTACTACACAGCAGAGGGTAGTGGTGTACTACACAGCAGAGGGTAGTGGTGTACTACACAGCAGAGGGTAGTGGTGTACTACACAGCAGAGGGTAGTGGTGTACTACACAGCAGAGGGTAGTGGTGTACTACACAGCAGTGGGTAGTGGTGTACTACACAGCAGTGGGTAGTGGTGTACTACACAGCAGAGGGTAGTGGTGTACTACACAGCAGAGGGTAGTGGTGTACTAGCAGTAAAATGATGTTCAGGATATAACTTAACTACAGAGTCTTCAACACTGAAGATGTGAAGGTGAACAACAATTTAATGCAGTTATCAGGAAAGTGATTTACTCTTCAATCTTCTTACTGTTATTTTAATATATATATATATTATATATTATATATATATATATATATATATATATATATATATATATATATATAATAATACATAAATATTTTTTCAATATATATCTGATATATATATATATATATAAATTAATGAATGAATTTGCATTTTAAATTAACATTTGTTCTAGTGTGAAAGAGTGACTTGTCATAGAATATAACATCACTATAAATTTTAAATAATGACCAGGCTAAATTTCTTTTTATAATAGTACATGTATTCAACACTTAAATGGGTTACCCCTTAATTATAGAGCATCTTGGATAGCTGAATACAATGTTCATGAATATTATGCCAGTCTTCATGTGGCTGATTCATGCATCTATCATATGGATGTCTATGCTCACCACTGACAATAACTTTGCCTCCATGATCAAATCTGATTTACAACCTTCAGGAGGAAGGTGTGTTTGTTTACAAGGATGGGCCATTCTGGCATGGACCAGCACATATCTCTCAGATGGTGATACTGGTAAGTGAGGAAGATGCAGATACATCTGATGATGAATTAGAAGAACTAAGTGTTGCAAATACATTTTTGTTTGTGCAACTAAATAGTATACAGATCTGAAAGTGTTGAGGCATATAAAGCAAAATCACCAGTGTCAATATCCTTAAATACACACATGGCTTGCAACCCCACTGCCACTCACCTAATTCAGCTGCATACATTACTTTTCTTTTAGATTTTATAATTCTCTAACATATAATAAGCATTAAGGACATTTTGAGTATGTGCAGAAATTCAACCTGGAGTGACCATTACCTTTAAACTTACTGGTTTAAGGGTTAATTTTAAAAGAATTAAAAAATGGCCGACGAGAAGTACAAGTACAGTGCATGACTGATATAATAAGAAGTGTGTTTAGAGACTATACTAAAATTATCAATGGTTTTTGTGTGGCAACTATTAGTTCAAGGTCAATCACAAGCAAATTCTGTACATTATTACATATGATTCATCTTTAGCTCAAAATGGTGGTCTTGGCTATAAACAGGTACAGTATCATTCTCCAATACAGTTACGTATTTAATTGCTGGTGGACATTTAGTTCAATGAAGATCCAACCCTAAATCTTGCCAGATTTTCTTGAGTTGTTATTAGTACACATAAAGGGTGATCAATATTTTACCTTCCCTATACACTGAATCAATAACCATCTTCACATTTTCTTGTGTATGAAAATCTAAATCATATAAGCATATTAATCATCACTTACACTGAGAAACATCATAATGCACAAAGGGTTCAGGGATATCTTAGTATGCATACACATATAAGAAAGCAAAGGAAGAAGAAAGCAAAGAGGCAAGGCAAAAAATAAAAGGCACAGAATACTGCACTGGAAAATTAAAAATCTAATAATACTTATGAAATTAAAACCTCTGCATACAAAATAAACGTCATTTAACTAAAGTCAGTGACTGAAAAAAATATAATTTCCTATACTATATAAATTTGCTATCATAATTCTGCAGTACTATTCAGTGGATTAATTACTGCTTGGTAAATGATCTCCAAATTTAATTACCATAAGAAATCCAACTTGATAGTTTAGGTCTAAACCTTAAGTAGTCTCTAAGCATTTGGATTAGTTTTGCCTGAAATGCATTGCATACTAGTGGCTTTCTTTTGTGCCTGTTAATATTTTATTACATGTAAACTACATTGTTTTGTACTGCATAAAGAAATAAAAATTTGTATTTCTATAAGCATAAAAAAAATAATACAGTACTATAATGTATTTCATAATCTATGAAATTAAGATAAGTGGCCCTTTTACAGTGTTGGACAGCAAAACTTGCTAATAAGTATGGTAAAAAGATGCCACGTGGGGAGCAAACCTCTATTTACAGACAACACTTTGCTCTAAGTAGAGCTTATGACTTGAAAAAATTCTTCACTTCTTTTTATACTAGCCATTTTACTGATGCAGTTGTCAATCTTAATTTTACTAGTCTTGCAATTCATATTGTAATATAAAAGATTATGCTGCCATGATGGGTCTCACCTGCTGCAAAGCATAGATAAAATGTACAAATACATCTAAAGGATGCAAAATTCTCAATTTCACTGATAATACACTTCATTCACAACACACTTCAATTCATGTAACCAACTAGAGAAGAAACATTTAAGCAGGCTACATGTACAGAAGTGAGAAAAAGTAGCAGTCCCCTTGTTAATTAAAGAAAGAGGGGAAATCGAGAACCAGTTTGCCGAATGAGGATGATTTCAATGATTAAGGGATCAAGCAGCACTGAGTAACTTTTTCATCTCTCCCATCAGTATTAGAGAACATATCTACCTCAGATCCACCATGTGTACAATGAGAATAAAAGTCCAGAGAATACAAGAACAATACACATACAATTCCTGAAATTCTGATGTGATGAATCATGTCCTTACCTTCTTGAGCTTAGTAGCGCCATGTCCAGTAAGATCTGTCAGCTCATATTTGTCGTCATCGTCATCAGAGATATATGGCACCATTTTGCCTGAGCGAAGGCGAAGGTGTGAGCTGTCTTTACTAGTCTCCCGTACCTTCTGACTGCTGGGGCTTTTGCCCCTAAAATCACTTTTACTGCCACGTTTTTTATATTCTTGGTTCCGTTTCCTTCCATCCATTACGATGTGTCTTTAATGCCTAAAAAATAAGGAATAAAATTACCTCAATAAAACGTCTGACATAATTAATACTGTACATGAAAGTACAGTACTATACCATATACAAAAAAATCATATAAAGCTTTGAGCAAAATTACATCACCATTACCCAGCTTCTCATATACTACTATATTAGGGTAGGGAGATACATGAAACAGACTGAAAGGCACTGCAAGTAAAAGATAAACATGATAGAAACAATAAAATACATATTTTAATTAATCTACTAGAAATTGTACATACACTGTATGCTAATACAGTACAGAAGTTTAAGATTAGCAACACAGTACGTACTAAAAAAAAAAAAAAAAAAATTGCATGACTGTCATCCATTGAGGACACTGCAAATCTCCCAGAAGATATAGACCAAGTTTACAAATGGGCACAGAAAATAATATGAAGTTCAACGAGGACAAATTTAAATTACTCCTTGACCTGTATTCCTTGGAATGCAGGCAAGAAAGATACATCATAATTTACACCTGGAAAATCCAGCACACAGAAATCACTCCCTACAAGAGCAAAAGACTCAGGAAACAGTACAACATCCCCCCGATGAAAAGCAGGGGTGCTGTGGGTACACTAAGAAATAACATAATATGTATCAGGGGCCCAAGACTGTTCAACTGCCTCCCAGCATACATAAGGAGGATTACCAACTGACCCCTGGCTGTCTTCAAGGAGGGAGCTGGACAGACACATGATCAGCAGGGTTGTGGTTCATATGTTGGATTGCATGCAGCTGGCAGTAACAGCCTGGTTGATCAAGTCCTGATGCACCAAGCAGCCTGGTCATGGAAGTGGTATTAGTCTTGTACTATACTGTACTGATAAAGAGGCACCCTTCAAAATGGGGATGGAATCAGGATTGGGTCCAGCAACCATTGGTTTCCTGACTGAGTATGGGTCTGGATTCTTTTATTAAGTTAACCATACTACTATGTGCACGGGTCATCAGGAGTCACTTCCATAGAAGAACCAGGAGAGGAGGTTGATTCCTCAACATACATACCAATAAATGATAAATGATATGGAAGACACAGAAAACAGCAGAAGTAAAGAAAGAAAAATGGAAGATTACCAGTTGACCAATAAAAAAAAATCACTGCCGTGTCACTAATCCCCATGCCTGACACCAATGTGACAAAGTAGCAACTTTCAGGGACCACCTCTTACTCAACCCAAGGCACTGCTCCAAGACAGCCAACCCAGAATTAACAGAGCAAGGGTTACCAAAACTGCCTATTTAAACTGGGAGTGCAAGAGGCACTAGCAGCATTTAGCTAGTACGTAAGTAAGTTTATTCAGGTATACACAAATACAATTACATAGATTATCATAACAGCATATGTGTAGAGAACCTAGGATAACCCCAAAAAGTCAGACAGTAAGTAAGTAGCAGGTTCGCCAGTCTAGTCCCGGCCCGGGTCTTTTCCAAATGGTGACCCAGCGACAAGTCAGAGTGACTTATTTCCATTGGGGACCTAGTAATTAGCGAGGGCAATTCAGCAAGAACGCCAAGAGCTGTACATCTTCAGTCGCCACTCCTGGATCCTCAGGTAATCTCTAATAATATTTACACTGTCACAACCACTAGATATACCACCTAATGTGCCATCAGGTAGTCCATCAGATCAACCTCATGGTCCAATTTCTTTAGTTGTGGCAGACCACAGCACTGTAATTGGTGAGAACACAAAGTATCAGATACTGACTTCCATTATTCCCAGAGCAAAATTTAGTGATTGTGGAAAAAATACGTAAGCTAAATAAAGGAGGGAGTGGTTTAAGACTATTCAACCTGCTACCAGCAGACATCAGCAATATTGTATAAATGGTTTAGAAAATCATTCCTTAATAAAAATACCCAAATGTTGCACAAGTGTTCCATTTATCACCAGAAATATTACATGAACAAGTGTGCAAGTCTTCAAGAGGAAACTGGCGCACGGCATCTGCAAGGTGCCAGATTAAACAGGATATGATAGCTATGTGGGTCAGCGAGCTGCCAACTGCAACAGACTAGTTGAACAATCAATATTAAAGCCTAGTCCCAGGCCGGGCTGCGATGGTAAAAAAAACTCTAGAAACCTATGATAGGAATATCACATAAAGGTGATCCTGGCTCGGGAGAGGAAGGAGGCGACAGCTACATAAGCAGGTCATAAAAAAAAAGGTTGCCCGTACGTTCGAGCGCTACTGAAGGGTAGAGTGTTGACGGAAGTGATGAGTGACATCACTGGAGGTTAAAGTTGCGAGACTAGTATTATTATATGGATGGGGATCATTCATACAGCACCCGGGAATGGGATGCAATCAGGTTTGAGCCAGGGAAAGGGAAGGTAGCTCCAATTCCTTGAATCAAAGACTTCTTCATCGGCATCAAGCGCCTCATCTTTTCTTGATACCCCTTGCCATTGCGATACCTTTGACAAACGTCAGTGATGACATAGTTTTGGTATTAAGAATTTAAAGTTATTTTGACAGTTTGAAAGAAGACTCGCTAAAGTTTCACAATTCGTTTTACATATTATAATTTAACAAAATCTTTCCGCTCTTCCCTACCCCTTGTAATGAGTTATTATGGTATGCTGGGTATGGCCGAGTTACTGTACTATGGTATGCTGGGTAATTACTGTGGCATGGTAGGTATTGTGGCATGCTAAGTAGTTACTGTGGCATGCTAGGTAGTTACTGTGGCATGCCAGGTAGTTACTGTGGCATGCTAGGTAGTTACTGTGGCATGCTTGGTAGTACTGTGGTATGCTAGGTAGAACTGTGGTATGCTAGGTAGTTACTGTGTGCCGTGTGTGGTTGAGTTACCATGGTATGTAAGAAAAATAGTAAAAAAGAAAAAAAAACTGGTAATTAACGTGCCTATATGTGGGAGCATATAGAACGAGATGGTCGCCAGAACGAGAGAGAGCGAACAACCACTCTGGGTGGAGGTAAGCTGGTAGGGTACATCGGAAATGCCGACTGGATAAGCAGTAGCATACGTCAGAAATAGTTTTATATGTAGGAGGGTCCAGCTCGGGCTCAGTCTCCGAGTTCAAATGCCTTTTTTTTCTAGTCAGGTCAAGCACCGCAGTCTAGTTAGTAAGTAGATGAGTGACAGTGAGAACACAGCCTCGCCAGTGACTAAGGGAATTTCCCTGACACATTCCATACTTT
This sequence comes from Cherax destructor, assembly GCA_009830355.1. Taxonomy (NCBI): domain Eukaryota; kingdom Metazoa; phylum Arthropoda; class Malacostraca; order Decapoda; family Parastacidae; genus Cherax; species Cherax destructor. Next base: position 172,913 of record WNWK01000596.1, read on the forward strand.
ACCACTATCAGTGACCTTGATGACGCAAGGAAGCCTAGCCTTTAGGCTTTCTGCACTGCAAGTGCTCTTGCGAAATTATTTTCGCAAGGGCACTTGGTATATATCATTCTTGAGAATCTTGAGTAATAAAGTGGAACATAAGAGAAACTGCAGTAGGAGTACTGGCCTCATGCTAAGCACGTCTCACTAACACCCAAATATCCCCACTCATGCATCTCTCTAACCTATTTTAAAAGCCGCTCAAGGCATTTTCTTCCATGACGCTGCTTGGCAGGCTGCTCTACTCATCTACCACTCTTGCCAAACCAGTCTTTAATAATATAGTATATATATATATATATATATATATATATATATATATATATATATATATATATATATATATATATATATATATATATAATCATCATACAATTATATTAGTTATTATATTCAGGGAAAGCACAGAATCAGTAGGGGTCGCCTGAGGAATGGGAGGAAATAAAGTTCGATCTAAGTGAATTATTATTATCAAAAAGCTCTAAACCACCTAGGGTCATACAGCACTGCAGGGCAGGGGTGTGGCTGGAGCAGAAAATAGCCAGGGGTGGAGAGGATAACAGAGGTAGTTAGAAAGGGCTATGAGGAGTGCTAAAGGAAGTATTATCAAAGTTTGTGTAATAAATCGGTTGCTGTCAAAAAGTCAAAAAGGGAGTCAATGGTGGAAAGATAATGTAAGGGTGTTAGAGCGGTGACGACGTCAGAAGAAAATTCTGCGTGCTCACTGAAAGACAGGACAGTCCAATAGAATATGGCAAACTGAAATTGGAACCTGACAGTTCTAACAGAGTGAAACAGGGCGCCTCTCCATGATACCCATGAGTAAGACGGGTGTGCCTGATACGAAGATGGGAGAGCGTAGTCTCCCAACCTCGGCATCGATGACAAGAAGGCCAGAAACCTAAACTTGGTTTGAAAGAATATTATTTGTTATGAGTCATATCAGACCAACGTTGTTGGTCTGTATATGAAACTGGAGGTCATGTATCGCTGACCTTTCAGCAGTCTGCCTGCTCATTGCCCTGAACATTCACATGACCAGGGACCCAACAGAAAATGATTTCTTTGTTTTTGCTAGAAATGCGGTGCAACCAAAGTTGTATATGAAGAACTAGGGGATGAGGCGAATCAAATTTTTTAACAGCTTGCAAAGCACTGAAGGAGTCTGAGACTACTACAAACGTTGAGGTAGACAGATACAATACGGATAATTGCAAAGAGAATTGCATAAGATTCAGCTGTAAAAATGCTAGCCGAGTTTAATAAATGACCTTGCACTACGCTGTCCGGGAACACTGCTGCAAATCCGACACCGTCAGAGGATTTAGAACCATCAGTGTACACTGCCACGGCATGATAATGAGACCGGAAGTGGTTAAGAAAACTGTAGGTATTAGGGCTTCCGCACACGGCAGTAAGGAAGAACAGACACAAACTGTCGGAACCTCCCAAGGAGGAAGAGAAAAGTTAGATGCTAGATGAACATATAAAGGAGGCAACTGAAGAGAAGACAAGAGCAAGCGAAGACGAAGAGAAAAGGGACGGAGTAAACAGGGGCGGCGAATAAATAATAGACCTCTACTAACGTCCATTACTATCCTGTATGGAAAAATAAACACATAAGCAGTATAATGTGATCCTTTATTGACAACGTTTCGCCCACACAGTGGGCTTTATCAAGTCACAAACAGATGCGAGTTGATAAAGCCCAATGTGGGCGAAACGATGTCAATAAAGAATCACATTTTACTGCTTGTGTGTTTATTTTTCCATTGTGTCGGTATTTTATACCATTTATTTCCACTATCCTGTATGTAGCAGGATTGTGGCAGTCATTATTATTATTATAATCAAGGGGGAAGTGCTAAACCCGTAGGATTATGCAGCACCTGTGGGGGGATGTGGAAGGTATTCAGGCTTAATTCAGGGAACTGGAGCACAGATCCAATTTCCTAGATCAAGAGCCCCTCACCAGCATCAAGGAACCTCCCTTGAGGGGTGTGGCAGTCATGAGAGTGGACACAATAGCGGAGGCAATGAGCATCACGGCAATCGTTCAAGGATGGAACATTCGCCTCTGCATATAGGCTCAACAGGTGAGGAACGAAAAGCACCTAGACATAACCATAATCCCTGAAGATGGGTGGGATCAAGTTTAGAAAGAGTTGCAGGAGAGGCCGCAGAATATATCTGGTCACCATACTCTGGTTTCGATAAAATTAGGGTTGAATGAAGTCGAAGGAGAAGTCGACGATCCGCCCCCCCCTCCCCATGAAAGATGAGTGAGAGTTTTAAGGAGATTCAGCCAGCTATGTCAAGTCGCTTTCAGGCAGGTAATGAGAGGTTTCCAGGACAACCGGCAATCAAACAGAAGGCCGAGAAATCTGACCGTATCACGTTTAGGGATACGTGAGCCATACAGGTACACTGGAGTATCAGGGACAACAGAACGTCTGGTGAAAATAATATGGTGTGTTTTAGCACTAGAAAATTTAAACCCATGAGTAGTGGCCCAATGGGAAACACGGTTGACAGCATTCTGGAGAGGCTGTTACTAGACTACAGTCAGCACCTGCACAAGCTATAGTGAAGTCATCAACGTAAGAGTGATGACCAAATATTAGATGGGAGAACAGAGGCCAGATCATTTACAGCAAGGAGAAAAGGTGGTGCTAAGGACACATTCCTGAGGGACACCCCACAGCTTGGAAAAAGTCCTGGGAAAGCAAAAAACCTGAACACAGAAATGTCTCTCAGATGAGAAGTTTTTAAGGAAAAATAGCAGACTGCCTCGGAGGCCTAAGGAATAGGCTTGGGTCAAGATGTTATAACTCCAAGTAGTGTCATATGCCTTTTCGAGATAAAAAAAAAGAAGACCGCAATAACTGAGTGGCTACTAGCAAAGGCACTACGAACATACGTATCTAAGCCGAGTAAGCGGCCAATAGTAGAGCGGCCCTTACGAAAACCACATTGACAAATGGAGAAACTATTGTCTCTCTAAATACCACATCAAACATCTAATTACCAGCTGTTCCATCACCTTGCAAACTGCAATGGGACGATAGTGTGAGGTATCACACAAGAAGGACTGGCATGGTCGTCAGCACCACAGACTGAGCTTGTTGTAAACTGAAGACCAGAACTGCACCGCATAACCTACACGAGACAAACCATACCATGGGTGGGGTTAGAACCAGCGATCAAACTTTATAAACAGTGTATATAACTGGGACTCATGTTATTTACATTCCTTGGTATGGAGACAAGTATATTTTTTTTAATATAGATTTAAATTAACTATTACCTAAACATCAGTAACAATTTCGTATTGTATATAATTCTCTGAAATTCTTCATTCATTCAAAGTCCGTAACTAGTATAGAGAGAAGTACAGATTATAGTCAGCTTTTAGTTACTTTTCTTTCCGTATTTAAAGAACTCTTAGATACGAACGCAGCTTCCCAGTCGACAAGTACATGTTCTCACACTAACACGCACATTATTTGGCACTCTTAATTAAAAACAGCTCAAGAGGACACGACAGGCTTGAACTCATAAGTTAAAATTTTGTTGATGTAATTATTTTAACAACCATTCCACGCTAAAACAATGCCTCTTGCCTGCTGGGGGATTACTTATTATTATTACAAAAATGCTAAACCTGTATGGGCCATTTGAAGGTACCTAGGATACAACATAAAAGGGTACAACACTGAAGACTTTGTGCCTGGTACAAGGAAGGCGGAAGATTGTCTGACCTTTCATCTCGAGCCTTCACGTACTTGCGTCACCAACGGCAGTCGCATAGGCAGCCACACCGCAGTTTTTCTTACCTAAAGCTACTGTATAATTTTTATTAGCTCTGTTATACTGTGACTGAATTTATCACACTGCCACTTGTGGTGGAGAATGACTATGCTGTTGGGCTAGGTTAGCTGCTCCAGCTTCCATATTTTTTTTTTTGTCCATTCTAATCCCCGTCACTGTCTTACCATCAGAGTATTCCCGTACAAATCCGGTCTCCATCAGAGTATCATTCCCGTACCCACCCTGACTCCTTCAGGATATACTCGTGTCCATCGTGTTCCCGTCAGAATATTCCTGGACTCGTCCTGCTCTCGTCAGGGTATTCTCGTACCCATCAGTCAATATTCATTAAATATAGAAGCCGAGGCCCGCGTTCATGGAAGGGTATTTAGTGTGTCTTTATGTACGCATTTGTGTATGTAAGTTAGCCAAAATAAAGAACGGTATATGAAGTTTAGAAGAATAATACGCTATGAAAAATTATATATGTTCGAGAATGTTAGTGTTGCCATATAAAATAATAATTAGTACTACCCGATTTTATACAACGAAATAGCTACGTAAGTTGTGTAGCAGCCAATTAAGATTTTAAGTTACATGACCCATACCATTTTAATGTAATAATTTGGTTAATATACAAACAACTATTTCAGACAACCTAGTCTGAACGACCTTGACTCATTGCATGAAAGTTAGTTGGAAAACCACTGCTAAAAGCACATACATAAACTTTTTAGCAACCTACTATAAAAAAACTATATTCATAGGAACTCCTCACAAGGCATATGAAGGTCAAGAACTAAAGCTATATTAAGAACTTTGTTGGGATTTAAAAAAAAAAAAAACAAAAGTACGACTAAAGGCAGCTTCCCGCTCTCAGATGATAAGGAGGGTGGAGCCTGCTTGCAAAATACCACCAGACTGCAAAGTTCAAGCAGTGATCTGGAGTGCACCTTCGGGTAACAGTTCAATACATTCCGGTGATCTTCAGTTATTACCAACTGTTATTAATGATCTAGGCCGAGTTCACCTGAGCTCCACAAACGTATACAGATCCGTGTCAACGTTAATTGGCACACTTAATCGATTGATGGAGACTGAATAATTTTTTTTTATGATCAGAAAGTGAAAGGTATTAGTTTGCCCTGAGTGGGACCAAGGGGCTTTGCTCCCTTTATAGTCTATCGACTACACGTGGGTGTTAGGGCTGTACTTCATCTATATACAAATATTCAGGAATACGTATGTCAATCACTAAAATAGTGTAAAATAAATTCTCAGTGTATATACAGAGATACAAGGTGTAACTGAAGGTACTCCCTGCCTTACTCCATGATATCAGAAATTATACACAGTTTTTATGAATCTATGCGCGTGTACTTGTCAGTTATGAACTGTGAATAAATTTCAATCAGTCTAAGGAAAAAGATATCGAGGCCAAACTGTCTTGCACCATGCTTGTTTTCTTCGGTATAAAAAGAAGACATAAGGATTGAAAAGTATTGTTGTCGTTGCTTAAGCAGAACACATGCATGAAATTCGGTTACAGATGTGGGCCAGGGTGGGCATAACTTAAATAAGTAGTATTTTTACATAGTCCATAATACGCGGACAAGACTTAACACTAAAATTTAATTAACAATTATAAGAAAGATTGACACTGTCACCAGGAGGCTGATATATATGATCGAAGAGCAGGCAGGAACGGTACTCAAAGTGGATACATGAGTGAGAAAGCTGAGGGTAATGGTAAAGATGAAAGGCGGTGTCGGGGCAGACAGTTGTTGAGTATTTCCCCTCGAAGGATCAATGCTTAAACCACTGCTGTTCCTAATATATTGTTTGAGGATGATACGAAATTAAGGAAGATAAAAGGAGAAAACAAGGAGAGGCTCCACGATAACTTGAACAAACTACAAACGTGATTAGGAAGATAGCTACTTGAATTCAATCCTAAGTGCAACGTACTGAAAATAGGATAGATAGTGAAAAGACCAAACACGGAATACAACGTGAAAGGAAGTGCTCAAGACAACGTGCAAGGAGAAAGACGTGGGAGTAGGCAATGCACTAAGCATAAGACGTACATACAAATCGTATAACTTCTGCAATACATGCTTAATTAAGACCTACTTTCAGGAACATGAACAAAGATTCATTTAGGACATTAAACACAATGTCCGTTGGGCTCATCTGAGTATGTGGTGCCAGCATAGAACCCGCACCTAATCAAGCATATAAATCAGCTACAGAAAATCATTAGGCTAACAATTAGAATGTTGCCGGAACTGAGAGGAATGGGCTATGAAGTGAAAATTAAGAAACTCAACCTTAACTACACTAGAAGAAAGGAGAACCAAGGAGAACTTGATCATGGAATACAAAATACTAAGGATCAGATAAGAGATGACAGAGGCAGGCTGTTTGAGATGCGAGGAGAGGGAGTAGTAATAGTAGATGTGACATTTACGGAACACTTTGTCAGCTTAGGTGCAAGGAGAGGGAGTCATGGGACATACCTAAAACAAAGATGAAGGTGAGCTATAGGAACGTTAGTTATGAAGTCGTTTTTTAGTCTCAAAGAAGTAAGTGGAACACATTAGATGAAAAGAGGAAAGGAAACACCATACATAGATTTTAAGAGTAGATACTATTTAACCCTGAAACCCAGAAATCAATAAAGCCGCTCGATAATTGAGCGGCTGGGCCAGGAGCTATGAATCGACCCCTCCAAATATAGCTAGTTGAGTATAGACGTACATAAGTACACAAAACACATACAGATGAATAGGTTAACACACATGCACTTGCACGACTTACAAAATACTCTTGATTTAGGTATAGACAGGGTACAAAAAAAAAAAAGACTTCCACAGGGAACGCTGGGGAGAGGGAAAAGGTTGGTCTTAGAAGAGGGAACACAGACAAAGCTCAACACCTAGACGAACCACAGAAATGACAAAAAAAAAAAATCTTCAATGTCAGACAAGAGGAAGTAGGGACTGCGACACAGCAGAGGTTAGCTCCAATTTAAAATGCGATATATAATGTGACGTTATACCTAAATTACGTTGCGTGATGTAACAGTCACCTCACACGTAACTCACTTCATACGATTAACTAAATCATCGCAAACGATATTACTACATCATGTCACGCATTACAATTAAATCACCTCTCGATATAATTAAATCATCACACGATTTAACTGAATCACTTGGCATTTTAGCTTAGTTTAATAGCTTTGTTACACACTTCATTCCCAGCCCTTGAACATTAGTCAAAATATTGCAGAGGCTCACAATGGGTCCAGGAACTGAGCCCCAAAATTTTGATAGCTAAGCAAGTTACAATGACAATGAACTATTTACATGGTTATATGTGGTTACAATCGTAATGAGTTATTTATGCAGACAAAAATATTATAGTGTAGCTTATATGTAGTTTTAAATTATTCACATTATCTTATATTTTAGCAAGGTATGATTGGCTTTAAACATGTTTAGGCGATTATGAGTTATTAACAATAGACAGTCAGGGTATTTTTTCCAGAATAGCTGGTAATATGACACTGTGGATAAATACTTTGGCATTTCTTGAACACTTGTGAGTTGTCGCTGAATTCATTATTTCATCGCATCCTAGCACATACTGATGTGTGTGACGATAGTCCATCTGGCAACATTTACATTTAGTTATGTCTATATCAACTGGTGATGCAATTTCTCCGGAGATACTTGTTGCCCAACCGGATTAATTTTACATTCTTGAGGGGGTGCTAAACCGTAGGGATCATGTAGAACCTTGGTGAATGGAAGGCATTCAAACTTGATTCAAGGAACTGGAGCACAGGTCCAATTCATTAGTTTTATCATGCATATGAAGACCAATGTGAGATGGATTCCACAGGTGTATGCTATATTCCTTGCACTCAAATATGTCCATGAATTTAAGGTCGACACTTATATGTAGGTCATTTTTTATCATCCATGAATATTCCACCTCACACGATGTATTTTTAGCACCTCACACAATGTAATTATATCACCTCACAAAAAAATCATGTCACGATGTAAAAATCACGTTTCAAGATATAACAATCACTTCAAACGATATAACTAGATCACCTCTCACTATAAAAAAAGTATCAGACTGAAGAGGTGGATCCAAGAGTTTGAGCTTAACAACTACAAAGTGAAACTGGTAATTACAAATAGGCAATTACACACACACACTTTTCAAAGTGCCGCCTATAGATATTTATATGTAGATTTTATGTAACTTAGGCTTGCAAGTAAAGTTGTATCTGATCTTAAGTATAAGTCTTAAATTTATATGTGGAAGTCTTCGAATGAATTTTGGAAAATTACGAATAATATATATGGATTTGGCAAAGACCACATTAGTGACAATGTGACGTAAGTCTTATAAGATAAAACTTCAAAATATGTCAGGTGAAGATATACCTTTACCTTTGATATACACCTTTGAAGAGTTTCGAGTTTCTCTACTCTCTGAGCCCGGCCATGGGCCAGGCTCGTCTGGTGCTTGCCTGGTCGACCAGGAGTACGAAGAAAGGTAAAGATAATTTGTGGAAAACTGAGTGTTAGAAACATGAATTATAATACAATAATAAGACTGGTGACAAAAGACAGACTTCTTTTAGAATAACGTTCGAGTTGTGCCTTAGGTAAGGTTTGACTTTTAACGTCACCCGCAAAACCTTACACTATCCTTGAAATTTTGCCCGTTGACTACGTGAGAGCAGTTCAGAGTCCCCCCCACAATAGACACGTGATCCAGTAATACTGTATGGAATTCAAATCCTCCACAGCAAGCGGGGTAGGCCAGAGACATCTCGATTTGTTTCAGCTTGCGGAACACATCGCACTTGTGAACAAAGGTGAACTGCTTCAGCATTCATAGCCTCATTCCAGATTCTGCAGGTGAGGCTATATATGTAGGTACACTGTACAGTCCTGCGTCTCACCTACCCTAGTCCATGAGTCAGTTAGGGTGACCGATACTCATATTGCTTTTGTATTAGTTCTATGTAGTACGGGGGTGCAAAAGTATCGGTATCGGCTAATTTTGAAGGTATCGGTATTGACCTTAAATTTAATATCAGTATAGGGGAAAAAATGATCGTTCCATCACTTATATGAACTTTCACAAAATATGTGAAAGCATTGTGTAGCTCTGCTTTGTTATTATTATTACTACACACAGGAAAAGAAGAGCACGATGCACATAAGGGTCATGCAGCACCTAGAGAATGGGAAACAATCAGATCCAATCCAAGAAAAAGAGGATAACTTCAGTTACTTTGTTCAAGAGTCCTTCTCTAGCATGTGGGCACCTCTCTGGAAGGACCTTTTCAGTGTTATAACCCTGTGTTTAAAGAACAAATATTTTCTTCCATCTTCGCATTTCCATGGTATCAAATGTCACGTATATGTTCACAGGCTCATAAAATGTGTTGAATTTTCAAGAACAATATAATTCATAACAGTTTTCACAAAAATGAAAATTTTGCTTAATTTTATGCACCTGCACGATGTTACCTTCGTTATAATATAACGTTATTTCAAGTGTATACTTCTTTCTTCGTTACATGATAAAGGTGACCTCTCTAAATTTAGAGTTTTAGGAGAGAGTTTTGCGGGGGGAAAAACTTGCATGCATGTATACCTAGAAAATGGATGAAGAGCATGAAAGGCATTTGCAAGATTGAAACTATCATTTAAAGAGTTTCAAGTAATATTTCAATGGCAAGAACATATTTCCAAGACACCCTTTCATTTTATTCACGGGGAAGTGTTAAACCTGTAAGTCATATATAGCACCTGGGGAACAGGAAACAATTAGGTTCGATCGAAGGAAGGGAAGGTTAAGTCCAATTTCTTGGATCAAGAACCCCTCACAGGCCTTAAGGAACTTCCCTCGAGAGAAACAGCAAATTTGCAAAAATGGATGAACATCGCCTTGAGGACTCACAAAAGGAAACTGATTCTTGCGTAACTACTGAAGTAGCTCAAAGGGATTTTTTATATGTTAAGTAAAAGGACACAAATGCAACTAATGTGACATTTTATTGTGGCAACGTTTCGCTCTCCAGGGCTTTCTCAAGCCGTTACAGAAGCGTTACATGGACACAGTGGGCTATTATATACTCTCAAAGTGAGGTGAAATACTAGTGGTGGTCGAGGTAGTAGTGATAAGTAGTAGTAGTAGTAGTAATACAATAAGGTAGAACAATCAATATGCACATGAGTAAAAGGTGAAAAAACAAATACTTGGGTAGTATAACAATAGGTTAGACAAATATTATATGCTGGAGGTTGAAATATAGAAGGCCTGTAGGAGTGTTCCACATCTACGATGTGCTAGTGTAGAATTAGCAGGAGAGACTATGTGATGGTATATATATATTTTTATTTTATTAACACATCGACCGTTTCCCACCAAGGCAGGGTGGCCCGAAAAAGAAAAACTTTCATCATCATTCACTCCATCACTGTCTTGCCAGAGGCGTGCTTACACCACAGTTATACAACTGCAACATCAACACCCCTCCTTCAGAGTACCGGCACTGTACTTCCCATCTCCAGGACTCAAGTCCGGCTTGCCGGTTTCCCTAAATCCCTTCATAAATGTTACCTTGCTTACATTTCAACAGCACATCAAGTCCTAAAAACCATTTGTCTCCAATCGCTCCTAACACGCTCACACATGCTTGCTGGAAGTCCAAGCCCCTCGCACACAAAACCTCCTTTACCCCCTCCCTTCAACCTTTCCTAGGCCGACCCCTACCCGCCTTCCCTCCACTACAGATCTATACACTCTCCAAGTCATTCTATTTCGTTCCATCCTCTCTACATGTCCAAACCATCTCAATAATCCTTCCTGAGCTCTATGGATAATAGTTTTGGTAATCCCACACCTCCTAATCTCCAAACTATGGATTCTCTGCATTATATTCACACCACACATTGTCCTCAGACACGACATCTCCACTGCCTCCAGCCTTCTTGTTGCAACATTCACAACCCATGCCTCACACCCATACAAGAGCATTGGTATAACTATACTCATACATTCCCCTCTTTGCTTTCATGGCTAAAGTTCTTTGTCTCCACAAACTCCTCAGTGCACCACTCACCTTTTTCCCCACGTCAATTCTATGATTTACCTCATCTTTCATAGACCCATCCGCCGACACGTCCACTCCCAAATATCTGAATACATTCACCTCCTCCATACTCTCTCCCTCCAGTCTGATATCCAATCTTCCATTACCTATTTTTTTTGTTATCACCACCTTACTCTTTCCTATATTCACTTTTAATTTCCTTCTTTTACATACCCTACCAAACTCATCAACCAACCTCTGCAACTTCTCCTCAGAATCTCCCAAAAGCACAGTGTCATCAGCAAAGAGCAACTGTGACAACTCCCACTTTGTGTTAGATTCTTTATCTTTTAAACCCACACCTCTTGCCAACACCCGAGCATTCACTTCTCTTACAACTCCATCTATAAATGTTGAACAACCATGGTGACATCACACATCCCTGTCTAAGGCCTACTTTTACTGGGAAATAATCCCCCTCTCGCCTACATACTCTAACCTGAGTCTCACTATCCTCGTAAAGACTCTTCAATGCTTTCAATAACCTACCTTCTATTCCATACATTTGCAACATCTGCCACATTGCCCATATATCATACCCACCCTATCATACGCCTTTTCCAAATCCATAAATGCCACAAAAACCTTATTACCCTTATCTAAATACGGTTCGCCAATATGTTTCACTGCAAACCCTTGGTCTACACCCCCCTACCCTTTCTAAAGCCTCCTTGTTCATCTGCTATCCTGCTCTCCGTCTTACTCTTAATTCTTTCAATAATAACTCTACCATATACTTTACCAGGTATACTCAAGACTTATTCCCCTATAATTTTTACACTCTCTTTTGTCCCCTTTGCCTTTATACAATGGAACTATGCATAATCTCTGCCAGTCTCTAGGTACCTTACCCTCTTCCATACATTTATTAAATAAAAACACTAACTACTCCAGAACTATATCCCCACCTGCTTTTAACATTTCTAACTTTATCCCATCAATCCAAGCTGCTTTACCCCCTTTCATTCTACCCACACACTCACAACTGGTTCTTCCCCACTCCTATAAGATGTTATTCTAACACTATATTCTTAAACTTACCCCATACTCACACTAGCCCATCTGTCCTCTAACAGTTGTTTATATCTTACCCTAACTGCCTCCTCCTTTAGTTTATAAACCTTCATCTCTCTCTTACTTGCCGCTTCCATTTTCCTTGTATCCCATCTACCTTTTACTCTCACTGTAGCTACAACTAAAAAGTGATCTGATATATCTGTGGCCCCTCTATAAACATGTGCATCCTGAAGTCTACCCAACAGTCTTTTATCTACCAATACGTAGTCCAACAAACTACTGTCATTTCGCCCTATATCATATCTTGTATACTTATTTATCCTCTTTTTTCTTAAAATGTGTTACCTATAACCAAACCCCTTTCTATACAAAGTTCAATCAAATGCTCCCCATTATCATTTACACCTAGCACCCCAAACTTACCTACCACACCCTCTCTAAACGCTTCTACTTTGGCATTTAGGTCCCCTACCACAATTACTCTCTCGGCTCAAACGCTCCTACACACTTGCTTATCTCCCAAAACCTCTCTCTCCTCTGCACTCCTCTCTTCTCCAGGTGCATACACAATTATAAACCACTTTTCACATCCGACCCTTATTTTAATCCACATAATCCTTGAATTTATACATTTATATTCCCTCTTCTCTCTCTATAACTGATCCTTCAACATTATTGCTACCCCTTCCTTAGCTCTAACTCTCAGATACTCCTGACTTAATCCCATTTATTTCTCCCCACTGAAACTCCCCTACCCCCTTCAGCTTTGTTTCGCTTAGGGCCAGGACATCCAACTTCTTTTCATTCATAACCTTTGCAATCACTTTTTCTTATCATCTGCACTACATCCACGCACATTCAAACATCCCAATTTTATAAAGTTCTTCTTTTCTTTCTTTTTAGTAATTTATACAGGAGAAGGGGTTACTAGCCCATTGCTTCCGGCATTTAGTCGCCTCCTACGACCCGCATAGCTTACGGAGGAAGAAATTCTGTTCCACTTCCCCATGGACATAAGCAGAAATAAACAAGAACAAGAACTAGGAAGAAAATAGAAGAAAACACAGAGGGGTTAGTATATATATGCTTGTACATGCATGTGTAGTGTGACCTAAGTGTAAGTAGAAGTAGAAAGACATACCTGTAACCTTGCATGTTTATGAGACAGAAAAAGACACCAGCAACCCCACCATCAGGCTTCTCTTTCACACTCGTGTATATATATATATATATATATATATATATATATATATATATATATATATATATATATATATATATATATCGTGCCGATTACGTAAAACTTGCTATTTAGGCTTAAATAGCAACGCTCACCTTGCCATATAAGACAAGTGAAAATTTGTGTATGCAATAATTTCGCCAAAATCATTCTGAACATAATGAAAAAAATATATTTCATTGTGTTTGTTTATTATTAAATTAATGTTAACGTATCTAAAATATATTTAGTTGGGTTAGGCTAAATTAAATTGCGCTTGTTGTAATAAGGTTAGGTAGGTTTTCAAAGTTTCTCTTGGTACAAAATTATAAATTCTTACATTAACATAAATGAAAAAAATATATCTTTAAACGTATAAGAGAAAATTTTAGAAAGGACTTAATTTTAGATGAGTTCTTGCTAATTGACCAGTTTTACCTAATCGGCACGACATATATATATATTATATATATATATATATATATATATATATATATATATATATATATATATATATATATATATATATATATATATAATATATATATATATACAATGGAAAAGATATCCTCTCGTGACTAACCAACAAGCTAAAAAGAGTTTACAGAAAAAATAGGTTCAAACAACTTGAGACCATCGTCACCTTAACATATCTGGAGAAAACCTGAAGCAAAATTTAAGGATAGCCTGTATTTTTTTCTTAAGAACAATGGCAAGTTAGTAATTGCACCACACTTTCTGCATCGACGAGATATTGTGATAGGGTACCTGAATCTGCAGAGAACACTGTTAAAGCATAAATCTTGAACACGAACAAGACAATCGAGACGAGAGATCAAAACAGATGGAAAAGGGCCACCATGATCTTATCCGACAGTAAGACTTGACATTCCAGAGTTGCCCAGAAGGTTCCTGTATAGTATGCTAACCGGTAATGCAGAGTCAAAGTTCTCAGTCGTTCGGCCAAGACTTAATATATACAGTACCTTGTGGCACAATGAAGCCTCCAAGCAGTTCTTGTTGCCATGTGCTGTGAAGACTGACTGACAATACAGAATTAATTCAAACAATGAATCATCTAAGCCATGGCGCGTCATACTCCGTTTAAAAAAATGAAACAGCCTTGGCTCTTCAAAAAGTTGGTGGTACAAGAAAATTATTCTTCATGCAGTGTTCAGCCGTATTCCTTCACTAACAAATGGAAGAAACAATGACTGGAAAAGGAACAAGTAACAGAATCAACGGTATTAACGTCTTCAGGGCCTCATATTCTAAATATACTTCTCCCAGCAGTCGAGAAGAGATCTTCTGGCCTGAGATAAATTATTGTAAAATAGTTTTCTTTTGCGAAGTTTATTTATAAACATTCTAATATCTTTCGCTGGCCAGTGTATGCGGGAGAGATGAAAAACTAATCACCTGCCGAGTGATAGCGATTCTAGAGCAAACGCCTAGCTTGCTGGGTGCTAATCTTGTCTAGTCTGGCTTGGTGTGGATAGTACTGAGTACTTCGTCCCAAAGTTCGTAGGATCGAGCCTCCTCTGACCTAAGCTAAATGTTTGTAAACTATCTCGCTTGTTCTGCGAACTACAAACATATAGGAGCATGAGAGTTTGGTAGTTAGTATTCAATCAGTCAGTGGCGCGCGCTCTCGCTCGCGCTCTCTCTCTCTCTCTCACTCTCACTCACTCTCACACTCACTCTCACACTCACTCTCACACTCACTCTCACACTCACTCTCACACTCACTCTCACTCTCACTCACTCTCACTCTCACTCACTCTCACTCTCACTCACTCTCACTCTCACTCACTCTCACTCACTCTCACTCACTCTCCTCACTCCTCACTCACCCCACTCCTCACTCACTCTCACTCCTCTCACTCACTCTCACCTCCTCACTCTCCTCCTCCCTCACTCCCTCACTCACTCTCACTCACTCTCACTCCACTCTCACCTCACTCTCACCCCACTCTCACTCACTCTCACCCTCACTCTCACTCACTCCCCACTCACCTCACTCTCACTCACTCTCACTCTCTCCACTCACCTCACTACTCACTTCACTCTCACTACTCACTCTCACACTCACCACTCTCACTCTCCACTCACTCTCACTCACTCCACTCCTCTCTCACTCTCCTCTCACTCCCTCACTCTCACTCTCTCACTCCCTCTCACTCCCTCTCACTCCCTCTCACTCCTCTCACTCCTCTCACTCCTCTCACTCCTCTCACTCCTCTCACTCCTCTCACTCACTCCTCACTCACTCTCACTCTCACTCACTCTCACTCCTCTCACTCACTCTCCTCACCTCACTCCTCACTCACCTCCTCACTCTCACTCCTCTCACACTCTCACTCTCCACTCTCTCTCTCCTTCTCACACTCTCTCTCACTCCACTCTACCTCACACCACACACACACACACACACACACACACACACTCACACACACACACACACTCACACACACACACACTCACACACACACTCACACACACACACACACTCACACACACACACACACACTACAATGGATCAGGGAATACCTGTCAGGAAGACAGCAGGGAGTCATGGTACGTGGCGAGTATTCAGTATTCAATTACGTAATCTGCAGCGTGCTCGTATTTTTCTTCTTAAAACTTGTATATAGGGTACAGACTAAGTTAAAGCTGTTAAACCAACTGTAACTTACCTAGTGAAACTAAACATTCCTGGGCCTTTCAAGTCGTCTAGTTTCATCTCCAATACGTAGGCTAAGTGAGAATTGCCCCAACTACGGTACTGGGACTTATTTTGAATGGCCTAACACTACGTATATTCTGCTGATTACGTTGTACTATCTAGATAGCGTTGTATATAGCCCGCAAACATATTCGTAAGCTCTGAACAGGTTATACTGCTTGTTATTAGACATCTATTATCCTTTTTCTATTCTTATTGTTTCTATTAGTTCTAGTTAGTTTTTTTACTACGGAGAAGGGCTATCCAGATCTAGTTTAACCCCAACCTTCCACACGTAGTTTGCTTCCTGGTCGGTTTCATAATGGCATGGGGTCCATACTAAACAGTTGTAATTATTATTATTACTACCATCACAACTAATTTACAATATTTTCTGTATATAATTTTACCACAGAATCTGTGGCGACACTTAGGAATGACAGCCATTCGAACACTGTACGAATAGACAGACACCACTTTACCTAGCTTATAATTAATTATAAATACATATTAAAAAGCATCCATACCTTTTAATAAGAAGAGGCTATCAATTATTATGGCAGAGTAAAGTGTTGGTTAGGAGCGAGTACACTAGACACTAGCTAGCTACACACAGTGAGAATACGAGTAAACTAGGGAGCCCCACACCTGTGTATATCACATCTACCCAAGCCAAAAACAAAACTATGCACTGCTTTACTTTTCTCTCGGCACCCCGAGTTACAACGTCGCCCACGGTACCTACGAATTCGTTCAAATTAACGTACTTCTCTCCTATATGTATATAATTCGTCTAACGGGTCGAATTAAAGACAACAAGAACAAATTAAACAGATAAATAACAACGAGGGGGAAAAATTCAACCGCAGAATCGTTCTTAAAATAAACAGTGTGCCATCCAGCGAGTTGCCTAGTCGAAATTGCTGACAAACCTCAGTCAACAACATGCACGATACAAATTACAATTCAGATTCTCTACAACACTACATAAACTGGTATATTATCAAGTTACCCATACAACACTGACTACATTAGTAATTAAAACGCAATTAATTTAACATCTGACTAGACATTAATAAGTGAAGTAACTCGCGTGACTTGCGTATAATGATAATCATAAACCTCATTTCCTCCTTTTTTAAGTACTAATAGATACATTGCATGTTATGGCTATTTTTTTTCATCAAAGAACATCAGGCAGAGTTATTATTCACAAGCTGATGTGTCGTTGTATCAGCTGCCAAACTATCTTCCCTGTACCCCTCAAGGTAAGTTCCCTTGACATCTATGAGGGGCTTCTCATTCAAGTAATTGAAACTTCCCTCCCCTTCCTTGGATCGAATCGGACTGCCTCCAATTCTCCAAGGCGCCGTGAACCTAACGGGTTTAGCGCCTCTCATGAATATAACAGTAAGCAGTTTTAGTTTGATATCTTTATTATGCACCCCATACCCATCCTGTGGGCGGTAGTCAAAAGATTACAGAGGTACATAATGGGTCCAGGGACTGGACCTCAAAGTTTGATAGCTGAGCAAGTTACAAAGGTAATGAACTCAGATGGTCACAATCATGACAAGTTACAAAGGTATTTGCAGATTACAGAGGTATATATAAGCAGGTATGTAATTTTTTACACAATTTGCCTTTACAGCTTTTTCCTCAGGATGCGACCCACATAAGTCAACTAACATCCAGGTACTTATATATTACTAGGTGAACAGGGGCACCAAGATTAAGGAGACTTGCCCATGCCCTAATTCTTAAATTGAACCCTAATAACACGTGGGGCGCGCGCGTGCACCTCAGGAACACACTGAATCTAACACCCAAATAAACTAGACGCCAAGAATAATTTTTACAGTGCGTGGATTGTAAAATGCAATAAAATACCAACGTAGTAGAAACTGAATATATACAGGGTTTCAGAAGTAGATACGACATAACTAGATTACACCAATAACAAAATTAAAAATCGGGCCCAAGAACTAGGGCTCAACACTCGAAACTTAAGTAAATGCACGCTTTCACTCTCTTCTTCCATCAATTGACACCCCACCTCTGCCTTCTTTTCTATCCCACCTCTCAAGGGAGGTTCCTTGATACTGAGGGGCTCTTGATCCAAGAAACTGTGATTGGATCAATGGATCGAACCAAAATGCCTCCCATTCCCCAAGCGTTGTATAACCTGTACGGGCTTAGTTTCCCCCTCACATTCTTTCTCCCGTTGTTCTCCCTCTCTGGCCCTCTCACATTTCTCTGTACCAACCTCCCCTCCCTTCCCCAGACGGAACTGCCGAGAGCTATGATGCAGCCCATCATCACTATGAGCCCCAGGGAAGGATTTTTTACGCAGTTTAATTTACAACTTAAGAGCGGTTATCTTACGTTGGCTCATTTCAAACCCAGCCCTGTTATATTACCACCCCCTTCCCTAAGATGCTGCCAACAACAACTAACACCCAAATATCTATTTACTGATAAATGAACATGGGCAGCAGTTGTAAGGAGACAAACGTCTCATCTAGTGTGAGAATCGAAGCTGGGCCCACTCAGTTGAGCCGGATGTCCTACCACTGAACTACAAGTATGCTGCCCCGTTTTCCCCTCATCAGTGCTGAATCAAACCTTTTTAATAATTTCAAGTGGTAGTGGTAATCTGTCAAGGTACCTTGAAGCTCAAACAAAATGAGCCACTTCAATCACTGGCGGGACGAGACGTACGAGGAAATCTAACACCTGCCCTGCCCTGTTGACCTAGCAGTAAATATATAATTATTAGTATGTTAGCTATTGTGAGTTGCTTCCTAGGAAAAAAAATATAGGACCTCAACAGAAATTAGCCCCACTGTTTAGCTTTCTTGGATTAACATTAATCCTCAGGAGTTAATCTAAGAAAAAAATCTCCAGGTCGTTTTAGCCTAATTAGTAATGTAGGCTACATCCTGTCACTAAGACCGAGTCAGACTACCTAAATGTACTCAACTAAATAAAGACCTCCACGTAAGAATATATTTTTTTCTAGTTGCATACTTAAATACTGATTAAAATAAATAACTATAATGGAACTAATTTTCCCCATCTCCATCTCCCTGCAGGGCCGTGGGCCGGCCCTGGGGAAAAATCCCCAGCCTACTCGACTTCCAAGAAAACCTCCCTCCTCCCGTCTCTCTCCACCTCTGGCGTCACCGCCAGGGGTGCCACGTAGCTCACTGGTGAGAGCATTTCGAGTCACAATCGCAAGGTCCAAACCTCGATTATCTGGCATGGAGAAGAAATATGACCAAGATTCCTTAGAACTCTGTTGTCCCTGCCCACGTAGCAGTCAAAATTGTGCACCTGTGTGTTAGCAGACTGTTTTGGGAAGCATCCATGGAAAAAAAAAGTGCTAGAAAGCTCGTCATACTGGAATGTCACATACTACATAAGAAAACAACATAATTATGTTGATAAAAAAAACTGCATTACCACCGCGGGTAAACATAACTAGCTTTTGTTCCCACACTGCAGTCTCATAAGAGAATAGAGCAGCCGCGCCACTCGGGTTACCTAATCTTAAAAAAAAAAAAATTAAGCCAAGGCAACAGTGCATAAGTGTTAGTAATGAAGCTAATAGAATTCTTGGCTTCATATCAGGAAATATAAATAATAGGAATCCTCAGGTTATACTTCAAATTTACAGACATAAATGCACAAGAAAACAGAAAAGGATGTTGAAGTTGATTCAATGTATTAGAAATCTTTCCAAACGTCAAACATTCGTGACTTGACCTGATCTTTATTCCCTCCTCACATTATCTATTTTCCTTTCCTATATTTTCCGTGCCTAGGAGGGTTCTACCCTACGAGTTTTCTCCCTGGAAAAATGGCATGGTGATACCAACAAGATGTGGAAAAAGAGAACGCACAGTTCAGGAAATTTATTAGACGAAACGTTAAATAAGATAAGATTTCTTCGGATTTTTAACCCCGGAGGGTTAGCCACCCAGGATAACCCAAGAAAGTCAGTGCGTCATCGAGGACTGTCTTATTTCTATTGGGGTCCTTAATCTTGTCCCCCAGGATGCGACCCACACCAGTCGACTAACTCCCAGGTACCTATTTGCTGCTAGGTGAACATGACAACAGGTGTAAGGAAACACGTCGAAATGTTTCCACCCGCCGGGAATCGAACCCGGGCCCTCCGTGTGTGAAGCGAGAGCTCTAGCCACCAGACCACCGCGCCACTAGTGGCTTCTTCAGTCGTACCCTCGTGGGCCATCACCTCTCCTGCAGTGCTTTTTTTTCTTTCTTGTTCCTAGTCTACCTCCACTACTAATGCTTCGCTGACTCTTGTATATATACTGGCACCTTTTCCTTTACGCTCATGTGTGACTAGTTAATGGTCTAAATCGGACCGAAACGTCGCCATAACTTTCACTCTCCCATGTGGGTTATCTGTGTATTATGTTCTTAAAAATTCACTGTCGATTCCACTGCCACACTGCAACCTTCCCATCCCCGCCACCATCTTGAAACCTCCCTTCTTTCCCTCTTATTTACTCATTTTCTTCCTGATTCCTACCACCACAACCCGCCCCACTATCACTTCCTTCCCAGCCTGTATCCCCCCTCTACTTTCCTTCCACTTACCTCCTCCTTACTTATCCACCATCCTACTCCATCCCTCATGAGAGACGTTAAGTCCTACGCAGCAGTAACTCCAGCTAGATCTACGGGAATGAAATTCTTGAAGTTCCCGTAGCTACTGAACCCATAATGCAATCAAACCAAAGAACGGGCGAGTCCTAAAACTCCAGGTTAGGTAAGGTTTGTCAGGAAACAGGACAAGTGTTTCTTGAAGTGGGTCTTAGTCAGGTGATGACCCGCCGTTGAAGCTTTTGGTCATCTGGCCAATGCCTTCCGCTGGATTACCGGTCCACCCCTTAAAAATTATGGTTATATTATAATCATTTAGGTTTGTTCAATGACCTGGAGTTTTAGGATTCACTTGCCATGGGTTCAAACCCCACCCGGTCTGTGGTTTGTTTGCAATCGTGTTATTACGATTTCGTGAGCCATAGTGCAATACTTAACGATACCCTCATCGCCTTACTGAAATCTCTCAGCTCAGACACAATTTTCATTACTTTATGTATCCAATTTTGCTAAATTGGAAAATACAACTTCTCCCATCATTGCTCACTATCTTGCATCTCTGCATCCTTCCTCTCAATCAAGATGGGATACACACTAAGATATTCTTCATGATTATCAATAGTAAATGAAACCAGCAAGCAAAATAACACGTTAGTTTTAAAATTTACAGAGAGCACTAGGACCAAAAGGTCAATTAATGGTATATGAATAAAAGATTCTACACTCGCCTGTACACAGACACACACTAGCACAACCCCCCGTCACCGCCCCCAAACTATTTTTTACTTAAAGTAAAAAAATATATATCAAACTGTTAATATTAAGTCATGTAACATATCCCCACTGTCCCTACAGGTACTCAGGTAATTATAAAACCCATGACTTGTACAAAGGCCAAAGTAGTGGGAAGTTAAAATATTCACGAGTCAGCGACACACAAGCCACTCATGGCAGGAGCACTCACAAGCAGGTGACTGTGGGTGTGTGTGGGGTGTGTGTTGTTTTGTGTGTGTGGAGGTGTGTGTGTGGTGTGTGTGTGTGTGTGTGTGTGGTGTGTGTGTGGGGTGTGTGTGTGTGAGGTGTGTGTGGGTGTGTGTGTGAGGTGTGTGTGTGGGTGTGTGTGTGTGATGTGTGTGTGGGGTGTGTGTGTGAGGTTGTGTGTGTGGTGTGTGTGTGTGTGGTGGTGTGTGTGTGTGTGTGTGTGGTGTGTGTGTGGGTGTGTGTGGTGTGTGTGGTGTGTGTGTGTGGTGTGTGTGTGTGTGTGTGTGTGTGTGTGTGTGTGTGTGTGTGTGGTGTGTGGTGTGTGTGTGTGGTGTGTGTGGTGTGTGTGTGGTGTGTGTGTGTGTGTGTGTGTGTGTGTGTGTGTGTGTGTGGTGGGGTGTGTGTGTGTGTGTGGTGTGTGTGTGGTGTGTGTGTGGGTGTGTGTGGTGTGTGTGTGGTGTGTGTGTGTGTGTGTGTGTGGTGTGTGTGGTGTGGTGTGTGTGTGTGGGGTGTGGTGTGTGGGTGTGTGTGGTGTGTGTGGGTGTGTGTGTGGTGTGGGTGTGGGTGGGTGTGGGTGTGGTGTGTGGGTGTGGTGTGTGTGTGTGTGTGGTGTGGTGTGTGGTGTGTGTGGGTGTGTGGAGGTGTGTGTGGTGGTGTGGAGGTGTGTGGTGGGTGGAGTGTGTGGGTGTGTGGGTGTGTGTGTGGAGGTGTGTGTGTGGTGGTGTGTGTGGTAGGTGTGTGTGGGGTGTGGAGGGTGTGTGGGTGGGTGTGGAGGTGTGTGGGGGGGGGTGTGGGGTGTGTGGGTGGGTGTGGAGGTGTGTGGGTGGGTGTGGAGGTGTGTGGGTGGGTGGAGGTGGGGGGTGGAGTGGTGTGGTGTGTGGTGTGGAGGTGGGTGTGGTGTGTGTGGGTGGGTGTGGAGGTGTGTGTGTGTGTGTGTGTGTGTGTGTGTGTGTGACTCACCTAGCTGTGGTTGCAGGGGTCGAGTCACAGCTCCTGTCCCCCCCCGTGTGTGCGTGCGCGCTCTCTCATTTTGACAATTCTTGTGGAAAAAAAAGAGCAAAACACGTCCAGGAAAAAACTATATAACTTGTTGCTCACCCATGGTTAATACAATACCATTAGACATAATATTGTGAGGCAGAGGTCTGTTGTAGCACATGCTCGATACAGCAAGCCTAGCCTTCACATCTACCCTTTCATTACACTGGATCTCAACACAACCTGGGCACCAACAGAACTCTGTAATCATGTACTACTAGGCATGGAGACAGGTGAGCCACTCCTGGCGCTTCTGAAACGCACAGTAAATTGGAGCATGCTGTACCAGGCCAGGCAAAGCACTCTGAGTGAGTGAACAGAAAAGTGGGACTTGCTATGGCCAACAACCACGACAAGATGAGCAAGAATGACGTGGAGCCTTCTTCCCCTTCCTTCCCAAGTGAACATTGAAGACTCACATGGTAGATGGACATTTGAATTCTATTAATGAATATAGCAAAACCCACTTGAAAATACTGTAGCTTTCTGACCTATCTGTAAAGACATTAATCCTCAAATTCATGACCATCACCGAAACAAATATTACAAGTTTAAAACTTATTAAGTAATAGTCAGAAAAGCAAAGTGTGTACAATATGTCGAATGTATGTATAAGTATGTATAAGTTTGTAAGATTTAGCTGCCATCTCACATGTTCATGAGACAAAAAAGATCAGCAATCCATTGTCAGTGCATAACAGTTAATAAGTTTGTTTCACACATCTGACAGAATGGTACCTCCCTGGATGGTTGCTGTCTATGCTCATGGAAATTGAAAACTATCACTGCAGGTGCCAGGCACTTAGAGGTACCCAACTGCTGGCTACAAAGATTCACCTCTATTACGGTTCAAGGAGGGCAGGGAGAGAAACCAACCTCCATGATACCAGAAACATCCAGTCCAAGAGAGGGGCCCCATAACAGAACATGAGAGCATGGAGAGTTTTGTTTAACCAGTAGAAGGAGCCTTCTTCGCAGCATTGAAGGAGGTTGCCATGCATGCTCCAAACCCAAAGCAGGTGACCCCTGGCTCTTCATAGTGGATATTTAGGAGCAGTTTACTAGAGGCTCTCAACATAGGATGTTTGCAATGCTCCAGTGCAAAGCAGATTTCCCAGGTAGTGAAAGGGATCCAGCAAATACAGTAGGAAAGGGCTGGCCAAGGAGAAGACCTGGCAGCCATACCCGAGCCTGGAGTGACAAGCATGCATACAGATGAAGCATAATCTACCAGTCTGCACTCAAGGTGTAGTGCAGACACACCTTCAAGATATCCAATGCCTACCATGCCTCTTGTTTTGTCCTTCAGATCGAGAACCTTCCTGCAGGGTCTGGGCCATCCCCAGGAACATGACTTGATGCTTACAGGGAAGGACTACATCAACAAACATCACATAGGGAGCAGATGACCTCGACTAGATCCAAGTAAAATGAACTGCAACCATCGTCCAACTGGAAAACCTAACCACCCACAGCGGCTTCTAAGATAGTAACAGATCAGTTTCTGGAGCTGATGTTGAGAAGTATGCCACCAGATCATCTACAGTACATACAAAGAGGACCTGGTACAGCTGGGGACAAAACACTATTTGTGCCACAATGAAATTTGTAATCAAAACGTTAGCCTGTGAGACTCCATTCTTCTGGAAAAAACTCAAGAGTATCATGAATCAACTCTTACCTAACAACCTGTTATTCAAACCAATGGAGAAATTGGAAACAGGCCCCTCAGTCACACCAGACAGGAGACAGCAATGAATGTCAAATCTCCATTGTGTCGCAAGTCATCTCCATATTGAAGACCACTAATATATGATGGCTGCTGGCCATCATATATTAATGGATATTGCCAGGCAGCTTTACCAGGGTATCTGTCATCGACTGAAGCTTGTGGAAGCTGTGTCTCCGAATACCAAACCAGAAATCATTGAACATCTTTTTTATGAATTTGCAGACACAGTTAGTCAAAGAGATTGGTTAGTAGTTTGCAGCCTCCTAAACTGCCTTGGGAATGGCCAAAACCACATAGTAGTCAGTCATGGAGCATATACCACTCGTCCCAACTAAAATTACACAAATCCAGCAAAAACACAAGTTATGAACGAGAAAGGTGTCATAACACCTCATAATGCACTCTATTTTTCCCCTCGAGCCATGGAAGACAACGTATGTTGGGCCATTGTCATTTCCCTATCCTTAAATTAGGTTATAGTCTACAAATCCCTTGGCCCTGAAATCTACATCCGTAATTCCAGATGCTGGAAACAGAAAAGCACTCGGTAAAGATAACAGCCACCTGAAAGAGGGGTCATCCACAACCCGCAGATGAGGCAGGCATGGCATTGGATTCCTAGCAGATTCTGGGAATATTTCCCATTTATATTTTATTCCAGATTTGTCCTAGGAAGTACTGTAATTTACCCCTCCATATAATGGACCAAGGATGCCCTCCAGGCTTCCTGGAGAGCAACCAGGCGATCAGGAATTAGTGATTCCAGAGCAATAAGCTGAGCATAAAATCTGTTAGTGCCACTCAAAGTCCTTTCTGCTAGAAAACTGGCAGGTGGGACCTGAATTTGCTAGATTGTGAAATATTATCTCCCATCATGTACAGGCGACTTCCAAGAAATGGTCACATACCTGTCACCAGTCTTCTTACTCCCACAGCCCGACCTGGAATCAGGCTTTTCTGATGCTGGCCTGGTTAACTAAGATGTTGCTGTTAGCAGCCTGCTGATCCACACACATCCATCACAGACTAGTTGATCTGGTATGTACTTTGCAAAGTTTCTTCCTGAAGACTTCTACACTTGTTCCAGCAGTATTTCTGATATCTGCTGGTAGCATGTTGAACAGTCATGACCCATAAATGTTTTGGTGCTCATGACACCCCTGGTTTTTCACTGGAATTATTTTGCATTTCCTCCCATCTCTCTGTCACTGGCATGTTGCTATGGTAGCAAGTTTGGGATTAGGGCCTCAAAATCTTCCATGTTTATGTCATCATGCATCTTTTTCCTCCACTCCAGAGAGTACTTGTTCAATTCTTTGAGGCACTTCCACTAGGTTAACTGATTTATTGGCTCTATGTGTCAAAAAATGATCTCTGTATATGCTGCAGCTCTGATATCTCTTCTGTCTTTGACAGAGCCATCAACCCAACAGTGAGAAAGCACAAGTGATTTGAACAGTGTCACCATTTGCATAATTTCCCTTGTTTTGAAAGTTCTCATTATCCAGTTCATTTTTTATATTTTTTTGCATCATCTCCTGCTAAGGCAGAGTGATCCAAAGAATACACATTCACCATCATTCATTCAACTGCTGTCTTTCCAAAAGTGTGCCGACATCACAATTTGGATTACCTCTCAACTGCAACATCCCAACCCTTTCACATGTTTCTTTCATTCTATTAGGTAGTCCTCCAGTTTTGTATACAGCACCCCTTTTGAGTTCTTCATTCTTTCCCTATCTCTCAGGGTGAATGTGACTGGCACTAAGACCACAAACAGGTGTCAATCTGCCACCTCAAATTTCTACAGCAGAAAGCAGAGTGGAGAAGAGGACCTTAAAATCTCCAGCAAGACAGAGAAATGATCTCTGTTAAGGCACTGATATGAACAGTATAATAGGTCAGAAACTAATCATAGAGGATGTTGACATCCAAAGGTATCAGTAAACACCCCAAAAACATGCTCCTCTGGTTTGGCACAAAACCACCTCGTTCCACACGGGTGGTAGGTGCTGAAGTCACCCAGAAAAAAAGGGACAATGAGCTCATGCTTTAAGTCATCAAAAGCAGAGTGAGCTATGACACAGTTCAGTAGGAGGTACAAGGAACCAAATCAGGTACCCCTGAAGATGCATCCAGATAGCCACAGCCTGTAAGGAGAAGTGCAGAATTACCAGATTGCGATAGATAGCAGCATGAATTGAAAAAAAAAGAATCCATGTTCGCCTTGATAACCGAAGTCAACAGGGCACAGAGGCATAAACCTAAAACTGAAGTCTTGAGAACCACAAGCAATCTCCTCCAGCTTTATTTCCTGGAGGTTGAATATAATGTGGTATGCTTATGGAGTGCAGCTGCCTCAACTATTCTACTGGAGTAAGCCAAAAGAAGAGGACAGAGTGGTTTATGAAGACTTCTTCCAAGACCACAAATTGATCAGAGCTCTCTAACCTCTCCAGGGAGTGATTATGCTTCTATGCAGGGGATGAATCCTCCATGGATGACCAGTAACTGTGGCCTCTGAGCTAACCACCAGACTGAAAATAACCCTGACTCAATTCTGTTGGTGGACATTAGGTATACAGTCCTTCCAGTCGAGGGATGATTAGTACTCTAACCCACAAGCTATGCACTTTTTTCCAGTTCGCCAAATTGGAATCACATACTTGTTGAGATGTATATCCTCATTCTCATGACTAAAAACCCAGTGGGTCATGATCCCTCAGCACTAGTTGAAGAAATGCACTGAAAAGATGATTTCTACTAGCTCACCCCAGTGCAGTAACAATGTACTTGCTTGAGCATGACCAATAGCTTTTAATTAGTAGATTATCCTTGGTAATTCAATGAAATTTCGTTCACAAAATAGGTTTGGAATCTGTCTCAAGCTTTCTTTTAATGACTATTAGCTGGTAGCCAACCATTTGCACTGTTACATAAAAGAGAAAGAGACTCCTCATGGAACTCCCAGTCACTAGTCACACTGTGATAATTTAGCTATGTCCAGCAACATACAACAGAGGTGCATACTTCCCACCACAGAACTGTCAAATTCAAAGTTTTTCTGCACATCTGCAGCATTCACAGAATTATAATGCTACAGTTGTGCACGTTATCATGGTAAAAACCATCATTGCATTGGTCCTACTGAGACTGCCAACTGTGAGGTGCCAAATAAATACACAGAGCTTGGTTCTGTACAGTTAATCACTTCTCTACCTAATTATTATTATAATCAAATAGAAGCGCTAAACCACAGGGGTTTTCTCTACCTAAAGGTTCTTTTGTAACACCTGACCAAGTTTTAGGGGCCCATCAAGAGATTGCCTTCTGGCTACTATGTCCATTTCCACACAAAGATAATCAGAAGTCAGTAACACAGAGGAACCAGAAGGAAAAGGTATGTTAATAGACATAAAAAGGAAGAAGGGGGCAAAGCCCAAAGAAAAAAATATACAAAACATCCTTCAAAATACACAATGAACTTCTGTTTCAGATACATAAAAACATCCATAAACCTGTATAACATGTTGCTCCTGATGGGCTTCGTCTTGTCTGATAAGTGTATCATACATAGCAGCAAGATAAGAGATCACTGATGGCTGGGGTACAAATTAGACAGTCAGTCAACTAGTATGATTGAATATTGTGCTTTTAGACATGTGGCATAAACATTATTGTGGCAAAGAAGAGATAAATCTCAGCCACAGTCATGTCCTTTCTCTGGTGCAGCGTTGATTGTGGTGAAACCAACATGTTTGCCATTGTATACTGGAAGTATCTGTTAATTTCCCTTAATATAATTTGCATCATGGGTTAATTGAAATATAGTTCAAAGAATTCAAGTTCACTGGCATCCTTCCCAAGGGTACAGATAGGCAGGACTCCAGTGAGTTATGTCAAAATAATGGGGATTGGGCACAAAATTTGCATCTTCTGGTGGTAGATGCTGGATATTAGAAGTTGGCTGTGTTGGGGGTAATGGAGGCAGCCATGGGGTCATTGCAGTGTTGAATGTGGGCCATACCTTCTAGCCTGGGCTGGCACCATCTACTGCCACGTGTGGTGGAGGCATTACCCACAGCCTATTACCCATCTCAGTCAATGCACCATAATCGTCACTGTCACTGATGTTGGGTCTCAGAATGTACTTCGTCCCCTGGGGATAGCAATGGGCACATTATCAGACCACGTGCGTCGTCGTATAACTGACACTTCACAGGTGAATAATCTTCATTACTATCACTACTAGAGTCGTCGTTGATTGCTAGGATATGAAAGTCTACATCACTATCATCCCCATTACTCACCGTAAGCAAGAGATAATATTCTCCAGGCCACTGGAGAATATTATCTCTCACTTACAGTGTGGTGGTGATGGACGTGTTATGGATAACTGGGATTTTCAGTGATAGTTCAGGCATCCTGAGTGTTATTTTAAATCACTATATGCTCAAAACCAAAGAACTCATCATCTGCTCCTTAATCCTCATGCTGTTGTCACTGGGGTATAAAACCTATTGAATTTGCCTGGAAGCAAGGCCTTCACATCCACATGGCATGGTGAACAGTGTACTAATATGGCATTCCCACGATGCACTGTGGGGGCCCAATTTTTTGTATAGCAAGCACACTAACCACTCAGACCAGCTCTCTTATATGTAGACTTACCAGGCCTCTCGCACCAAATTTGAAATTGCTAGAATTTGTGTGTAAATCTATGTAAGTGACCCCTTGCATCAATAACATAGATCTGTATATGAGACACTGAAAGGGATAAGAAAATCAAACTGGTGAGGGAATAAAAAATTTGGAATGCTTGGTTTGTTAACCAAGCATTCCAACAAATTAGAAATTGCTGAGTTGCTGGCAATGATTTCTGATTGTGGCTATGCTCCTGAACAAGTGTTTAATGATGATGAGACAGGATTGTTCTGGAAGATGACTTCCAGAACTTAATATCAGCAAGCAAAAAGAAAAAAAAAGTGCTCCTGGATTCAATGCAGCAAAGGACTGTTTCAGTTTATTGTTGTGTGCTAATGCAACAGGAGACTAAGTGTATACCCATACTTGTTTAATGCTCAAAGAATCCCTGTGCCTTAAAATATAAAAACAAAACCACTTTGTTATCTGGTGGTCAAACTAGTCAGCATTAATAACGTAAGAATTATTTGTTGACTGGTATAAGCATCATTGTATTCCTGTCATGTTTTATCTGCATAGCAAGAACCTCTCATTCAAGATTCTCCTGACTCTTGATAATTCCCATGCTCATTGTGACCTGTTGCAGGATTTCAGCTTATATGTTAAGGGCTTTTTTACCACCAAATACAACATCACTGATACAAGTCATTCAAGAGTTCAGAAACTACTTGCAGCAATGGACAATGATTCAGAGCTTGGAGTACATACTAGAGTCCTGGCATAAATTCAACACTGAAGATGCCTTACCCCACATTAAGGTTGAATAGAATAATGTCCCCAAGTCAACAATAAATACAGGCTTGGGAAAATTATGGCCTAGCATGATGAATAATTTCACAGGATTTCCCTCAGCTGAGAGTCAAGTTAAGGAAATTGTTTAGCTGGTAAGGAGATCACCTGGCAAGGGCTTTGAAGATGATGATGAAGAAAGAAGTCCACAGAAAATGTTGGCAGAGCTGAATTCCCAGATAAGAGAAGACTCAGAATAGATGAGGAAGAGCCTGCAGAGAAACACTTAACACTTCAATAGCTGAGTGAGCAGTTCCATGCTGCTGCTACTTGCAGACTTTTTCATTAAAGAGAACCTCTGACACATCTAGAAGCACTGTTCTGAAGCAGGGTCTGGAGCAGCTGATGATGCCCTGCCATCAGCTGTATAAAGTACTATTGGGTAATACACAGCAAAGACACACAACGGAATACTTCAAGGCTCCCATAAGTAACAGCTCTTCAGTAAACCTCAGCCCACGAACCCCAGCCGCCCACTTGAGGCAGTGAACTCATCATCCACTTCAGCCCATGAGCCCCAGCTCTCCACTTCATCCACTGCAGCCACCTCATCTGTGGCCCAGTAGGGCCACACCAAGCCTCTCCACTGACATCAAGTCACTTAAGTAACAACAACCAGAATTTATGATAAGATCCATAGTTATGCATTGAACTATAATCTATAGGAAAGTAGTTTCTGAGTTACATTTTTTTTTTTTTTAAATTAGAGGATTATTAACATAATTACTTGTTGGGACTCCCTCTAACAAAAGTATCTGCAAAATTTGCCTCACAGATATTTGCTCAGTCTAACAAAAACCTTAACATTATAATGTACTACACATTATAATGTCAAATCACCACAAACAAAAAATGAGTGGAAGTATGCAGTTATCTCACTATTGTGATTTCAAAATTACACACTAGTTGATCATCCCTCAAGAATAATCAACTCACAGATGAGATCAACCTTCATGATTTTAGTACGTCACTAGATGAGCTTTAAATCTTTTTCTATAGTCAAGTAGGGTAACTGTAAAGATTTCTAAATTATGCTTTTTTTAATAGATGATTAACTTGTCTTTAAAACAAATACGTATTAATATTTACAGTACAGTGGTACCCCGAGTTTCGTACAGCTCCCAACTCGAACAATTATGCAAGTGTATTATTGTAAGTGCTTTTGTAAGTGTATTTTTGGGGGTCTGAAACGGACTAATCTAATTTACATTATTCCTTATGGGAACAAATTCGTTCCTTACCGGCACTCGAACAGCCTTCTGGAATGAATTATGGCCGAAACTCGGGGTACCACTGTATATTAAGAGAGGAATGTATGAGAGTATAGTTATACCAACGCTCTTATATGGGTGTGAAGCATGGGTGATGAATGTTGCAACGAGGAGAAGGCTGGAGGCAGTGGAGATGTCATGTCTGAGGTCAATGTGTGGTGTGAATATAATGCAGAGAATTCGGAGTTTGGAAATTAGGAGGAGGTGCGGGATTACCAAAACGATTGTCCAGAGAGCTGAGGAGGGGTTGTTGAGGTGGTTTGGACATGTAGAGAGAATGGAACGAGACAGAGTGACTTCGAGAGTGTATAAATCTGTAGTGGAGGGAAGGCGGGGTAGGGGTCGGCCTAGGAAAGGTTGGAGGGAGGGGGTAAAGGAAGTTTTGTGTGTGAGGGGTTTGGACTTCCAGCAAGCATGTGTGAGCGTATTTGATAGGAGTGAATGGAGGCATATGGTTTTTAATACTTGACGTGCTGTTGGAGTGTGAGCAAAGTAACATTTATGAAGGGATTCAGGGAAACCGGCAGGCCGGACTTGAGTTCTGGAGATGGGAAGTACAGTGCCGGCACTCTGAAGGAGGGGTGTTAATGTTGCAGTTTTATAACTGTAGTGTAAAGCACCTCTCTGGCAAGACAGTGATGGAGTGAATGATGATGAAAGTTTTTTCTTTTTCGGGCCACCCTGCCTTGGTGGGAATCGGCCGATGTGTTAATAATAAAAAAATTAAAAATATAATAAGGCATCATGATACTGACAAAACTGTAAGAATGTTCCTGACTGGATAATTACGATAAGCATGTTCTACTGTGAATTGCTGTTTCCAAGAAGAAAGTAGTCATCAGCCCAGGAAGTAAGACATTATGAGTACTGTATGTTACTGAGAAGACACACCAAAGGTATGTCTACTCCATTTCCTTCATGTCAGATCTCATAACATGTAGATATATAAGCCAAGATGCTGACTGCTAAAGAGATGAATGTTGGGTCATGTACAGTACTAAGATGAAATGTCTTTATGATTACATTAACACTCATATAGAGCACATGAACCAACATTTCCAAGTAGCATCAAGGAACTCTGGAAAATATAATTTCAAGCAATATTGGTGACCTTTCACAGCCAAATGACTAGTCATTGTTAAAATTCTCATAATATTTCTAGATAAAGATTTCATTTTTTTTTCAATACAAACAGTAGTATATAATCATCATAACAGAAGTATTTAAGAAAAAAGCCACCTGAATTCTCTAGAACACTGACACTGCTGCTGTATACTACATCATTTTGTTACCGCAGCATAGGAACCTACCTGACATGTTGACGTGTTAAGCAACAAACAGTTTGTCATTTAGCAAGTTTGTTACTTAAAGCTTCATATGTCATTAAACTAATTTATTTTAACCAAACTGTTTATATTATTATTATTCCTAAATGCTATACTGTACTGTACTAAACTATAATGGAGTCTTATTATAATAATAATATTAAATATTGTTATACAAAGCACAAGGGTAATTATCTGTGCTGTAATCTCTAACTTGAGATTGAGAGCTTGCAATTTTCCTGGCTGGGTTTGTTAAGAAGAGTCTACAATGTTTAATTTACTTACTGCTTCAATAATTTGGATGGAAGGCTCATTTGGTTTAGATAGTACATTACGTATTATTATTATGATCAAAACTAAGCAGTAAACCACCAGGGTTAAATAGTACAGCATAATTTCTTGGGTCTTAGCGAATTTATTTGAACCCAGTACTGGTCGGCCATCACTAATCCAACATCACTGGGACCTGTAGTGTGCCGGATTAGTGAGTTTGCCAGATTACAGAGTGGTTAGGTTAGAATGCAGTACACTTAATTAACCTATCAATAGAGACTCTTTCTGTTACATCTTCCTCATTTTCATCAGCGCTTTCTCCTCCACTGGCTTGCTGCTGTGGATTTACAACCATCTGCACAATTTCTGAGTCAGTATAATGATGAAATTTGAGTCAGTATAATGATGAAATTTGAAATTATGCTAGCCGAAATTAGTGCCAGATTACTGATGGAACTGGATAACTGATTGCCGGATTAGTGATGACCGACCTGTATTTCAGTGTTTTGCAGGCATATTTGTTTTTATCTCTTTCATTGAACTTGTTAGCATAATAAAACTGTTTGGATTTCTTTAATAGTTTGGTAAGCAGTCAGCTTTCATATAATGCTCCACTATATAGTGTAATTTTTTGTATAAGTGATTGAGAAAATGCATACAAAATTAAACAGCATGTACATGAAAGCCTTTCCACATGCTATTTAATTTTTGGATGTACAGTGGAGCCTCGGTTTTCGTTCACCTCCAAACTCGAACAATTATGTAAGTGTATTTTTGTAAGAGCTTTTGTAAGTGTATTTTTGAGGGTCTTAAATGACTAATCTAATTTACATTTGTCCTTATGGGAACAAATTTGTTCGGTAACGGCATTTGAACAGCATTCTGGAAAGAATTTTCAACGAAAACCGAGGGTCCACTGTACTTTTTCAATTGCATTTACAAAAATATCACAATATAGAGTGGAGCTTTATAAGAGAATACAGTAGGGCCCCACTTATACGGCAGGTTAGGTTCCAGGATAGTGCCTTAAAGCAGACATCGCCGAAAAGCAGAACGCCATTTTTTTCCACTTCTAAATGCATATAAATGCCAGACAACAAGCTTACACTAACTTATATTAAGTTAGCAATAGCACTAGGCATTAAAAAGCACAATAAAAAGTAAGATACACACAGAGTACACTTATTACTTACCTTAAAGTATTAACATTGGCTTAAAATAGTCTGTGAACCAATTTATGAAATGGTCAGTAAAAATCCAAGCTTTCAAATTGGATTTATAATAAACAGGGAGGCTACCTTTTGCATAGTTCTTTAGGGCCCTAGGATTCTCTGAGTGATAAATTATCATAGGTTTTAACTTGCAATCCCCAGCAGCATTAGCTCCTAGCAAGAGTGTTAGTTGAAGACTCAGATGAGTCAAAGGGATGTTAGGAAGTATTTCTTCAGCCATAGAGTAGTCAGGAAGTAGAATAGTCTAGCAAGTGATGTAGTGGAGGCATGAACCATACATAGCTTTAAGACGAGGTATGATAAAGCTCGTGGAGCAGGGAGAGAAGGGACCCAGTAGCAGACAGTGAAGAGGCGGGGGCCAGGAGCTGAGTCTCGACCCTACAACCACAATTAGGTGAGTACACTCTTGGGTTATCCTGGGTTCTCTACACATATGCTGCTATATGTAACTGTATTTGATGGCTATCTCAGCAATCAACATATACCTTGTTAGTAAGTTTATTCAGGTATACACAAATACAGTTACAGTGGACCCCCCGAGTTACGAGCACCCCAGAAATCGTACAATTATGTAAGTGTAATATTGTAAGTGCTTTTGTAAGTGTATTTTTGGGGGTTTGAAATGGACTAACCTACTTGACATTATTTCTTAAGGGCGAAAATTTGTTCGGTAATGGTACTTGAGCAGCCTTCTCGAATGAATTATGCTCGTAACTCGGGGGTCCACTGTACTACCAGAATCACAATTTTTTCATTTGTGGTGATTTAAAAGTTATTGCTCTCCTACTAGGTCTTTAAGGTGGATACAGCAAGTATCCCTGTTTTCTGTGTCTTTGGGATAGTATGGCAGACAGCCATACTATCCCAAAAAGACTGGCCACCAAGAACCAGCTTCTTACCCAGAAATCACAACGTGAAAACTGTGCCACTATTTGACCCCAAGAAAATTTTGCTGCCACCACTCCACATCAAATAAGGACTTATGAAAAAATTTGTGAAGGCCCTGAACAAGAATGGAACTGTTTTCAAGTACCAGGAGTCAAAGTTTCCTCGTATAAGTTAAGGCAAGCTAAAGGCAGGAATCTTTGTTGGCCCTCAGATTCGGGAATTGATGAAGGACAAGCATTTTGATGAAGCATTAGCAGGTGTTGAGGTGAATGCCTGGTTTTCATTCAAGCAGATTGTCCACAACTTCCTGGGAAACAGGCGCTCCCCTGAATATAAAAAAAAATGATCCAAGACCTGATTTCAAGTTTCCAACAACTTGGGTCTAGAATGAGTGTGAAGATGCACTTTTTGCACTCACATCTTGACTATTTTCCCAACAATTGTGGTGACTACAGTGAGGAACAAGGAAAGCGATTCCATCAGGATATTTGCACCATGGAAACTCGATACCAGGGCAAATGGAATGTCAGCATGATGGCGGATTACTGCTGGTCATTGAAACGTAATGGTCTCGATGCAAAGCACAAGTGAAAATCAAAGTAGTCCTCCTTCCTTTGATTTAATATGTAGGCTAACCATTAGGAGCATATTTTTTCAAATAAAATCATTTTATTTGATTCATGTTGATTTGGAATTCATGTTTTTAAAACTAACAGAATGTGCTTTTCCATGATTATGTACTTGCCTAATTTTAATAAAGTAACAATTTATTAAAAATTCACATTTTTTATTATCATTAATTTGTATTTTATTCAAAATCCTTACGTGATGGAGCAAAATGGTTTAGATATTTACAATCAGCAGCCCAAGAATATGTAAGAATGCAACTATGAATAAAAATAAAAATTAAAAACATTCCAAATGTAGACCAGTGTAATAGTGTAAACATGTTATCAGGCTTTTATATGCATCTGAAAGTGAAAAAGGGCTATACATTTAATTTTACATCGATTTTTGCTTTACAGAAGTAGCCCAGAACCTAACCTGCTGTATAAGCAGGGCCCTCTTGTACCTACTCAACCACTAAAGTGAACGAAAAAACTTGCAGCCTTGCACCTACATCAGCCTACCTGTTTTGCCATTCTCTCTCCTTTGAAACTTTGCCACTCTTCTTGGAAACACGCACCGATTCAACCTGTTCTGAAAAGAAGGCGACTGTTTCAATCCTAATCCTGTTGCTAGTCCAAAAATGCAAGTTCCAAGCTGTTTCATTCTTCATTCCACAATATTATCAAGCTAACATGAAACACTAACTTGTAGTGCACCAAACTATAATGGTTCTCTGATCAACAAACAGCAGTTTTCTAGTCAACTTGGAGCACAGTGATTACACACAGATGTGAAGGTATAAAAATATAATTAAATATAATAATGAGTCATAATCATCTATGACTTACTGAACAAAGATATCTAATTGCTACACTAGGGTAATGAACGTTGCTGTGTTCATTTTGCATTTACTAAGGCTCTATGGCTATAATGCCCATATGAGAAGTGTTCAGTCCTGAAGAAGCATATAAGATGCTTTGGTTTACTACACTTACTGCAACACACAAATGTGTGTCAAGTTGACCAGGAAACAGCTGCAGACTGGTCCCATGAGATGCAAATGCTATGAGTTACTTGTAACCCAACCAGACTACCACCCTACATTTTTTCTGACATATCAGGCTCCCATCAAGAAGTGCCAGTGTGGATTTTGTTTAGATACTAAGCAACATTAACCCTAAGAGAGGCATACATTTAGAAATAAATCTTCATCCA
Source organism: Cherax destructor (assembly GCA_009830355.1). NCBI lineage: Eukaryota > Metazoa > Arthropoda > Malacostraca > Decapoda > Parastacidae > Cherax > Cherax destructor. The sequence goes on from WNWK01000596.1 coordinate 209,607, forward strand.
CTTAGGTAATAATGGTAGCATTACTGACAAAATATTAGGTAAAAGGACACAGATGTATTTAATGTGACATTTTGTTGCGGCAACATTTTGCTCTCCAGAAGCTTGATAAAGCTCCTGGAGAGCAAAATGTTTTACCTGGCTATGCTGTATCTGTGAGGACAAATATTAAAATATAATTATTCCAATGAGAATTTATTATGATATTGAGGAACATATAAAGTAACAATCATTGAAGAGAATGCGATGGTTGTCACTACTATTTCTCAATCCATGCCGGTGAACACTTTGCTAGGGTTAAAGAGAAAGTCGCCCATGCAGGTTTTGAACGTTAAATATTATCAACATTGCATAAAAACTATCACCAAGATACTTCTTAAGGGCTTAAGTCTAATATTTATGCCAAAAAAAAAAAAAACACAGGGTGGTAGTTTGCTCAATGTAATGGCCTAGTAATGCAAAAATGGTGCTCCAAGATAAACAATGGAAATATTATTTGAGAGAAGATATTAATGTAATGCTAAAAGTGTGGACAGTAGACAACTTTTGAGTAAAAGATCAAGTGCAGAAAAGTGACTACATTTCACTTAAGATTTTGCAGAGACAGCTTCATCAGGAATAAGAAAAGTGAGGGGCACAAAGATAATTATAATATAATGCCAACCAACTGTTCACCCGGTGCAAAATAACATGTTGAGAAGAACAGCACTTTCAGAAATTAATAAATAAGCAAATGGGCTTTGACAACATGAAGAATCCTTTACTTTTGTTATGATATTTACACACATCTATAAATTAAGATTCTAAGCATTTATTTTGTTTCATAGCATAACTTTAATGCCTAATTACCAAAAATTTAGCATCATTAAAAATTAATTTGATGACCAATTGCCAGTGTATGGTTAATGAGTGCATTGTTCAGCTACATTTTCATCAACATCCCAGAAACATACTTATATACAGTGGACCCCCGAGTTTCGTAAAAACTTCACTCCTGAAGTCTGCTCAAGTGCCATTACCGAACGAATTTACTCCCTTAAGGAAAAATTTCACATAGGTTAGTCTATTTCAGACCCCAAAAATACACTTCCACAAGAACTTACAAAATTATACTTACATAATTGCACGATTTCCGGGGTATTCGTTAACCGAGGGTCCACTGTACAGTGGTACCCCGACTTACGATATTTTTTCATTCCAGAATGCTGTTCAAGTGCCATTACCAAACGAATTTATCTCCATAAGAAATGATGTAAAATAGACTAGTCCTTTTAGACCCCCAAAATTACACTTACAAAAGCATTTAAAAAAATAAACTTACATAAAAGGGTGAGTTTGGGGACCATCGTAAGTCGGGGTACCACTGTACGTATAATGTATACAGTATGAACATATACATTTTTGTCATTCACTAAATGGAATGCAATATTGTACATACAGTACTAGTCAATACATTGCTCTATAGAAGTAGGTCAGCAGAAAGCAACTACCCAGGGAGGTACTATCGTCTGGTCAAATGTGTGTAAGACTGAAACCTGTAATTGTTGTACACTGGTGAGATTGCTGGTATCTTTTCTTTGTCTCATAACACAAATGATTACAAATACATCTTGCTACTACTACTTACACCTAATCAGGAGTGGCACCAGGAATTTTTTATTGGGGGCTGGGGGGAGGGGACTCTTGTACAGTGGTATCTCGGGTTACAAGCTTAATTCGTTCCAGAAGGTTGTTCGAGTGCCGATACCGAATGTATTTGTTCCCGTGAGGAATAATGTAAATTAGATTAATCCATTTCAGACCTCCAAAAATACACTTACATAAGCACTTACAAAAATACTTACATAACTGTTTGAGTTGGGAGCTGCTCATATGCCGAGGTACCACTGTATTTGCAAAGCAACCACACTATTTTTACTTAGATTGTATACAGCCTCTCCTCACTTAATGATGGAGTTCCGTTCCTAAGCCCATGTCGGTAAATGAATTCATCACTAAGCAAGGAGCATACAATAATAGTAGTGGGTTTGTGTAAACCATCTTTGATATTGTTTTAATGTCACCTTTTCACCATTTATAACATTTTTAGTATATTTTTAAATGTTTATACAGTAGTGTACTGTATATATTGTAATAAACAGAATAGAGGAAATCAGCTCTAATATACATTATTTAGGTATGCATACTGGTCAGAGAGCCCGTCGTAAGTCCGAGTCGTCGGTAAACGAGTACGTTGCTGAGTGAGGAGAGGCTGTATTATATAGCAATTAAAACAGAAATGTTTTCTAAAGATCAATTTATTCACACTTTATAAGAGTGAGAAACCAAATGTCTATATCAAAGAATATGAACAATAATTACCGTATTTTCCGGCATATAATGTGCATGATCATACGAGACGTATAATAATAATAATAATATCTTTATTTACTACAAGCACATGTACAAGGTATACAGGCCTAGCTGACATCAATGACATCCTACTATATATAGAAAGCCCCTTGTTATGCTAAGCATTTCGGGCAAATTAGGTCAGTGTCCCAGGATGCGACCCACACCAGTTGACTAATGCCCAGGTACCCATTTACTGATGGGTGAACATAGACAACAGGTGTAAAGAAACACGCCCAATGTTTCTACCCAGGCTGGGAATCGAACCCATACCCTCACCATGTGAAGCGAGAGCTTTAGCCACCAGGCCACCAGAGCCACGATGTATCCAAGAGGTTGTGGTGTAATGTTAGTAAACAACTGCTAAAACGTAACCTAAAGTCTATCCCCGAGACCCTGACCTTAAGCATATAAGATGCAGGGTGATTTTCCAAGACTTTTTTGTGGGAAAAAAATGTACCTTATATGCCAGAAAATACGGTACATGAAATTATATCAATATATAACTTGCCATCATAATAATGGCCTTATACAGAAAGAAATTATAATAATAATCATAATAATAATATAATAGTAATAATAATAAACAATAATAATAAAAAATAAAATTAAGTGCTAAGTCCAAAAGGGTTGATAAACAGGAAGAGCATAATAGACTCATTCTACTTTCATATGAGAAGCTCAGGGTAAGTGAAAAGTTTTAGCAGTGTGATTCTTCTGTTGTTATGGTTGGAAGTAAAAGTATCAATGATACCTTCAATCAACAGTCAGATTCTTGACTCTGAATTTATAGATATACACTGCAATATCACTTGTTCTGTCGTCACCAATGCTGTTCCACAAATAAGTTTTAATCAGTTGCAGGAAGGAAAAACTACATTCACACGCTGCGGAATTAACTGGCAAAGTCACTGATGCACACCATCTTATACAATTCTATGAAAGCATCATGGTATGGTCTAAGTATACAGTGGTCCCTCGGTTTTCGCCGAAAATTCGTTCCAGAATGCTGCTCAAGTGCCATTACCGAACGAATTTACTTCCTTAAGAAATAATGTCACGTAGGTTAGTCTATTTCAGACCCCCAAAAATACACTTGCAACAGCACTTACGAAAATACACTTACATAAATGTTCGAGTTTGGAGATGCACGAAAACCGAGGGACCACTGTAGTAGCAAATTCAGGTGGAGTCGTGACAGTATGACCCTGTCTTTTTTGCTCTCTCTCTCAAGAAGATGCTACACTTGATGAAGCTTAACACTTGCATCTTCCTCTCTGACACCATACGTATTTAAATGCCATCTCCAGAATACAAGATTTCTCCACAAATAAAGCATTTTGAGGATTTATTGTTGATGAACCCTTCAGCATGCTAAACAAGTTGTTTGAAAATCGCCTGTTTAATTCATTGGCTAACCTGTCTAGCATGTGTGCAGAATTCATGAGTAGTTATATACTTATTATACCCAGGTTGAAAATCAACAAGCTCTTGTAAATGAGGTGACTGAGAACATAGCTTCCTTTTTTCTTGCTGTACATCAGTATCAGCCACTTTACATAAACTGTCTTGCCAGTAGATCTTCAGTGTTTTTCTTGAAGATGTGAAATGAATGACTTAACAAGATCCACAGCAGAAGCTAGCTGGAGGTGAGGGGACAGAAGATAGTCAGTAACTTAATGATTTGCACTAGTCTTCATCAATGTATTTTGCACTAGTTTTCATCAATGTATGAGTGATTATGAATCACACATTCTGTATATGAGACTACAGGGCCCTTGCTTCTGATACACTATGTGCATTTGAAGTTTTCATGTCTAAGGATTGCAGAAATTGCTGGATATGTTAATTTGACAGTAGAACAAGCAGTATCTTGACAGGACCAACATCTTGTGTCAGACAGCCAGTAGGGTAATATAATGGCAGAGTACACCAACAGCATGTAAATAACATACACAATGCAGGTTATGGCATTTTCTTGTAAAGATGTCTCGTCCACCAGGGACTTTATCAATTCACACAGAGAGAAAAACATGGGCATCTACAGGGGTTGGAGAGAGGTCCTGAGTAGCCAACTGAGTAAGTGAGATTAGGTGATGAGGAATTAGACACATTAAGGCATACAATACCAGCCAATAATGTTGTTAAAATTACCAACACTATGTTAGGTAAAAGACACGTGTTCAACTAACAAGACATTCTCCTATGGCAATGTTTTGCTCTCCAGTAGCTTTGTCAAGCTTGACTAAGTTCCTGGAGAGTGAAGGAGAGTGAAACAATGCTGCAATAAAAAGTCTCAGTAGTTGCATGTCTCCTATTCCCTAACAATAAGTCAGTAGGCCTCTGCAGTGTTCTTCCATTCTTAGGTTCTTATATGAACATCTAGTATAGGCAGAGTTAAATAACAGATTTTCATCACAGGAGGGGCTTTTGGTGTCTGAAGGACACCAATGGTGAAAGTGTTAAATGATGATGAAAGTTTTTTTCTTTCTTTTTGGATTTTTCTTTTCTTTTTGGGTCACCCTGCCTCGGTGGGAAATGGACGACGTATTAAAAAAATATAATGTAGCTGTTAAAGAAATGAATGTTAGGGTGTTGGGGAGATGTGTAGGATTAAAAGATAATAAACTGATACAAAATAGAGGTTGTCACAGTTTCTTTTTTATGCAGATGACGTGGTTCGTTTGGGAGATTCTGAAGAGAAGTTCCAAAGGTTGGTGGAGGGATTTGGGAAGTGAACATAGGCAAGGAAGTAAATGTGTTCAGAATGAATCAATAAAAGATTAGGTGAACAATAGAAATGACAAGAAAAAAAATGGATGGTGCATTGAGGCATCTGTGGAGACAAAGAATTTTATCCATGGAGGCAAAAAGAGAAATGCATCAGAATATAGTGATACCAACATTGTTATAAGAAACTGAAAAGAATGGGTTTTAAACTCCAGTGAGGAGGAGGCTAGAGGCTGTGAAGATGGTGTTTTAGAGGGTGATGTGTGGAGTGAATATTATGCAGAGAATTTTGAGCTTAGAGACTAGGTATGGAGTTACCAAAAGTATTATTCAGAGGGCTGATGAGGGGTTGTTGAGTTGGTATGAACATTTAGAGGATGGAGCAAAATAGGATGATTAGAAGGTTGTATAAATATGAGGGAAGAGGAGGAGGAGGGGTAGGGGTCATCCCAGGAAAGTTTGGAAGGAAAAAATAAAGGGGGTTTTGAATGCTAGGGCTTGTGTGAGCATGTTAGATAGGAGTGCACAGAGATTTTTATGACTTGACATGCTGATGGAGTTCAGGTCACCTGACCTTGGTGGGAGATGGCTGGTATGTTAAGAAGAAAACTTGCTGTTTTGCCACTTTCTTCTCAACAAATTCCCAAATGTATTAACACATTCCCCTTCTAAATACTCTTCTAAACTTGACATCAAAGCACAAAGGTAAGAACCAATTGTATGCTAGTTACTTATTTTTACCATGAGCTGAAGGAAAATATTTTATACAGTGGACCCCCGCCTAACGAACACCCGGAAATCGTACAATTATGTAAGTATAATATTGTAAGTGCTTGTGGAAGTGTATTTTTGGGAGTCTGAAATGGACTAACCTACTTGACATTATTTCGTAAGGGAGTAAATTCGTTCGGTAATGGCACTTGAGCAGGCTTCTGGAATTAATTTTGTTCGTTAGGTGGGGGTCCACTGTAGTTTACAAAAATAATTTCTATATTGTATTCCATAAAAACTTTTAATTTCAAACTATTTTTTTGGTTCTAATTAAAAAAGAATATCAAAGTATGGTCCCCATTAATGTATCACTTTTCATCATAGCCATAAATTAAATGCTATTTTATACATTCAGTTCACTTCTTGGCACATCCATATCAAACCAAATAAAATCTCTGAGATATCATTTAACATTATTTACATAAAGGTACCAGCTTACACTTCTGGGTATCATGGTATTAAAGGTACGTATTATGTTGTGTGCTCTAGAAACATGTTTACCAAAACAACAGTGAGGAAACTGTGTGGAAAAGGACACAGCTTCTTTAATAAATGTCCTGAACTGCATACAATTGTCCTTTCCCATAGTTTGTTAGTAACACAATACAATCTACAGCCAGTGAGGCGTATTCCACACGTGTTACATTTGAGTGTCTTTATTGACATAATGTTTCACTTGCACTGCAGGCATTTACAAACTAATACAGAGGCAGCTTATATACTGGAGACAGTGGAAGAAGTGGAGAGGTGATAGTGCTGTTAAGGCTGTTACTTTATAGAAACAACAATTATAACTAAAATTACAATAAGATAAACACAACTCCACAAGATGGATAAAATCCTTAATTGGCACAGGCTACATTACAGTGGACCCTCGGTTTTCGTTAAAAATTCGTTCCCATAAGGACAAATGTAAATTAGATTAGTCGTTTCAGACCCCCCAAAAAAATACACTTACAAAAGCTCTTGCAAAAATACACTTACATAACTGTTCGAGTTTGGAGGTGAACGAAAACTGAGGGTCCACTGTACGTGTATATGGTTTTCTAGTAAAATATTACCTAACACACTAATTACTTTGTCAGATGGTAAGCACATTTCTCAGTAATTATATAAAATCAGAATTTGAAAGCTTCTTTATTTTTATTAACACATCGGCCGTTTCCCACCAAGGCAAACAAGAAAAAGAAAAATTTTCGTCATCATTCACTCCATCACTGTCTTGCCAGAGGCATGCTTACACTACAGTTATAAAACTGCAACATTTAACATCCCTCCTCCTGAGTGCAGGCACTGTACTTCCCATCTCTAGGACTCAAGTCCGGCCTGCCGGTTTCCCTGAATCCCTTCATAAATGTTACTTTGCTCACACTCCAACAGCACATCAAGTATTAAAAACCATTTGTCTCCATTCACTCCTATCAAATACGCTCCTGCATGCTTGCTGGAAGTCCAAGCCCCTCGCACACAAAACCTCCTTTACCCCCTCCCTCCAACCTTTCCTAGGCGACCCCTACCCCGCCTTCCCTCCACTACAGATTTATACACTCTCGAAGTCATTCTACTTTCTTCCATCCTCTCTACATGTCCAAACCACCTCAACAACCCTTCCTCAGCCCTCTGGATAATAGTCTTGGTAATTCCGCACCTCCAACTAATTTCCACACTACGAATTCGCTGCATTATATTCACACCACACATTGATCTCAGACATGACATCTCCATTGCCTCCAGCCTTCTCCTTGTTGCAACATTCATCATATAAGAGTGTTGGTATAACTATACTCTCATACATTCCCCTCTTGCTTTTATGGACAAAGTTCTTTGTCTCCACAGACTCCAAGTGCACCACTTACCCGTTTACCCTCATCAATTCTATGATTCACCTCATCCTTCATAGACCCATCTGCTGACACGTCCACTCCTAAATATCTGAATACATTCACCTCCTCCATACTCTCTCCCTCCAATCTGATATCCAATCTTTCATCACCTAATCATTTTGTTATCCTCATCACCTTACTCTTTCCTATATTCACTTTCAATTTCCTTCTTTTACATACCCTACCAAATTCAGTGATTTAATTGTTAATGAAATCATTAGAATGTTTAAGGTTATGTTTATTAATACACCTTTAACCCACAATTTGGAGAGAAAAACTTAAGACAATATTTTGACCTATCCTGGATCATTATCAAGTCATGGCTGAAAGAGAAAAGGAAAGAAAAATCCAAAGACACTTCAGATGTGAAGTGAAAGACTGGTCAGACAAAAATACAGAAGACAGGTCAGTTAATCTATACAAGTTTTAAATGACATGAAGTTGCCAGTCAATTTCAGAATAATAATATTTATTTCTTTATGTCATACAAATAATGTAGTTTAAATTAATTAAAACAATAGTAGGCATAAAAGAAAGCCACTAATTATGGAATGCATTTCAGGTAACTAATCATAAGGTTTACAAACTGCCAATACCTGAGACAATGACCTCAGGTTTACACTGTTATTTTAATATATTTCCAGTGGTAAACAACACTTTTTTTGTATATACAGTAGTGTATATACAGGCATAAGATACATTACCTACTGTAATGAGAAAAATTTGTTTAAAGAAATTTCATGATCACTGTTTTTCTGACTGAATTATTTTTAACTGGTTGTCAACAGGATTGTATATTCTATCTTGCTTGCAGAGATTTTATGCTATGCCTGCAAAGCCAAGTGTGTGGCTGCTGGTTGACAGCAACCTCCTACATACTGTACTCAGGTAATTTCACAATAAAGGAATACAGGAGGGCCCCCGCTTATACAGCAGGTATACACAAATGGCGTGCCTCAATACTCAGCCTGTAGTTGTTGGAGTGGACAGGAAAGTGTCCTAGGTTCTCTACTCTTTCTATTTTATGTCAATGACCTCCCAAATGCATCGCAACTCCTTAAACTAGTTCTATTCGCAGATGACACAACTTACATCTTCTCCCACCCAAAGCCGGCTATACTTAGTGATACTGTAAACAGCAAGCTACATAAAATATCAAACTGGGTGACGACCAACAAACTCACTCTCAATATAGACAAAACCTACTTTATGCTTTTTGGAAACAGCATTAAATATCCAGCTAAACATATCGATAAATGGTTCACCCATTACAATACACACTGAGGGCACATTTCTAGGTCTCCACCTTGACTGTAACCTTAAATTTCAGACCCACATCCAGCATATAACTAAGAAAATTTCCAGAACAGTAGGCATCCTTTCCAAGATATGATACCCCAAATGGCACTCCTTTCTTTATATCACTCTCTAATATATCCTTACCTCACCTATGGTATTTGTGCTTGGGGATCTACCACGGCCAATCACCTTAAACCTTTAACCCTTTGAGGGTTTCGGCCATACTAGTACGGCTTACGTGCCAGGGTTTTCGTCGTACTAGTACGCCTAAATTCTAGCGCCCTTAAATCAAGTGGAAACAGGCTGGTAGGCCTAGATGTGAGAGAATGGGTCTGTGCGATCAGTGTGCGCAGTATAAAAAAAATCCTGCACCACACAGTGCATAATGAGAAAAAAACTCTGATCGTGTTTTTGGTTCAAAACAGCGACTTTGCAGTCTATTTTCGTATAGTATTTATGCTTGTATTCTCGTTTTCTTAGTCTCATTTGATAGAATGGATGATATATTACAAAATGGAGATAATTTTGACTGGTTTCACGATGACAAGTACCTTGAAACTGAGCACAAAGTAGCGAAAATGTTTGATTTTTGACGATGTTCAAGAGTAAACAAATCACGCTATGTGTCCAATACACATCAACTGGGTAGTCTAATATTCTTGCACAAGTGTGCTGATATTATTTATACCATTTTTACAATGATGCAGTTGTATACTTAACAGTAAATCTATTTTTTGAGAGAATAAAAATTCAAAATGGAATGCAAAAGTAATGTAAGAGGGGCCTGGAGACGTGACTAATGAACAGATAAAATGTTATTTGAGTGCCAGGAATGTCTGTCTCGTTTATTCTGGACCCTATTTTGAAATTGGCATCTTTTGAAATTTGTGTGAAATTGGCCAAATTGCCAATTTCTGACCACCTTATTGGGTAGTTGAAATCGGTAAATTGGCAGTTTCTTATACTCAATTGATAGAACAAATGGAATTCTAGTGAAATAGCTATAATTTTAGTAGACTAAAACATTGGAATTTGCCAAAAATAGGGCTAAAAATGGGCGAAATCGCCGATGCTTAAATGTCATCGATACCGCTAACTTCGCGAGAGCATAATTCCGTTAGTTTTCCATCAAATTTTATAATTTTGGTGGCGTTATGATCGGAAAAAGATTCTCTATCATTTCATAAGAAAAAATATACTTTTTTTCCGAAAAATTTGCGACCCTGAGAACGAGTTTGGGAGAGGGTCTTGCGACCCTCAAAGGGTTAATAACCCAGCAAAAAGCTGCTGTGCGGATGATCACAAACTCCTGTGCCAGACAACACACCCCACCACTTCAAGAGCTTGTACTTACGTAATATATTACACAATATACACACTTATTATTGTGCCTACTACAGTATACGTATACTATACAGAACATTAAACTCCAATATCAACCCTCCACTCAAACTTCTCCTAGACAGATTCAACAGAACACACAGGTATAACATGAGGCACAAAACACTTTTCGACATACCTTGTGTCCGTCTCACACTAAGCAAAAATGCAATGCACATAAAGGGCCCGAAGATCTGAAACTCTTTACCCGAAGCAGCAAGAGGTATCCTGCCCACAAATCAATTTAGGACTATACTTAAAAACCATCTCATCTCTCAATAACAACCATACCCACACTATGATAATCTCTAACCAAATTTGAAGCAACTCTCCCAAATATTTTATTTTCCCTTAACTATTAAGCCATTACATTGGACCCCCGGTTTTCGTAATTAATTCGTTCCAGAATGCTATTTAAGTGCCGTTACCAAACGAATTTGTTCCCACAAGGAATAATGTAAATTAGATTAGTCCTTTTAGACCCCAAAAATACACTTACAAAAGCACTTACAAAAATACACTTACATAATTGTTCGGGTTTGGAGCATTACGAACACCGGGGGTCCACTGTATTACAAACTTAAAAATGTATGTCTGTATCATAAATTGTACTACATACCTCATACAGGTCGGCCATCACTAATCCGGCATCCAGTTTGCCGGATTAGTGAGTTTGCCAGATTACAGAGTGGTTAGGTTAGAATACACTTAATTAACCTATCAATAGAGACTCTTTCTGCTACATCTTCCTCATTTTCATCACTGCTTTCTCCTTCACTGTCTTGCTGCTGTGGATTTACAGCCATCTGCACAATTTGTGAGTCAGTATAATGATGAAATTTGAGTCAGTATAATGATTTGAGTCAATATAATGATGAAATTTGAAATTATGCTAGCCAAAATTAGTGCCGGATTACTGATGGAACCGGATAACCGATTGCTGGATTAGTGATGGCCGACCTGTATTAATAAAAAAATGAGTAAAATATTGAATATTTTTAATCTACCACTCTTCACCAAGTGAAAAAAAGCAGTTTTAAGTAGTTTTTAAGTACTATTAGGTTAAGTCTGCCTAAAATGCCTCGGCATGATAGTGGCTTTCTTTGTACCAATCAAATTATGAAATGTAAACACACATTGTAACCTTTGCAAATAAATAAATTTTTGATTGATTGATTGGTTAGGTTCTGGGCTACTGCTGTAGAGCAAATATCGCTATAAAGTGAATCATAGCCTTTTTTTCACTTTCAAATGCATATAAAAGCCTGATAACATGTTTATACTATCATATATTAAGGGAGCAATATAGCTAGGCCTAAAAAATGCAAATACAGTACACACATTACTTACCTTAAAATATCTTTGTCCTTAGCTTATAGCGAGTAGTGAATATAGTTATTGTAGGAAGTCTGAATAAATGAAGAATGGGTATAATTGAAAACTGCTGTATTAGCAAAAGGCTGTAAAACTAAGTGCTGTAAAGCGGGTTCACCTGTAAGGACCCCAATGAAAATAAGTCACTTTGTCTGGCTTTTTTTGGGTTATCCTAGGTACTCTACACATATGCTGCTATGTGTGAAAATGTATGTAACTGTATTTGTCTATACCTGAATAAACTTACTTACTTACTTACTTACTGAAGAGACAAGCCTGCAGCATACTGTGACCAGTTTAAAGTTTTTCTACTCCCACAGTCCACTCTGTGATCAAGTTTCCCTGGTGGCTGACCAGCCAGGCTCTTGTTAAATGCAACTTGAAAGTCTACACGACCATCACTGCCCATCTGATTAGGTACTGCCTGCAGAAACTTGTTGAATGTAATGATGACAAACACATGTGCAACATTTGCAAATTGATAAAAGTGAAGTGAGAGATATATACGTACAGTGGACCCTTGGTTTTCGTTGAAAATTCTTTCCAGAATGCTGTTCGAGTGCCGTTACTGAACGAATTTGTTCCCATAAGGATAAATGTAAATTAGATTAGTCATTTCAGACCCCCAAAAATACCCTTACAAAAGCACTTACAAAAATACACTTACATAATTGTTCGAGTTTGGAGGTGAACAAAAACCGAGGGTCCGCTGTAGTATCACGTAAAACAAAACCAATGGATCAATGGAATGAAATACGTACTGTACAAGAGAATGTAGTAAGTGCTTCAACCATTGGAAATTTTTAAAAATTATATGATGAACAAACTGATAACAGGACACCATGAGCATAGCTCTTCTCCTGTAGCTACAAATAGGTCATTAAAAACAGGTGTATTAAAACCTCTCATTAGTGGACTAAAAGGGAATAGGGAGGTGTACAATAATGCTGTGTGCAAATCCCAAATTATGAAATAAATATTTCATGATAGTCCGGTTGTCTTCTGAAGTAGTGGACTTGGTCCACTAATGCAGAAGACAAGTAGACACTAAGAATACAGGCATTGTACTGTAGTACTAAGTAAGTACTGTATGAATAGCAATTTATAGTATTCCTAATTTATTGTCATTTATCACTTTTTGTGGTGGAGATATGTTAAGTGATGTGAAAATTTTGGTGACTAAGACTAAGTATTATTCTGAGTCACCAAAATTGTTCACAGCACTTTACACATATCTCCACCACAAAAAGGTAGATAAAATGACAATAAATTAGGTAGATACTATAAAATTGCTATTCAGTACAGTACTGTACTTTAGTACTACAGATTACAATGCCTGTATTCTTAGTGTCTACTTGTCTTCTGCATTAGTGGACCAAGTCCACTACTTCAGAAGACAACCGGACTATCATGAAATATTTATTTCATAATTCGGGATTTGCACACAGCATTATTGTACACCTCCCTATTCCCTTTTAGTCCACTAATAAGTCAGAGGAGCTGTAAATCTCTATTAGTGAAAATAAGGTAGATGGTTGAGATGTAGATGGCTGAGATGATGTAGATGGCTGAGAAGACATAGATGGCTGAGAAGATGTAGATTTCTGAGAACCATGCGTTTTCTCTTGGCCCCACCACTTGCTTTAAAAACCACTTTTAATTGTACTTTACTTAATATGTTAATAAAGTCACACAAAATGCTCTAAATCTAGGGAAAATTAGAAACTGAATGATAAGTGTATGTGTGAGTGATCACAAACAATAAACAGGCATGGGTGGCCTATGGTTCAGGGAACAATGAAAACAGACAGGTCCTGCATGTGGCTACTTTGGCCCCTACTGGACAAACGTTGAAGTTAGCAGATATGGCCTGATACTTCAGAGGGCAATTTGACACTATTGGTACAAAGGGCAGAATTATGGACTTTTGTCCATTTTGTCCAATAAATAGAGCATTTACAGTGGTCCCTCGCTTTTCGTGCATCTCCAAACTCGAACATTTATGTAAGTGTATTTTCGTAAGTGCTGTTGCAAGTGTATTTTTGGGGGTCTGAAATAGACTAACCTACGTGACATTATTTCTTAAGGAAGTAAATTCGTTCGGTAATGGCACTTGAGCAGCATTCTGGAACGAATTTTCGGCGAAAACCGAGGGACCACTGTATTTGGAAATTCTGTCTGCAATCTGTTAATGAGAGGTTTTTACTGTAATTTAATTGGGTATCTTAATTATCAACTTATCGGTAATTTATAATTTTGATAATTGCCTAATTTCCACTTGCACACTTCCACCACTATACTGATAATGAAAACAGAGGAAGTATGAATGCATTACAAAAATCTCTATTACATTTATACTTATTAATCGAAAAAACTTTAATTTCTGTGATCTACAGTGGAACCTTGGTACTCGAACAGCTCCCTACTCAAACAAAGCTTGACCAAACAAACATGACATGTCAGAACTTCGCTGTAAACTATTTCGTGTTTCTTCTCAATTTTTTTTTTATATTATTTGTATAAATAAGTAACCATGGGGCCTACGAAGATTAGTGATAACAGCCAACCAAAAAGAAAATTGGTTGGGAAAAATTTGTTCGATACTCAAACAGCCTACTGGAATTAATTAAGTTTGAGTAACAAGGTTCCACTGTATTTGTAGGCCATACACCTGATATGTTATATACAGTGGTACCTCAGCATACGAGCAGCTCCCAACTCAAACAATTATGTAAGTGTATTTTTGTAAGTGTATTTTTGGGGGTCTGAAACGAATTAATCTAATTTACATTATTCCTTATGGGAACAAATTCGTTTGGTATCAGCCCTCGAACAGCCTTCTGGAATGAATTAAGCTCGTAACCCGAGTACCACTGTATGGTGTTGTACTTTACCCATCAGTAAATTCTAAAACATGATAAAGACTAAACAACAATTATAAATGGCCTAAAAATTTTTTTATAGTATTACCATGACAAAATCAAACTCAGGTGAATTAGAATTTTTCAATGAAACTCGTATTTTATACAAATCCTGGTCTTAATACTATACTACTATGTACTATGTATATACTGTACACCTATTACTAACAACAAAAAGAAGAGTTTTCTGGCTATTAATCGTATGGGTTAATTACTCAGGATAACCCAAAGAAAATGCAATCAGTATGGCATGCCATATTACCACTGAACTCTGCCTGTCATCCCTATCATGTGACACACAACTGACTAACACCCAGGTATCTACATAATGCTGGATGAATATGGTAATAGGTTTATATACTGTATTATAATACATTATTTATGATGCTGATGCAAATAAACAGCAGTTGTGACAAAGGGTAACCAAGTCTCAATACGATCTTAAAGCATTCACTATGAACAGTGTATGTACTTTTTTATTTACTGGGTATGAAAATAATGGAATATGTATGTATGTATGTATGTATGTATGTATGTGTGTGTGTGTGTGTACTCACCTATTTGTACTCACCTATTTGTGGTTGCAGGGGTCGAGTCATAGCTCCTGGCCCCGCCTCTTCACTGATTGCTACTAGGTCCTCTCTCTCCTTGCTCCATGAGCTTTATCAAACCTCGTCTTAAAACTATGTATGGTTCCTGCCTCCACTACGTCGCTTTCTAGGCTATTCCACTTCCTGACAACTCTATGACTGAAGAAATACTTCCTAACATCCCTTTGACTCATAGGAGTCTTCAACTTCCAATTGTGACCCCTTGTTTCTGTGTCCCCTCTCGGGAACATCTTGTCTCTGTCCACCTTACCTATTCCTCGCAGTATTTTATATGTCGTTATCATGTCTCCCCTAACCCTCCTGTCCTCTAGTGTTGTCAGGCCGATTTCCCTTAACCTTTCTTCGTAGGACAATCTCCTTAGCTCTGGGACTAGTCTTCTTGCAAACCTTTGCACTTTCTCTAATTTCTTGACGTGCTTGACCAGGTGTGGGTTCCAAACTGGTGCTGCATACTCCAGTATGGGCCTGACTATATGGTGTACAGAATCTTGAATGATTCCTTAGTGAGGTATTGGAAGCTATTCTTAGGTTTGCCAGCCGCCCATATGCTGCAGCAGTTATCTGATTGATGTGTGCCTCAGGTGTCCTTTATTATTCACCCCAGGATCTTCCTGAGAGGTTTCAGTCTTTGCACCTAGACTATACCTGTCTGGGTCTTCTTGCCCTTCCCGATCTTCATGACTTTACATTTGGCAGATTAAATTCAGCGTTACTGACCAGGCTTGTAGCCTGTCAGGTTCTGTAGTCCTGCCTGATCTCACTGATTTAATTCTCTCATTAACTTACATCATCTGCAAACAGGACACTTCTGGAGTCTATCCCTTCCTTATGTCATTCCCTATACCAAAAACAGTACAGGTCCTAGGACTGACCCTTGTGGAACCCCACTCGTCACAGGTGCCCACTCTGACACCTCATCACGTACCATGACTCGTTGTTGCCTCCCTGTCAGATATTCTCTGATCCATTGCAGTGCCTTTCCTGTTACGTGTGCCTGATCCTCTAGCTTTTGCATTAACCTCTTGTGAGGAACTGTGTTGAACGCCTTCTTGCAGTCCAAGAAAATGCAGTCTATCCACCCCTCTCTCTCGTGTCTTACTTCTGTTACCTTGTCATAAAACTCCAGTAGGTTTGTGACACAGGATTTTTCCTTCCCTGAAACCGTGCTGGTTGTCGTTTATAAGCTTGTGTCTTTCTAGGTGCTCCACCACTCTCCTCCTGATGACCTTCTCCATGACTTTGCATACTATACACGTCAGTGACACAGGTAACTGACGTGTGTGTGTTAGTTACCATTTTGTCCTAGGCACATGTCGATTAGACACTAGGCCTGTTGTATGTGTGTGTGTGTGTGTAACGAAACACTTTGAAATGTTTCGGCCCCGCCGGGAATTGAACCCGGGCCCTCCGTGCGTGAAGCAAGTGTGTGTGTACTCACCTAGTTGTGGTTGCAGGGGTCGAGTCTGAGCTCCTGGCCCCGCCTCTTCACTGGCCGCTACTCAGTCACTCCACCTGCTCCATGAGCTTTATCATACCTCTCCTTAAAGCTATGTATGGATCCTGCCTCCACTACATCACTTCCCAGACTATTCCACTTCCTGACAACTCTGTGATTGAAGAAATACTTCCTAACATCCCTGTGGTTCATCTGAGTCTTCAACTTCCAACTGTGACCCCTTGTTGCTGTGTCCCACCTCTGGAACATTCTGTCTCTGTCCACCTTGTCGATTCCTCTCAGTATTTTATGTCATTATCATATCCCCTCTATCTCTCCTGTCTTTCCAGTGTCGTCAGGTCGATTTCCCGTAACCTCTCCTCGTAGGACATACCCGTTAGTTCCGGGACTAGCCTTGTTGCAAACCTTTGCACTTTCTCTAGTTTCCTTACATGCTTGGCTAGATGAGGGTTCCAAACTGGTGCTGCATACTCCAGTATGGGCCTAACGTACACAGTGTACAGGGTCCTGAATGACTCCTTATTATGATGTCGGAATGCTGTTCTTAGGTTTGCCAGGCATCCGTATGCTGCAGCAGTTATTTGGTTGATGTACGCGTCAGGAGATGTGCCTAGTGTTATACTCACCGGGCTTTGGCCCCCTAGACTGTACTCCAGTCTGTGGTCTTCTTTGCCCTTCCCCACTCTTCATGACTTTGCACTTGGTGGGGTTGAATTCCAGGAGTCAGTTGCTGGACCAGGCCTGCAGCCTGTCCAGATCCCTCTGTAGTTCTGCCTGGTCCTCGTCCTATTGAATTCTTATCAACTTACATCATCTGCAAACAGGAACACTTCAGAGTCTATTCCTTCCATTATGTCGTTCACAAATACCAGAAACAGCACCTGTCCTAGGACTGATCCCTGTGGCACCCTGCTTGTTACAGGCGCCCACTCTGACACCTCGCCACATACCATGACTTGCTGTTGTCTTCCTGACAGGTATTCCCTGATCCATTGTAGTGCCTTTCCTGTTATTCCTCCCTGGTCCTCCAGCTTTTGCACTAATCTCTTGTGTGGAACTGTGTCAAACGCCTTCTTACAGTCCAAGAAAATTCAATCTACCCACCCCTCTCTTTCTTGTCTTACTGCCGTCACCCTGTCATAGAACTCCAGTAGGTTTGTGATGCAGGATTTCCCATCCCTGAAACCATGCTGGCTGTTGTTGATAAGCTCATTCCTTTCTAGGTGCTCCACCTCTCTTCTGATAATCTTCTCCATGACCTTGCATACTATACATGTCAGTGACACTGGTAGTCGCACTGTTTCGAAAGATGTGTTGAAGATTGTCGTTAGTGGTACACATTGCACCTCTGCTCCCTCTCTCAGGACTCCTCAGTTGTATGTATTGTGTCCAACATCTGATGGTGTACCCCACCTCTCCGCCTTTCTGGAGGTCCTTCTATCTCTTCTGTGAACACTTCTTTGAATCTCATGTTGAGCTCCTATTTTTGTGACCTCCCCTCTTTCCTTCCTCAGCCTGATTACCTGGTCCTTGACTGTTGTTCTCCTCCTGATCTGGCTGTACAACAGCTATGGGTCAGATTTGGTTTTCCCTGCTATGTCATTCTTGTATTGTCTTTGGGCCTCCCTTCTTACCTGTGCATATTCATTTCTGGCTCTACGACTGGTCTCCTTATTCTCCTGGGTCCTTTGCCTTTTATACTTCTTCTATTCCCTAGCACACTTAGTTTTGCTTCCCTGCACCTTTGTGTGTGTACTCACCTAGTTGTGGTGGCAGGGGTCGAGTCATAGCTCCTGGCCCGCTCTTCACTGGCCGCTACTGGGTCACTCTCCCTGCACCATGAGCTTTATCATACCTCTTCTTAAAGCTATGAATGGATCCTGCCTCCACTACATCGCTTCCCAAACTATTCCACTTCCCGACCAGTCTGTGACTGAAGAAATACTTTCTAACATCCCTGTGATTCATCTGAGTCTTCAACTTCCAACTGTGTCCCATCTCTGGAACATTCTGTCTCTGTCCACCTTGTCAATTCCTCTCAGTATTTTATATGTCGTTATCATGTCCCCCCTATCTCTCCTGTCCTCCAGTGTCGTCAGATCGATTTCCCTTAACCTCTCCTCGTAGGACATACCCCTTAGCTCTGGGACTAGTCTTGTTGCAAACCTTTGCACTTTCTCTAGTTTCTTTACGTGCTTGGCTAGGTGTGGGTTCCAAACTGGTGCTGCATACTCCAATATGGGCCTAATGTACACAGTGTACAGGGTCCTGAACGATTCCTTATTAAGATGTCGGAATGCTGTTCTTAGGTTTGCTAGGCGCCCTATGCTGCAGCTGTTATTTGGTTGATGTGCGCCTCAGGAGATGTGCCTGGTGTTATACTCACCCCAAGATCTTTTTCCTTGAGTGAGGTTTGTAGTCTCTGTCCCCCTAGACTGTACTCCGTCTGCGGTCTTCTTTGCCCATCCCCAATCTTCATGACTTTGCACTTGGTGGGGTTGAACTCCAGGAGTGTGTGTGTATGTACTCACCTAATTGTGGTTGCAGGGGTCGAGACTCAGCTCCTGGCCCCGCCTCTTCACTGATCACTACTGGGTCCCCTATCTCCCTGCTCCATGAGCTTTATCATACCTCGTCTTAAAGCTATGTATGGTTCCTGCCTCCACTACATCACTTGCTAGACTATTCCACTTCCTGACTACTCTATGGCTGAAGAAATACTTCCTAACATCCCTTTAACTCATCTGAGTCTTCAACTTCCAATTGTGACCCCTTGTTTCAATTGGAAGTTGAATTCTGTGGGTTTTTTGTGTGTGTGTCCGTCCCTGGCCCAAGGTCTAAATCCGGCCCTGTTAATACTGGTATGTATTTATCTACTGGTAGTAGCACTGGTACACAGTCCAGTAACACTGGTACATAGTCCAGTAACACTGGTACATAGTCCAGTAACACTGGTACACAGTCCAGAAACACTGGTACACAGTCTAGTAACACTGGTACACAGTCCAGTAACACTGGTACACAGTCCAGTAACACTGGTACACAGTCCAATAACACTGGTACACAGTCCAGTAACACTGGTACACAGTCCAGTAACACTGGTACACAGTCCAGTAACACTGGTACACAGTCCAGTAACACTGGTACACAGTCCAGTAACACTGGTACACAGTCCAGTAACACGGGTACACAGTCCAGTAACACTGGTACACAGTCCAGTAACACTGGTACACAGTCCAGTAACACGGGTACACAGTCCAGTAACACGGGTACACAGTCCAGTAACACGGGTACACAGTCCAGTAACACGGGTACACAGTCCAGTAACACGGGTACACAGTCCAGTAACACGGGTACACAGTCCAGTAACACGGGTACACAGTCCAGTAACACGGGTACATAGTCCAGTAACACGGGTACATAGTCCAGTAACACGGGTACATAGTCCAGTAACACGGTACATAGTCCAGTAACACTGGTACATAGTCCAGTAACACGGTACATAGTCCAGTAACACGGTACATAGTCCAGTAACACGGTACATAGTCCAGTAACACGGTACATAGTCCAGTAACACGGTACATAGTCCAGTAACACTGGTACATAGTCCAGTAACACTGGTACATAGTCCAGTAACACTGGTACATAGTCCAGTAACACTGGTACATAGTCCAGTAACACTGGTACATAGTCCAGTAACACTGGTACATAGTCCAGTAACACTGGTACATAGTCCAGTAACACTGGTACATAGTCCAGTAACACTGGTACATAGTCCAGTAACACTGGTACATAGTCCAGTAACACTGGTACAAGTCCAGTAACACGGGTACATAGTCCAGTAACACGGGTACATAGTCCAGTAACACGGGTACATAGTCCAGTAACACGGGTACATAGTCCAGTAACACGGGTACATAGTCCAGTAACACGGGTACATAGTCCAGTAACACGGGTACATAGTCCAGTAACACGGGTACAAGTCCAGTAACACGGGTACAAGTCCAGTAACACGGGTACACAGTCCAGTAACACGGGTACAAGTCAGTAACACGGGTACATAGTCCAGTAACACGGTACAAGTCCAGTAACACGGTACACAGTCCAGTAACACGGTACACAGTCCAGTAACACGGGTACATAGTCCAGTAACACGGGTACATAGTCCAGTAACACGGGTACATAGTCCAGTAACACGGGTACATAGTCCAGTAACACTGGTACATAGTCCAGTAACACTGGTACATAGTCCAGTAACACTGGTACATAGTCCAGTAACACTGGTACATAGTCCAGTAACACTGGTACATAGTCCAGTAACACTGGTACATAGTCCAGTAACACTGGTACATAGTCCAGTAACACTGGTATAGTCCATGTAACACTGGTACATAGTCCAGTAACACCTGGTACATAGTCCAGTAACACTGGTACATAGTCCTGTATCTTTATCCTAGAGACAGATGAAGCTGTTTCTGGGCCTAGGAATCTGCATTATGTTGTACAGGGTAAACTGGGTTTCATTAATTACACCAGATGCTGCTCTGTAAGCTGTGGGTAGGAAGAACCACACTGCTGCTCCATACTTAATAATTATTACATTCATTCCGGAGCTCTAAACCTGTAGGGAGTCATAGAGCACCAAGGTAATGGAGGCAATCAGGTTTGATGCAAGGGAGGGTGGTTCCAATTGTTTGGATCAAGAGCCCTTCGCCGGCATCAAGGTACCCTTAACGGGGGTCCGTACTTAAGGAACATCAATAATAAATTCATACCATGCATTCCCTCCATCTCCAAACTTATAAGATTACGACTTTCAAGACATTTGGCATTTGAAACAGTCCATTGCGTAATGTGTTTAGAGCAAGTAGACACTCCCAAATTCAAAAGTGGCTTAATGTTTAGATGCTGACCTCCATGGTGTCACAATTGAAGCATAATTCCAGGGGGAGATCACGATATATGAACTTAAGTGGCACTAACAGTAAAATGACAGCTTTGCTCGGGGGTCCCAGCTGGTGGCTGCTGCTGCTGCTGCTGCTGCCTGCGTGTAAACAACACCAGCAACACCAACATACTCTCTACCCCTTACTCTCTCACTTTGAATTTTTATACAAAACACAATGATTTTTGCGAATCAAATTAGTTATCTATAACAATAAATTTATTTTGTACTTATCTGTATGTACAATGTGTAGATTAATAGATGTTGACCAGTACTTTAAAATTTCATTAGTTTGTAATCCTAAGTATAATAATGATGTGGGAATATTAAAGATGAATCTTTTATAATAGTGATGACTTCAACTTGTCTTATCTTCTTCTTGGGAGAGGAAATGAGATTACGAAAGGTAAATATCCACTGTATATCATAGCAATTATTGTGAAAGTTTTATGTTACTCGTTACCACCTTTCAAGACAACTGAAACCAATGGTACACATTCTTTAATAACTTTATTGAGTTATTCTAGAAAAAAAAATCTACATTGTTTTTTATATGTCCCATATCTTGTGTGCCTACAAGACCATTGTAAAAAGAAAGTTCGAATGTTATGTACCCGGTCTCAATAAGAACTTAATTAAAACTAAACAGAGATGATTTAACTCGTAGCTGTAGTGTATTGAGATAATGTAAGTTAATAGTAACTTCCCGTGGGTCTGTTGTGGAAAGATGTGTTCACCCCTTGACAAGGAGACACCTGCATAATCCTAGTTCATGCAGCACTTCTGGCCAATTCATCCATCATCACTAACTTGTATCAGTCCACTGTTGCATGAAGGCTTAGTGGACCCTATGCATGAACAGTCTTCTTACTTTACCTTCAGTCTTTGTGTATATTGTGATGGGTATATCTCCTGTGTGTGTGCAATGATCAAAAGTTTTCCTGAGTGTTTTGTAAGTAGGTTCAAGGTTTTCTTGAGTGTTTGTAAGTAGGTTCAAGGTTTTCTTGAGTGTTTGTAAGTAGGTTCAAGGTTTTCCTGAGTGTTTCTAAGTAGGTTCAAAGTTTTCCTGAGTGTTTGTAAGTAGGTTTCAAGGTTTCTTGAGTGTTTGTAAGTAGTTTAAGGTTTTCTTGAGTGTTTGTAAGTAGGTTTAAGATTTTCCTGAGTGTTTGTAAGTAGGTTCAACGTTTTCCTGAGTGCTTGTGAGTAGGTTACATGCAGCCTTGATGACAGTCGTGTAGTTAACAGATTTTAAACCCATTTAACTAACCAGCCTACCAGTGGATATCTGTAAATATTTTTATATGTGCAGAAACAGTCTTCTTCCTGTGCCTTCAGGGGTCTTGACGTGGATATTTGGAGCTCCTCACTCACAGTCACCTGCTTGCGAGGATCCTGCTCCTCTCTGTGTTGACAAAACTATAATAATAATAATAATTTTTATTTCAATGCATGTTACAAGTGTACAATGTTATTGGTAGTTACAAATATAATACAATTATAAAACTGTAATGCAAGGAGAGCCACTGGCATGCCATGGCATTAGGGGCAGTTTATTCTAGAGACTTATTCACTAAGTACTTAATGCTAAAGAAATTGATTGAGTTTATTCTAGTTCTATATTATTTAAATTATTAAATGGTTATACATACTATTTAAAGACAATACAAGAGAAATTGGTTGAGTTTAATCTAGTTGTAGAATTTATTTCAAATTACAGTATGTTGATGCTATACTAGTATAATAACAATACTAGAAATAGTTTTTAGAGTTTCATCTAGGTATATATTTTATTTCAAATTAAGAAAATGATGATACTATAAGATTTTAAATGACAATATGATGATATGAGATTGCAACAAGTGTTAAGGAGGATGAACATATCAAAATGAGATCTTCTTAAGTAAAATAATATTGGGTTTGGAAGTTTGTTACAGTATGAGTATTTAGTATAGGGTGAGTAGGTGACTTTTGAGAAGAGTCTTGAATTGATTTTCCGACAAGGTTAACTTGATATTTACTGGTAATGAATTCCAGATTTTGGGGCCCTTTATGTGCATAGAATTTTTACATTGGTTAGTATGGACTCGGGGTATGTCAAATAGTGATCTGTGTCTTGTGTCATGTTCGTGGGACCTATTAAAGTTGTTGAGGAGAATTCTGAGCGCAGGGTTAATATTAGCATGTAGAGTTTTATGTATGTAGAAGGCACATGAATAGGTATGAATATTTTTTATGGTGAGTAGTTTTAAGGTTCTGAATATAGGTGGAGTATGCTGTCTAGAGTGGGAATTTGTTATCATCCTGACCTGTAGAGGTTTTCGGGGATCTACGCCCCCGCGGCCCCGTCTGTCACCAGGCCTCGCGGTGGCTCAGGGCCTGATCAACCAAGTTGTTACTGACGTACGAGCTACAGCCTGGCTGGTCAGGGTACTGACTGTAAACTTTACTAGATGGATAACTGTCCCCAGAGACAACTCATAATCGTCAAGAAAGGCCAAAATATTTTATCTACACTGGTGTATTACCATCCATTCTGAAAAATATACCCTGACCTTACCGTCTCTAAATAATGCATAACCACATAAACTTGTTTAAATTTAAGCCTACTTAATTCCTGTCTGCATAAATAACTCAAATCTGATTATAACCAGATATAAGCATGTAAATAGTTCATTGCGACGGTAACTTATTTAGCTATCAAAACTTTGTGGCCCAGTTCCTGGACCCATTATGTGCCTCTGTAATCTTTTGACTACCTGGAGTTTACCTGGAGAGAGTTCCGGGGGTCAACGCCCCCGCGGCCCGGTCTGTGACCAAGCCTCATGGTGGATCAGGCCCTGATCACACTATGCCTGATCACACTATGGGTATCGGGTGAATAATAAAGATATTAAACTACTAATACTAAAAATAAACTCACTGCAAGCACACTGAACATATATGGGCTTTAGTTCTTATCTATACCACGAGCCTTCACCATTAAGCATTATCTCACGCCAGTATAATAAACTGATATGGCTAGAAGCTACAAGTTGCTATCTTGAAATATAAGTGCCGTGAGAAAAAGATTATTTGATTTGCATTTGTACACTAAGAGCCAACATAGAACTTAACGCTACCACCTATTAACTCTAAGGCTATGTAGCTTCTCCATCTTCAGTACAAATACTATGGGAAAATTGGCATGCAATTTTTATTGGCATCATTAGATACTCAGCAGTGTGAGCATACCTCTCACTCAACACTTGAACTTTAGTAAGTTTATTAAGCTACAGGTACACATAAGTGCAATTATCATACATAATAATATATACATAATAATATAAGTGTAAGTTACTTAGAATAATAACAAAAGTCGAATTCTGGACACAATGGAAATAAGTCCATTGTGTCCAGAATACGACTTCTAGCAAGACTGGAGTTTTCTAACAAATTTATGTAAACAAATTTCCCCGGGATACGACCCACAACATATGATTAGCTTTGCTGGTGATATAGTGATTCACACCACCGGATTCTCCACCACCCAAAAGATTCTTCACCATATACTAGTCTCGTATCCAGGGCCGGATTTAGACCTTGGGGGGCCCGGGGCACTTTAGGTGAGAGTTCGGGTTCGATTCCCGGCGAGGGTACAAACGTTGGGCGTGTTTCTTTACACCGGTTGTCTATGTTCACCCATCAGTGTAAAATGGGTACCTGGGTGTTAGTCGACTGGTGTGGGTCGCATCCTGGGACAAAACTGACCTAATTTGAACGAAATGCTCAGCATAACAAGTGGCTTTCTATATAGTAGTATGTCATTGATGTCAGCTAGGCCTGTATACCTTGTACATGCACTTGTAGTAAATAAAGATATTATTATTAATATTATTATTATTATAAATGAATACTAAGGTATGTTTCCATGTCTTCTTGCAGCTATTCGCAGTCCTATGTTTATATTCTTCACCTCAGCTTTGCAACATCTATAAACAGGAACATGCAGGAATAAGAACACATGCTGGTCCTTGTTCATTACCTTTGTAACTTGTGAGTTCATTACCTTTGTAACTTGTGAGTTCATTACCTTTGTAACTTGTGAGTTCATTACCTTTGTAACTTGCTCAGCTATCAAAACTTTGGGGTCCAGTCCCTGGACCCATTATGTACCTCTGTAATCTTTTGACTACCGCCCACACCATGGGTATGGGGTGCATAATAAAGATATCAAACTAAACTAACTCCTTGTTAGACCGGCTTAATATCCAACACTACAGTAGGCCTACTGGTCCATGCTAGACAGTTCTAACATCCAACACGCATACACTCTTCTAACCTATTTTTAAAACTACCAAAAGTTCTCGCCTCAATGGCGTTACCTAGGTGATTGTTCCACTCATCTACAATGTTATGGTTAAACTACAGTTGCTCTACATCTTTTCTAAATCTAATTTTGTATACGAAGAACGGAACTGAAGCGAGAACTGATGATTGTGGAATTGTGCTTTCTAATTCTCTCCTTTCCGGAGTATGAGTACTTGTATCCTGACAGCCTGACTACTGATAAACCAGGTAACAATGAGAGAACGGAGGATCGAACCCCCACCAACCCATTTTACTAAATGATCTACACGAGTTTTAGCACTATATGAACTACAATAAAATACAATCCATGTAATAACGTAGGTGTAATTACCGACATGTTAAATAAAAGGACACATGTGCAATTAACGCAACATTTCACTATGGCAACATTTCGCTCTGCAGGATCTTTGTAAAGCTGTTACCAAACAATACAGAGGGTATATATAGGCATAGAGCGACATGTAAAAGCATAATAACATAATGAGTACAGTAGACTAACTGGACCAGTTAGACTACTGTAGTAATTTAGGTCAGGTTAGGTAAGGTTCGTCAGGAAACAGGACAAGTGTTTCCTGACGCGGGTCTGAGATGATGACCCGTCGTTGGAGCTTTTGGTCATCTGACCGAGGCCTTTCACTGGCTTACCGGTCCAACCCTTTAAAAATTATTGTGATAGTTATAACCATTTCTTTTTTCATTTATGTAGTAACTTGTTTTTCCCCCTATATATAGATGAACTGACTGCTAACTTATTCAGCTATCAAAACTTTGGGGCCCAGTCCCTGGACCCATTATGTACCTCTGTAATCTTTTTGACTACCGCCCACAGGATGGGTATGGGGTGCATAATAAAGATATTAAACTAACATTATATATACTGTGTTCTCCCATTCTCTTGTATTATATACAGTGACCAACACCTAGTTTAGTTTAGTTTAAACTCTTTATTATGTACCCCATACCCATGGTGTGGGCGGTAGACAAAGGATTACAGAGGTACATAATGAGTCCAGGGACTGGGCCCCAAAGTTTTGATAGCTGAACAAGGTACAAAGGTAATGAACTCTAGGTAATAAACTCCAGGTAGATCTGGTCACAATCATGACCAAGTTACAAAGGTAATGAATCAATACCTGGAGTATACTGGATAGGGGTTCGGGGGTCAACGCCTCAACAAGGCCCCAGGACCAAAATGTTTCCAATAAAGATGTCCTAAATGTATAATGCCTTTGTATCCTTTCATCTATATTGTTGGTACTGTTATACCCCAATGTACATTCAAGGACCCCAATGTACATACAAGGACCCCAATGTACATACAAGGACCCCAATGTACATACAAAGACCCCAATGTGCATACAAGGACCCCAATGTACGTACAAGGACCCCAATGTACATACAAAAACCCCAATGTACATACAAGGACCCCAATGTACATACAAAGACCCCAATGTGCATACAAGGACCCCAATGTACATACAAGGACCCCAATGTACGTACAAGGACCCAAATGTACATACAAGGACCCCAATGTACGTACAAGGACCCCAATGTACATACAAGAACCCCTATGTACATACAAGGACCCCAATGTACATACAAGAACCCGAATGGAAATACAAGGACCCCAGTGGAAATACGAGGACCCCAGTGGAAATACAAGGACCCCAGTGGAAATGCGAGGACCCCAATGTAAATACGAGGACCCCAATGGAAGTACAACGACCCCAGTGGAGATAAGTTATTTTGACTTTCTTGGGTTATCCAAGGTAATTTATACATGTTACCTATGTATGATAATTTGTGTAACTGAATAAACTTACCGTCTATTTTCAAGGTTATCATAGCCATCCCCATGAAGAGGGTTATCATAGCCATCCCCATGAAGAGGGTTATCATAGCCATCCCCATGAAGAGGGTTATCATAGCCATCCCCATGAAGAGGGTTATCATAGCCATCCCCATGAAGAGGGTTATCATAGCCATCCCCATGAAGAGGGTTATCATAGCCATCCCCATGAAGAGGGTTATCATAGCCATCCCCATGAAGAGGGTTATCATAGCCATCCCCATGAAGAGGGTTATCATAGCCATCCCCATGAAGAGGGTTATCATAGCCATCCCCATGAAGAGGGTTATCATAGCCATCCCCATGAAGAGGGTTATCATAGCCATCCCCATGAAGAGGGTTATCATAGCCATCCCCATGAAGAGGGTTATCATAGCTATCTCCATGAAGAGGGTTATCATAGCCATCCCCATGAAGAGGGTTATCATAGCCATCCCCATGAAGAGGGTTATCATAGCACTGTCACTGATAGTTGGGAGTCCCCACCTAACAGTGTCAGTGTCTTCGTCTGCGGCACCTCCCTCACCTGACGCCAGTATATAAGCGACAGTCTTCCTGGCTGTGCTTCAGATTCTTCAAGACTACGGTGCTCTTCACCAACTCCAAGACTGAGGGACTGATTACCTCATCTCTTGTATATAGTTCTACATTTTTCACATTATGTCCTTGTATTGATAAAGCCACTGGATGGCGAAACGTCTACAAATAAAGATACCCAGATGTTGCATGTGTCTAAATTTTAATTTTGTCGTTAAATCACCACCACCAGATGTAGACCAAACGAAATGTAAACTTTGCCAGATGGACTATTGTCACACCCTGCGTCATTATCTACTGGAATGCGATAATATTAATGAATTCAGAGACAACTCACTCAGAAATGTTCAAGAAATGTCAAAGTATTTTATCCATAGTAGTATATTACACACCATTCTGGAGAAAAATGCCCTGATTTTGCTCACTGTAAATAAAGCATTATCACTTTTCTTGTGTGCGTGTGTACTCACCTAATTGTAGTCGCCTAAAAGTGATTGCAGGGGTCGATTCATAGCTCCTGGCCCAGCCTCTTCGCTGGTCGCTACTAGGTCCACTCCTTG
Organism: Cherax destructor; assembly: GCA_009830355.1. Lineage (NCBI taxonomy): Eukaryota > Metazoa > Arthropoda > Malacostraca > Decapoda > Parastacidae > Cherax > Cherax destructor. The sequence continues at coordinate 238,658 of WNWK01000596.1, forward strand.
CTCCATGAGCCTTATCGTACCTCTTCTTAAAGCTGTATATGGATCCTGCCTCCACTACAACACTCTCCAGACTGTTGCACTTCCTGACAACTCTATGACTGAAGAAATACTTCCTAACATCCATGTGACTCATCTGAGTTTTCAACTTCCAGTTGTGACTCCTTGTTGCTGTGTCACATCTCTGAAACATTCTGTCCCTATCCATCTTGTCAATTCCTCTCAGTATTTTATATGTCGTTATCATGTCTTCCCTATTCCTCCTGTCCTCCAGTGTTGTCAGGTTGAGTTCTCTTAACCTCTCCTCGTAGGACAAACCCCCTCAGCTCCGTCAGTCTTGCTGCAAACCTTTGCACTTTCTCTAATTTCTTGACGTGTTTGACCAGGTGTGGGTTCCTTACTGGTGCTGAATACTCAAATATGGGCCTGACGTACAGAGTACAGTATCGTGAATGACAGCGCTAGCATCCCATATCATAAAAATCTTTGAAAGGCTTCTATGAAGCAAGATCGCCACTCATTTAGATATCCATCAGTTACACAACCCAGGGTAACATGGGTTTATAGCAGGTCCCCCCTGCCTGTTTCAACTACTGGACCACTATGACAAGGTCCTGGATGCTCTAGAAGACAAACAAAACGCAGATGTAATATACACGGACTTTGCAAACGCCTTTAACAAGTGACCATGTTCCTCATATCAGACATAGACAGGGATGTAAGCCAGGGATGTAAACATGACAGTGTCCTCCATTGAAGACACTGCAAGACTCCAGGCGGACATCAACCAAATCTTTAAATGGGCCCCAGAAAACAATATGAAGTTCAATAATGAGAAATTTCAATTACTCCAATATGGAAAACGTGAGGATATTAAAACGATATCGGAGTATAAAACAAATTCCAACCACACAATAGAGCGAAAAACTAATGTAAAAGACCTGGGAGTGATAATGTCAGAGGATCTCACTTTCGAAGACCACAACATTGTATCAATAGCATCTGCTAGAAAAATGACAGGATGGATAATGAGAACCTTCAAAACTAGGAATGCCAAGCTCATGATGACACTCTTCAGGTCGTTTGTTCTATCTAGGCTGGAATATTGCTGCACACTAACAGCACCTTTCAAGGCAGGTGAAATTGCTGACTTAGAAAATGTACATAGAACCTTCACGGTAGGTTACTGAAAGCAGTGAAGAGTTTTTATGAGGATAGTGAGGCTCAAGTTAGAGTGTGTAGGAGGGAAGGGGACTATTTCCCAGTAAAAGTGGGCCTTAGACAAGGATGTGTGATGTCACCGTGGTTGTTCGATATATTTATAGATGGGGTTGTAAGAGAAGTGAATGCGAGGGTCTTGGCAAGAGGTGTGGGGGTTAAAAGATAAAGAATCAAATACAAAGTGGGAGTTGTCACAGTTGCTTTTTGCTGATGACACTGTGCTTTTGGGAGATTCTGAAGAGAAGTTGCAGAGGTTGGTGGATGAATTTGGTAGGGTGTGTAAAAGAAGAAAATTGAAAATGAATATAGGAAAGAATAAGGTGATGAGGATAACAAAAAGATTAGGTGACGAAAGATTGGATATCAGATTGGAGGGAGAGAGTATGGAAGAGGTGAATGTATTCAGATATTTGGGAGTGGACATGTCAGCAGATGGGTCTATGAAGGATGAGGTGAATCATAGAATTGATGAGGGAAAAAGGGTGAGTGGAGCACTTCGAGTCTGTGGAGACAAAGAACTTTGTCCATGGAAGTAAAGAAGGGATTGTATGAGAGTATAGTTATACCAACACTCTTATATGGGTGTGAAGCATGGGTGATGAATGTTGCAACGAGGAGAAGGCTGGAGGCAGTGGAGATGTCATGTCTGAGGTCAATGTGTGGTGTGAATATAATGCAGAGAATTCAGAGTTTGGAAATTAGGAGGAGGTGCAGGATTACCAAAACTATTATCCAGAGAGCTGAGGAGGGTTGTTGAGGTGGTTCGGACATGTAGAGAGAATGGAACGAGAAAGAATAACTTCAGAGTGTATAAATCTGTAGTGGAGGAAGGTGGGGTAGGGGTCGGCCTAGGAAAGGTTGGAGGGAGGGGGTAAAGGAAGTTTTGTGTGCGAGGGGCTTGGACTTCCAGCAAGCATGTGTGAGCGTATTTGATAGGAGTGAATGGAGACAAATGGTTTTTAATACTTACGTGCTGTTGGAGTGTGAGCAAAGTAACATTTATGAAGGGATTCAGGGAAACCGGCAGGCCGGACTTGAGTCCTGGAGATGGGAAGTACAGTGTCTGCACTCTGAAGGAGGGGTGTTAATGTTGCAGTTTTATAACTGTAGTGTAAAGCACCCCTCTGGCAAGACAGTGATGGAGTGAATGATGATGAATCAATTTCTTTCTTGAAGTTAGACGGTTCTGATTTCTTCCTTTTATAAATTACATTATTTTAACTTTAACCCTTTCAGGGTCCAAACCGTAGATCTACGCCATGAGCTCAGCTCACTCAGATAAGCTATGATCGGTAAATTTGGGCCTAGATATGAGAAAATGCATCTATGTGGTAAGTGTGCACCATATAAAGTAAATCCTGAAGCAAACAGTGCACAATGAGAAAAAAAAACTGACTGTTTTTTTATTAAAACATCAAACTTTGTGGTGTATTTTCATGTGGTTTTTACGGTTGTATTCACGGTTTCTTGGTCTCATTTGATAGAATGGAAGATATGTTACAGAAATAGAGATTATTTTAATTGGTTTTAGTTATGAAAATAGCTTCTAATTGAGCTCAAAGTAGCGGAAATGTTTGATTTTTGCTGATATTCAAGAGTAAACAAATCACATCACGCGACCAATACACGTCAACTGGTGGGCCTAATATACGTTTACAAATGCACTGATAGTGTTTATACAATATTACAATATTGCACAAGAGTAATTCATCTATTTTTTGGTATGAATAAAAATTCTTTATGTAAATAAAAAATCAAAATGGAATTCATCTGTAAAGCCTGAAAATGTAACTAATAAACAGAGGAAATGTTATTTTAGTGCCAGGAATGCCTGCATCATTGTTTATTCTGGACGCTGTTTTGAAATTGGAATATTTTGAACTTTGTGTGAAATTGGCGAAATTGCCAATTTTGATCACTTTACTGGCTACTTGAAAATGTTGATTGGGCAGTTTCTTGTGCTCAATCAATAAAATAGAAGAAATACTAACGAAATAGCTAAGAATTTGGTCAACTGGAATAATGTAATTGGTCTAAAATAGGAGTCAAAGTAGGCAAAATTGCCGAAATGTAAATATCACTAACAGTCAAATTTGCGATAGTGTAATTTCGTCAGTTTTCCACCAAATTTCGTAATTTTTGTTTTATTATCTTTAGAAAAAGATTCTTTATCATTTCATAGGATTTTTTTTTTTAAATTCTTGGACCCTTGAAAGGGTTAATGTCTAGTTAGTCGGTCGGTCGGTCGGTCGGTCGGTCGGTCCATTAGCAAATTATTACTATACAAAAAAAAATATATAGATAGATTATCTATCTATCTATATATATATATATATATATATATATATATATATATATATATATATATATATATATATATATATATATATATATATATATATATATATATATATATATATATATATATATATATATATATATATATATATATATATATATATATATATATATATATATATATGCAAAAAGATCTCAGTAAACAGGCAGGTGATATCAAAATATGCAAGACAACCACTATGAAAAATAGAAGAATTCCAAGCGCTTTCGTGACTATACAATTTGGTGACTCTCCTTGATAATTGAGTAGTCACTGAAAGCGCTGAATCTCTATTTTGTCATAGTGGTGTCTGTCATATATTATTATATATATATATATTATATATATATATATATATATCAACCAGTGTATCAACACAGTGTATCATAGATAGTGTATCATAGATCGACACTATATATATTATATAGTGTCGATGGAATATATTACAAACTGAAAATTATAGTCAAAGTTATTCTTAAAGTCAATAAAATTAAGAAAAATAAAATCAGACGTCTTCGAAACCTAACACATTTTTTTTCGAAAACTGCTGTTTATCATTCATTTTAATTAATTTCTTATTTGTAATTCAATTTGATTTCCATGTTGAGGGCCCCCAAACCTAAAGTGCCCCGGGGAGTTCCCAAGGTTTAAATCCCCGGCCCTGTCTGTAGGGACTGTTTCCACTTGGATCTTTTCGCTTGCGTAACTATTTCCATTAGGGTCCTTCCATAGGTTGATTTTCTACTGGAGTACTGCCCTAGAATGGCTGTTTTTACTGGGTTCCTTTCCTAGGATGAGTGTCTACTGGAGCCTTTTCCCAGGATGACTATTTCCACTGTGGTCTTCCTCTAATGAGACTAATTCCACTTTGGTCCTCTCCGAGGATGGTTGTTTCTACTGGCGTCCTTCCAAAGGATGACTGTTTCCACTGGGGTCCTTCCCTTCCAACATACAGTGTGGACCAACATACAGCGTGGACCAACATGCAGCGTGGACCAACATACAGTGCGGACCAACATATAGTGTGGACCAACATACAGTGTGGACCAACATACAGTGTGGACCAACATATAGTGCGGACCAACATACAGCGTGGACCAACATACAGTGTGGACCAACATATAGTGTGGACCAACATACAGTGTGGACCAACATACAGTGTGGACCAACATACAGTGTGGACCAACATACAGTGTGGACCAACATACAGTGTGGACCAACATACAGTGTGGACCAACATATAGTGTGGACCAACATACAATGTGGACCAACATACAGTGTGGACCAACATATAGTGTGGACCAACATACAGTGTGGACCAACATACAGTGTGGACCAACATACAGTGTGGACCAACATACAGTGTGGGCCAACACAGCGTGGACTAACATACAGTGTGGACCAACATACAGTGGACCAACACACATGTGTGACAACATACAGTGTGGAAGCTCTCGCTTCACACGCGGAGGGCCCGGGTTCGATTCCCGGCGGGGTGGAAACATTTCGACACGTTTCCTTACACCTGTTGTCCTGTTCACCTAGCAGCAAATAGGTACCTGGATGTTAGTCGACTGGTGTGGGTCGCATCCTGGGGGACAAGATTGAGGACCCCAATGGAAATAAGACAGTCCTCGATGACGCACTGACTTTCTTGGGTTATCCTGGGTGGCTAACCCTCCGGGGTTAAAAATCCGAACGAAATCTTATCTTATCTTAGACTTTAGGTGCCTGTCCAGTGCCTTCTTGAAGACAACCAGGGGTCTATTGGTAATCCCCCTTATGTATGCTGGGAGGCAGTTGAACAGTCTTGGGATATTAACAGTTTTTACTCCGGATATTAAAAGTTCCTATTCCGGATATTAATAGTTCATACCCGGGCATTAAGTTAATACCCCGGGTATTATGGTAATAATACACCGGGTATTAAGTTAGTACCCCGGGTATTCAGTTTATACCCCGGGTATTAAGTTACTACCCCGGGTATTAAGTTAATATCCCGAATATTCATAGGACTAAGTTAGTTTAATATATTTATTATGCACCCCATGCCCATCCCGTGGGCGGTAGTCAAAAGATTACAGAGGTACATAATGGGTCCAGGGACTGGACCTCAAAGTTTTGATAGCTGAGAAAGTTACAAAGGTAATGAACTCCAGGTAAATCTGGTCACAACCATGACAAGTTACAAAGGTATTTACAGCTTACAGAGGTACATAATGGGCCCCAAAGTTTTGATAGCTAAACATGGTACAAAGGTAATGAACTCACAAGTTACAAAAGTAATGAATCATGTAAGTAAATTTACTTACTTACGTTTATACATGGTTACAATCATGAACAAATTATAAAGTAATAAGCAATTCACCGTCCACACCCGGTCACAACACAGAGCGGTGCACATCCTGGTGCTGCGGTAAGTTCCCTGCTGTCACCCACTGTGGTCTTTGGCGCGTTCTTCACTTCTGGTTCATTCAGGTCAGGAAACAGCTCTGTATAGAATAACATCACCCCTGGAGTTGATCCGGCAACTCCTCCTGCTTGTGCTCCACCCTGGTCTCTACTACGTCTATCTCTACTAGTTTGATCAAGTCACAGGACCAGGCACTGCAGATGAAGAAACCTCTTTGATGACACTACTGGGGATTCCTACACTCCCTCAAGTAGGCTTTTGCAGCTTAGTTTAATACCCGTAATACGCACTCCGTACCCATCCTGTGGGTACGGAGCGCACAGACTAAGTAATGGGTCTAGGGAGTGGGTCCTAACATTTTTTGTTTGCTCAGCAAGTTACAGTAGTAATTAACTGCTTAAAATTTATTGTTTACAAAGTCCTGAATTGAGTCGCATAAACAACAATATTTATGAGTTATTTGCCTTACTCTTCATTTAGTTAATCATGATTATCTTTAGGTACCCGACAGTAATTATGAGCAACTTACAATGAATAAAGTTAGGGTATTTTTTCCCTTGAAGGAAGATAGTATGCCAATGGATAAAATACCTGGAGATTTCATGAACACCCTGGACAGCACGGCCTCCCTTCATGGGAGGAAACACTAAACCTGTAAGCGTCATATTGCACCTAGGGAACGGGAGATAATCAAGTATGATCTGAGAAAAAGGAGGGCAACTCAACCATTTGCATCAAGAGTCCTTCATTAGTATCAAGGACCTTCCCTTGAAAAGATACTCAGAGGAATGTCGTGTCGATGCCAGGGCGAGAATGCTTCCTGGTACCCGCCATCGCCACCAGGCTGAGGCAACACACATCACTCTTCGTAATTCCTTGCACGTACATTGCTCATATTGACCCTTATGGGTTTGGAGCTTAGTTTTGATTGCAATAATAATAACTACTGCTCGTATTGTTACACTGGACAAGTATGATATTATTAATGACTATAATATCGACAAGTTGAATATTCACTAACTTTTCAGTATGGTATACCATTAACAATATGACACTTGTGTGACACAATAATATATTCAACAACTTGTCTGTATTGTATTTCAATAACGTTATGATACGATGAGGAATTGGCTGTAGACACCAGGACGCGGAGATCTTGCATTTACCCTTCAGGATTGCGGAGTCCGGCTTCAGGTGGCTTTCACCCCACCGTCGGTCTTTTTCCTTCATCACCGGCATGCTGGAAGACAGTCTTATCGGTCTTATAAAAGGTCTTAGCCGCCATGGTCTTCTCGTCTTGACTGGTTTTCAATGGGGCAATGCTTTATCACTCTGGATTATTATTATAATCAAGAGGGAGCGCTAAACCCGTAGGATTAAGCAGCGCCTGTGGGGATGATGTTGAAGGTATTCAGGCTTAATTCAGGGAACCGGAGGACAGATCCAATTCCCTAGATCAAGAGCCCTCTCCAGCGTCAAGGAACCTTCCTTGAGGGGATCACTCTGGAGCATTCAGAATGCTCTGATAACAATGTCTTGACCCAGGTTATGTCTAATGGTATCTCTAGTGGTGGACTTTTCATTATTATTATTATTATAATCAAAAGAAGCGCTAAACCACAAGGGTCATACAGCGCAGCATGGATTTTTCAAGACTTGACATCAGCTCTCCAGCCATTTATTAATACTACTTACTAGGATCCCAATGGAAATAAGTAACTCTGTTTGACTTTTTTAGGTTATCCCATGTGTCTCTCTCCTCGTGTGGCATCATGACTAATGCTCTAGCCATAAAGGACCTCAATGGAAATAAGTCACTCTGACTTTTTTGGGTTATCCTAGGCTCTCTACACATATTACCTGGAGTTTACCTGGAGAGGGTTTCGGGGGGTCAACGCCCCCGCGGACCGGTCCGAGACCAGGCATCATGGTGGATCAGGGTCTGATCAACCAGGCTGTTACTGCTGGCCGCACGCAAACTCACGTACGAACCACAGCCCGGTTGGTCAGGTACTGACTTTAGGTGCCTGTCCATTGCCTTCTTGAAGACAGCCAGGGGTATATTGGTAATCCCCCTTATGTATGCTGGAAGGCAGTTAAACAGTATTGAGCCCCTGACATTTATTGTGTTGTCTCTCAGGGTACTCGTGGCGCCCCTGCTTTTCATCGGGGGAATGTTGCATCTCCTGCCGAGTCTTGCTTTCATAGGGAGTGATTTTCGTGTGCAGGTTTGGTACCAATCCCTCCAGGACCTTCCAAGTGTATATTACCATGTACCTCTCTCGCCTGCGTTCCAGGGAATACAGATCAAGGACCTTCAACCGTTCCCAGTAATTTAGGTGCCTTATCGTACTTATGTGTGCCGTGAAAGTTCTTTGTACGCTCTCCAGGTCTGCAATGTCTCCAGCCTTGAAGGGGGCTGTTAGTATACAGCAGTATTCCAGCCTAGAGAGAACAAGCGATTTGAAGAGAATCATCATGAGCTTGACGTCCCTAGTTTTGAAGGTTCTCATTATCCAGGCGAGATCCTCTGACATTATCACTCCCAGGTCCTTCACATTTCTTTTTCGCTCTATTGTATGGTTAGAATTTGTCGTATACCCAGATACATTTTTAATTTCTTCAAGTTTTCCATATCTGAGTAGTTAAAAATTCTCCTTGTTAAGATTCATATTGTTTAGAGTGGCCCATTTGAAGATTTGGTTGATGTCCGCTTGGAGTTTTGCAGTTTTCGATGGAGGTCACTGCCATGGCAATCCGGGTGTCATCCGCAAAGGAAGACACGAAGCTATGGCTGACATCTTTGTCTATGTCAGAAATGAGGATGAGGAATAGAATGGGAGCGAGTACTGTGCCTTGTGGAACAGAGCTTTTCACCGTGGCTGCCTGGGACTTTACTCTGTTTACTATTACTCTTTGTGTTCTATTTGTCAGGAAGTTATAGATCCATCTACCAACTTTTCCTGTTATTCCTTTATCACGCATTTTGTGTTCTATTACCCATGGTCAAACTTGTCGAAAGCTTTTGCAAGTCTGTATATATTACATCTGTATTTTGTTTATTCTCAACAGCATCCAGGACCTTATCATAGTGGTCCAGTAGCTGGGACAGGCAGGAGCGACCTGCTCTAAACCCGTGTTGCCCTGGGTTGTGTAGTTGATGGGTATCTAGGTGGTTGGCGATCTTGCTTCTTAGAACCCTCTCAAAGATTTTTATGATATGGGATGTTAGTGCTATCGGTCTGTGCTATCGGTTGTGGAGTGGGGCTATGTCTGTTGTTTTTAGTGTGTATGGGATGACCCCTGTGTCCATGCTCCCTCTCCATAGAATGCTGAAGGCAATTCTTGATGAACACGGAGTTTCATGAGTCTGGGCCTGGGGCAGAGTGCATGGGCATGCCATTTATTGCCTTTTCAAAGTCTTGTGGAGTTAGGATAATATCCGCGATTTTTGAGATGACCCAATTTTGGGTTTCGTTCATAAAGAATTCATTTGGATTGTCGACCCTTAGTCTGGGCAGCGGCTCGCTGAACACTGAGTCGTGTTGGGACTTTAATATCTCACTCATTTCTTGGCTGTCATCTGTTTATGTCCCATCCCGCCTAAGCAGAGGCCCAGTACTGGATGTGGATGCTGCTATGTACCTGGAGTTTACCTGGAGAGAGTTCCAGGGGTCAACGCCCCTGCGGCCCGGTCTGTGCCCAGGCCTCATGTTGGATCAGGGCCTAATCAACCAGGCTGTTACTGCTGGCCGCACGCAGTCCAACGTACGAACCACAGCCTGGCTGGTCAGGTACCGACTTTAGGTGCCTGTCCAGTGCCTGCTTGGAGACAGCCAGGGGTTTATTGGTAATCCCTTTTACGTATGCTGGGAGGCAGTTGAACAGTCTTGGGCCCTGACACTTATTGTGTTGTCTCTCAACGTGCTAGTGGCACCCCTGCTTTTCATTGGGGGGATGTTACATCGTCTGCCGAGTCTTTTGCTTTCGTAGGGAGTGACTCGTGTGCAAGTTTGGTACTAATCCCTCTAGAATTTTCCAAGTGTATATAATAATGTATCTCTCCCGCCTGCGTTCTAGGGAGAACAGGTTTAGAAACTTCAAACGTTCCCAGTAATTGAGGTGGTTTATCGCAGTTATGCGTGCTGTGAAGGTTCTCTGCACATTTTCTAGGTCAGCAATTTCACCTGCCTTGAAAGGTGCTGTTAATGTGCAGCAATATTCAAGCCTAGATAGAACAAGCGACCTGAAAAGTGTCAACATGGGCTTGGCATCCCTGGTTTTGAAGGTTCTCATTATCCATCCTGTCATTTTTCTGGCAGATGCGATTGCTACAGTGTTATGGTCCTTGAAGGTTAGATCCTCTGACATGATCACTCCCAGGTCTTTGACATTAGTTTTTCGCTCTATTGTGTGGTTGGAATTTGTTTTATACTCCGATGAGATTTTAATTTCCTCACGTTTTCCATATCGGAGTAATTGAAATTTCTCATCATTGAACTTCATATTGTTTTCTGCAGCCCATTTAAAGATTAAGTAAGTAAGTAAGTAAGTAAGTTTATTCAAGTATACACAAATACAGTTACATAGATTATCATACGGGACGACCCCAGTGTCCATGCTCCCTCTCCATAGGATGTTAAAAGCACGTGATAGGGGCTTCTTGCAGTTCTTGATGAACTCGGATTTCCATGAGTCTGGGCCTGGAGCGGAGTGCATGGGCATGTCATTTATCGCCTTTTCGAAGTCATTTGGCGTCAGGGTAATGTCAGATAGGCTTGCGTCTACCAAGTTCTGTGGCACTCATAAAAAATTCATTTAGGTCTTCGACTTTCAGTCTGGTTAGCGGCTCGCTAAAAACTGAGTCATACTGGGACTTTAGTAGCTCACTCATTTCCTTGCTGTCATCTGTGTAGGACCCATCCCGATAATCTATGTAAATGTATTTGTGTATACCTGAATAAACTTACTGACGGTAGCTGCACAACCCTGACCAATGTCATATAGCTCCCTGAGCCTGGTGATGTTGTTCAATGTTTTCCTAACCTATAGTCATGACCTGCTTTCACTGGTGACGCCGCCTATAACTGCTCGTATTTCAAGGTTTTTTCCTTGTATTGTTCTGATGAAACCACTGACTGGCGAAACTTTTCCACGATAACGATACCCAAATATTGCACAAGTGTCTCATTCTTCAGCAAGATATCTTATTAATGAAAATAAGATACCAGATATACTAAGCAAATTTCCTAAATTTGTTTGTAATAGATAAGTGAACTGTAGATACAAATCCAAATGTACACCTGTTAACCCTTTTGAGGCCTAGTTACTAGGCCTTTTGGGTATCGATATGCTCTTGCGCTACCCTCCACAGGATAGATATGGGGCGCACAATAAACTAGCCACTTCGGTGGCAAAATCTAAATGTAAATCTGCAGGGCTTGTCACTGTAAGATATCATCTGATGGTAGTGTCACTATTCGGTAGCAATCGTTTGGCCACGGTTTTGGATATACTTAATGCAGTGCCAGGCTTCTGTGATATAGGCTACTGGTGACAACTGTCACAGAAGCTTCTAAACATTTTCATGTACATAAGTAATTTTCATGAAATACCAGCACGGCTTCATTACACTTGGCAGTGTCTCTTATGCTGGTGTGTTAAATACTGGTATTATTTTGTTCATCCCAGGTATAGAACACTTCCATCACGCAACATTTATTGACTAGTTTCGCTCTCAAGCAAGATTCCTTGATGTCGGTAAGGGGGCTCTTGATTCAAGGCATTAGATCTAGTCAGTCCTTCCCTTCCTTGGATCCCATTTTCCCAAGTGCTGTATGACCTCCTACGGGTTTACCTCTCGCTAAACCACTTTTATAATAACAATTGATTTGAATGTTTCCATCGGCTCTTGAATGTCTTCCAAATTTGCAGAAGTCATCCCTGATTAAGATTCAAAATAATTTTGTGAACATTTATAAATTGTTACAATATTAAATTGGGAAGTATTTTGCACTGGTTCTAAAAAATCATATTTTTATATAGAATATTTAGCAACTAAATCTAGGATCTAGGATTTAAGATTTTTTATTTGGATAATTATAAGGGTAAAATTAAAGCGCCAAAATTTCCTTCTTGCAAGTTTATTTATATAATATTACTCCTGGAAAATGTATTAAGATGTAATGAGTCATAATTTTAGAAATTTCTGGAAGTTACTAGAATGTGGATTATAGCGTAGTGTGTGTGTGTGTCCCGCCGCTGCTGCTGTGTGTTGTGGTTCTCTGTACACTGTCGCCTTCACCTTATTAACCATGGTCAGCCTTTATCTCTCTTATTTTACCTCTAATGTTGATGTTTTTGAGTTGTTTATTGCAGTATGTATGTCCATGGTGTGTGTGAGGTGTGTGTGTGAGGAGGGAGAGGTGGTAATAACGTCAGCATGGCCCGGTGTGGCCGCTCCTGTCGTCTGTTGACTTGTCATCTCACATGTTACTCTTCTCGCTCTGTTTTGTGTGTTTAAACCTCAGTAGTCGAGTAAGCTTCACTTTAACGTGGAGTGTTGGCCTTAAAAACTTAGAATTAAAATTGGGAAGAGAGGTATTTATTTTTATTGTTAGTCTATAGTTATTATAACTTGGGTTATTCCAGGTTTAGTTTTGCACTGTTAAAATGTCTTTTATTTTTTAGGTTTTAGATAAAGCATATAAATAATTCTGACAGCAGATTAAGTGTATTTGCCATGTTATGAATGTGTGTTTGAGTCTAGTTTATAATGTTACGTTATAAAGTTGCCGGGGCTCTGTCCTGGGAGTAACTCGCATTTTGACCACATTTTTTATCAGTGCTCTTGAGGGCACGATAAAAAGTACGTGACATATATTAAGTTTAAGATAACCCAGTAAAGTTAATGTAGAGGTTAAAACTTACATACGAGGTTGATATAAAAACTTGAAAATTTTTATCGTAATTGCAGCACTTGGGTAAAGCAAAATGTAGTTGTTAATTTGTTTATCAACTACACTGCAATTAAGGATAGAGTTGAGTTATAATAAAATACTTAGGATTAGTACCTCCTCAAGGAAAGATGATTTTATGCCAGTGAAGGGTTCTTCATCCAAGGAACTGGAATCGTCTTTCCTTTCCATTCCACAGGTGCTATATAACTCCTGTGGGTTTAGCACTTCCCTCTGATTAAATAAATTTTGGGTTAGTAACCTTAGAGGGGCTAGTGGCTCAAGTGGTAGTACCTTCAGTTTAATTTTGAAGGAGCTAGGTTTGATCGCAGCATAAGTTGAAATGTTGGGTATATTTCTTTACCCCTGTTGCCTCCTTTCACCTAAGAATAACTAGGTACTTTGGTGATGAATGTCATGTGAAACACCTGGGTATCATTTTTGACAAGACATTTTCCCCATGCAGCATGATTTTTTTCAGTCTAATAAAGTATAAAAGTAACCTCTGTCTTTGACTGAAAAAAGAAATCTTGCCTCGCAGGTGAAACTTCTTGTCATTATTATATAGTTACTCATGTGTTGCACATGAGTAGCTACATGTCGGTATTGTAGCTACTCAACTTGTCAGTATTGTATACTGACAAGTAGCTACTCAACGTGTCAGTATTGTGTACTGACAAGTAGCTACTCAACTTGTCAGTATTGTATACTGACAAGTAGCTACTCAATGTGTCAGTATTGTGTACTGACAAGTAGCTACTCAACGTGTCAGTATTGTGTACTGACAAGTAGCTACTCAACTTGTCAGTATTGTGTACTGACAAGTAGCTACTCAACTTGTCAGTATTGTATACTGACAAGTTGAATTTGTTAGCTGACTGTTGTGGGTGGCATCTTGGGGAAGTGGATACCAAAGAAACAATGGAAAAAAGCCTGACATAGTGGATTTATTAGGCTTTTTTGGGGTTACCAATTCTCTGAGTTCATAATCCGAATAAAATCTTCAACCTAGGTTAACCCAGGAAGCCAAACAGTGCTGCTGATTTTTCCATTGGAATATCATTATAAATCTCAGGCGTCCAGCAGTCATCAACTTTTTAAATCACAGATGTTAGCGAGTTATCCAGGTGGCAGGATTGACTGACTTGTTAAAATATAAATAAAAGTTATCTAACAATATAATTTAGAATTTGCTCAAGTTTAGTTAGTGCACACAGATAGTTTTATTAAATTTGACTAAAATGGAGATCAGGTTCTTGTGAGACTGTATGCATTATTTTATTTTTTAAAATATACAAGCATTCTGTCACCCCTATACAGATTGCTATTTCTTGTGCAAATTGTTTTGGGAGATACAGTATTAGCAAAAATATTACCTTTATTTTGGCTCAGATGCTTCATTAGGGCCAGTCAGTTTGTCTTGCAATATACCATTTCCATAGCTTCCACCATCGGTTCAAGGTAAAGTTACTGTATATGAGGTTATTTTAGGTTGGGTCACACTGGGGTTTCTTGTGTTAGGCTAGGACAATTTTAAGAATTCATTATTGCCCAGATCAAATAAGGACCTGATCTTCATAATTATCCTAAATTATATATTTAGGAATTCTTCACCATTATGAAAATATTGAAACTTTTTGATCTATCAATGACTTAACAACTGTGTGATCACTGTCATTTGTTAAAATACAACTGTGAGTTACCTAACATAATTTAGCTTTAGTTAAGGTAAGTTATGCAAGGTTAGGTTACTGCTTATCTATATTTTCATTAAATTAGTATGAAGGAGAACTCTTTGCCAAAATGAAAATATTGTGGACCTTTTCTTGACTTACTGATGACTTGGGAATGTCGGTGAGATCACTTGCATTTCCTTTTAAGGATGTGACCCACAAGGCGAATAACTTCTATGTATCCATTTATTGCTAAAAAAACAGGCAGCAGGTGTTAAAGATTCTTGCTTCATCCTGGGTTTGATTTGGGTACTTTAAGTTTTGAAGGTGCTGAATGTGTAACCACTAGGCCATGAGGTACCCATCAGTTATAACAGAATCAGCGACAACCAGTCTTGCATAAATTTCATAATAGAGCAGCTAAATAAAATTTTACCAGGGTTACCATAACTAAATATTTAATGAGTTCAGTTACCTCACTTTTTTCCAGGCTAAGCTCTCGGAAGTAATGATCCTAATTTAATTGGTCAGTGTTTCGGATAAGAGGGAAATAGTGTACGTAGTTAGAAAACCCTCATAGGTAGAAAGTTTTAAGTACACGAGTGAAAAGGAGCTATCAAAAATTCATTAAGATGTAGGCATAATTAAGAACTAGACTTGAAAGATATTTCAAGCAGTATTAGTAAGTCTGTTTTATTAAGTATCTAATTCTTGTTATAATTTTCTATTTCAAGTTTTCCCTATTAAATTATATGTATGTACATGCTAATATTGATCCTGAACTGAGTCTGTCTGAAGTTTACAGTAATTTCCATTCTAGTCTCCATATTGTAAAATGGACAGAAGTTCTGGAGAAGGATAATCAAGTTGATCCCTGTATCAAAAATGTTTCCTGTGAAGATAGGCTGAAGGGACTGAATTTTCTCTCTGGAAATATATAGAATTTAATATTCCTGGGTACTCACCCATTCATATTGGACCTGAAAATGTGAAAGATAGTTTTTTTTTTTTTTTTTTTTTTGAGTGTTAGAGGCTTGTGTGAATACATTAGATAGGAGTGAGTGGAGGCAAGTAGTTTTTATGATCTGATGGGCTGTTGGAGTGTGAGCAAGGTAATATATATGAAGAGATTCAGAGAAACCACTTAGCTGGGCTTGAGGCCTGAAGGTTGGAGGTACAGTGCCTGCACTCTAAAGGAGAGATGAGGATGTTGGGGTTTGGAGGGTCAGTTGAACTGTCTTGCTTCTGGCAAGACTGTGATTGAATGAAGAGATAAGATTTTGTTTGGATTTTTAACCTGGAGGGTTAATCGCCCAGGATAAGCCATTTGTCAGTGCATCATTGTCCCTGGGACTGTCTATCTTATTTCCATTGAGGTCATTTAATTTTGCCCCCAGGATGCGACCCACAACAGTCGACTAACACCCAGGTACCTACATGGTGTTAGGTGAACAGGGGCAGAAGGTGTAAGGCAACATGCCCATCATTGCCATCCGTATCTGGGATTGAACCACGAACACATGGTATCAGAGCTGAGTGCACTCTGTTTCACACAGGGAAAGTGTTTTCCTCCGTATTGAGCTGCCCTACATAGGTGTGAGATGGCTGTTAAAAAATTATTAATTACTAATGCATTATACTGTAGTATACAGTACACTATTTCATTAGAAAAATGTTCTTGTACGTAAATTATCACTTGACAGAGCCAAAAAATTTTGTTACAAGTTCATGTAGAAAATTTAATTTCTAGCTTCTATTAAGTTTAGCTATTTTTTTATGTAATGTGCCTATAATTGCATTGATCTTGGATGCCTGGATATTTTTACTTACAGCAACCACAGATCATATTAATGAAAGAGGGGACAGACTCCTCCCAGGGCAAACCACAGTTAATCTCGAACATCAATGCTTGTGCAGCTGTTGTCGATGCCATCCGGACTACTCTTGGGCCACGTGGTATGGACAAACTCATTGTTGATTCCAAGGTATGTGTCATGCAATTATGAACTTTTATTCAATAAACTACCATTATAAGGTTGGATATCTTGCAATTATCCTCCATACTTTTTTTTTTTAAATCTCCTGCAGAAATCTTAAAAATATTTTAAATAATTTCCTGACTTGTACATTACCTGTAGCACTTCATATTTGGTTTATTCCTACATCCTCCTACTTGTGTTGCTTATTATCCACTATAGTACTAGATGGTACTAAATTTAATTAAAAAAAAAAACATTTTCATGAAGCAGTATTGCTATTAATTTTTGTCAAATTTAGAATGTTTTTCTGTAAAAGTTTGAATATTAAAAATAAAAACCACACATTTTTTATGATATGGAGTTTATATGGATGTGTTTTTCACCAGGGACAAGCAACAATCAGCAATGATGGAGCAACAATAATGAAGCAGTTAGATATTGTTCATCCTGCAGCAAAAATTTTAGTAGATATTGCAAAATCTCAGGATGCTGAGGTGAGGATTTCTATTACTATTTCACTTTAGTCCTGGAAATGGGAAGTACAATGCCGCCTGCACTTTAAAGGAGGGGTTTAGGATATTGGCAGTTTGGAGGAATGTCTAAACTGTCGTATCTGAGCGCCTCTGCAAAGACAGTGATTATGTATGAGTGATGGTGAAAGTGTTGAATGATGATGAAAGTTTTTTCATTTTGGGTTTTTCTTTTTGGGTCACTCTGCCTCAGTTGGAAACGGCTGATGTGATAAAAAAAAATATATATATATATAGTATACAGACAATTATTTTAATGCAGTATCCTTTGTGGGGTTAGGGAAATTCAGTTAAACTCCACTAGGTAGAAATTTAAAGTTCTGATACTTTCAATAATACAGTAAAACCTCTCGTTAACAGACTAATGGGGGAGGGGGTGTATGATAATGCCGATTGTCTGCAACTCGCGAATTATGAAAATAATACTTAACCCTTTGGGGGTCGGTGCTGTACTAGTACGTTTTACGAGCAGGGGTTGGTGCCGTACTAGTACGCGTAAATTCTAGCGGCCTCAAATTAAGCGGGAAACGGCTGGTAGGCCTAAATATGAAAGAATGGGTCTGTGTGGTCAGTGTGTGCAGTGTAAAAAAAATCCTGCAGCACACACTGCATAATGAGAAAAAAACTCCGACCGTTTTTTTCGTTTAAAACAGCGACTTTGCAATCTATTTTCGTATGGTATTTATTGATGTATTCTCGTTTTCTTGGTCTCATGTGATAGAATGGAAGATATATTACAGAGATAGAGATAATTTTGATTGGTTTGACAATGACAAGTACCTTGAAATTGAGCTCAAAGTAGCGAAAATGTTCGATTTTCGCCGATGTTCAAGAGTAAACAAATCACACCATGCGTCCAATACACATCAACTGGCAAGTCTAATATTCTTGCACAAGTGCACTGATATTATTTATACCATTTTTACAATGACAGTAAATCTTCTATTTTTTGTGAGAATAAAAATTCAAAATGGAAAGCAAAAGTAATGTAAGAGAGGCCTGGAGACATGACTAATGAACAGATAAGATGTTATTTTAGTGCCAGGAATGTCTGCCTTGTTTATTCTGGACCCTATTTTGAAATTGGCATCGTTAGAAATTTGTGTGAAATTGGCCAAATTGTAATTTTCTGACCACTATTTTGGGTAGTTGAAATTGGTAAATAGGCGGCTTCTTGTACTCAATCGATAGAAGAAATGGAGTTCTAGCAAAATAGCTATGATTTTAGTGGACTGGAACATTGGAATTGGCCAAAAATAGGGCTCAAAGTGGGTGAAATTGCCGATGCGTAAACATCTTCGAGACCGATAACTTTGCGAGAGCATAATTCCGTACGTTTTCATTCAAATTTCATACTTTTGGTGTCGTTATGATCGGAAAAAGATTCTTTATCATTTCATAAGATTTTTTTTTTTTTTTCCAAAAAAATTTTTGACCCTGAGAACGTGTTTCTGAGAAGGCCTGTCGACCAACAAAGGGTTAATGATCATCCGGACAAGCCTGGCCCATGCCTGGGCTCCGAGAGTAGTAAGACTCGAAACTCATCAAAGGTATATCAAAGGTAAAGGTATATCTGGTTGTCTTCTGAAGTAGTGGACTTGGTCTGCTAATGCAGAATATGGGTATTGTAACCTGTAGTACTACTACAGTACAGTATTATATTGTATAGTAATTTTATAGTACTCTACATAATTTATAGAAATTTTGCTTACCTTTTTGTGCTGGAGAGATGAAGTGTAAAATGCTGTGAATGATAGTGGTGACACTCAGAAGAACTTTGAGTCATAGAAACTGTAGAGCTTTAGTGAAAATAATGCAGATAGCTGAGAAGATGGTTTGAGGATAACTGGTGTAAATTTTGGCATGAAACTAACATAGTACTGTATATACTGTGTTGTTGTACTTATATACCTCATATGGGTTGCTGATATTGAAATAATTTTTTCTTTCAGGTTGGGGATGGCACTACTACTGTTGTGTTGCTGGCTGGGCAGTTCTTGGAACAGTGCAAAACCTTAATTGAAGAGGGCGTCCACCCACATGCTATTGTCAGAGCTTTTCGGCGTGCTACAAATTTGGCAATAGAAAAGATCAATGAAGTTGCTGTTAAAGTTAGTACTTTGTTGGATGGAAGGATAAAAGTATTTTAGTAACTTGGTATTTATGAATATGACTTTGTCCCATGGGGAAGTGGAACAGAATTCTTCCTCCGGAAGCCATGCGTGTCGTAAGAGGCGACTAAAATGCCGGGAGCAAGGGGCTAGTAACCCCTTCTCCTGTATATATTACTAAATGTAAAAGGAGAAACTTTCGTTTTTCCTTTTGGGCCACCCCGCTTCTGTGGGAAACTGCAAACGTGTTGAAAGAAAGAAAGAAAGACTTTGTCCCATTTCTGCTTGTGAGCTTTATTTGTCAAATAAAAAAAAATGCAAAATAGAATATGCAGAAATTTAAATATTTTTTATAAAATTTCAGATTAACTGAAAAACTGGAAAATCAAGGACTTAGTTTCATGGTTTTGTTCATATTGCTTAGTGTCAAAAGATGGTATTAATGAGTAAGAACATGGTACATGGTTTAAAACCATTTTTTAGTGAATTGGTATCTTGATTCAAGGAATTGGAGCTACCCCTTCACTTCAGATCAAACCTAATTGCCTCCTATTCTCCAGGTGCTGTATTCTATATTCTTCCATATTAGGAGTCTTGAATTGAAATTGCTGAGCAACGGGGATGTTTGGGACCAGATTTGAAACATTTTAAAGGCTGTTTGATTTTTAATAGCTTATTTTTAAATAATTTTTAGTCAAAACCTTGACTGTCAAGTAGTTCAGTGCAAATTAATGTCTTTTGACATAAAGACCCTCCCTTGTCTTTTTTTGTCACATCTAAGTAGATTTTACCCAGATATCTCAATTTTGTTGTTAAAATGGGTTTTAATATGGGTCTCTGAAAGCTGTAAGCATTGCATTTGATTGCCTCTGAGGAATACACTAATAAACTGCATTTTTATTTTTGTTGCTTTGTTTAAGATTACACATTTGCAAAAAAAAAAAAAAAAATGTTATGTTTTTTTCCTTTTCATTAATAGTGTACAGGGTCTGTGGCTCTGAAGTGCCAGTCACTGGCTTTGTTTCCAGGTCATGTCATGTCTCATTTCAATTTTCTTCTCTTAGCACTAAGAAAATTTTTGGTTTGTATGATTGTAATTTCCATGTTCAGTTTGATGTTCGTATTCCTCATGGCCCTCTGTTTGCATTCAAGCCTAAGCAATTTGTATGCACTCATATTTATTTGTCCATGTTCTGTATTTGTATGGTGTCTGCATTGCTGTTCTTCTAGGCTATTCTGGTTTCACTCCTCTAACTGCTTATCACTAACTTCTCCTGTACTGTGTGGTGATGGTTGATTACTCAAGGTTTTAGATTTGTCTTTTTGTTTTCCTTTTTGTCTGTGCAAGGCAAGACAAAAGTAGTCTTCAGTTTGGCCTGATATCTCCTTTTAATAATTGAACTATCTTAAAAAAAAATAGAGGATTATCCTTAGCACAGATCCAGTAAATATTTCATTCCTGTTATTCTTTCTTTTTCTCCCCTCTCAGAGATGTGCATTTTGTATGAGCTACCACATTCCATAGTTAACAGTGCCTTCATATGGGTAAAGATGCTGATTTGTTACAGAGGGAGCAAGTTTCCTCTGCAACTCTTGGCTGCATAATATGGTGGATATTTGCTTATATGTATCTGACCCACTTGCTGCTTGTGTAAGGCTTGTTGACAGGCTGTGAAGCTTACTGTGAAGTGGGGGTAGCAGGGAGTTTTGTGGTTTGTTGTGGGAGTAGCATGGGAGTGATGATTGGCTGGTTGGGGAGGGTTAAATGGCAGGCTGTGAGGGTAATTTGCTACTGTGCCATCAACATATCACCCTCTCGGAATAGTCGTTAGATGAGCACTTTTATGCATTTATTTCATTTGGTTTCTATTGTTTTTAATAATTACATGCATTCTTTCAGTGATGTCAAGATTGTGCAATTGGACTGGTTTGTGGCATTTTTTGGCATTGTTTCCACACTGTTGGTCCCCTTAAGGGAGGTTCCTTGATGACAGTGAGGGGCTCTTAATCTAAGGAATTGGACCTGTTCTCCTCTTCCTTGGATTGATTCTGAATGCTTCATATTCCCCAAGGTGCTATATGATCCCTTATGGGTTTAGCGCACTCCCCATGAATGTAATAATGATAATCCTATGATTTTTATATGTAGCAACACTACTAATTTATCTCATTAAATTGGCTTTGATTTGCACATGGGCTCTGGCAGTAGTCTCTTGGAACTCATCAAAGGTGCTTCACTGATTCCACTGGATTCTTTATATGTTGCTGCTGCACATTTCTGTGTAGCAGCAACATGATTCCTACACACACTCCTTGTTTTGGGAAAAGCTATTTCATACTCTTGTGGTAAATTAGTTTCAGTCAAAGGCTATAAATATTTGTTCTGAGATTTATTTTTATGTATCTGAATTAAGCAGTGAAAGAGCTAATGTTGCCCATATAATAAAGTATTTGGAAGAATAGATCTATGACATTTATTCTTTGAAACAAAAGAGAAGAATTAATTTCATAAAATTAATATACATACTGTATTTCATTATTGTTTAAAGATTCCAACTGAATTTAGGGTGATCTAAAATAGGTTGGGGATAATTAAACTAAATTGTGATTGTGTAGATTAAGTTTTGACACAACCTAAAGCAATGCATGCCATGTTAATTCACAAAAGTATCTTAGCAATACATTATAGAAATTCTTTCTTTTCTTTCAACGCGTCGGCCGTTTGCCACCGAAGCTGGGTGGCCAAAAAGGAAAAATGAAAGTTTCTCCTTTTACATTTAGTAATATATACAGGAGAAGGGGTTACTAGCCCCTTGCTCCCGGCATTTTAGTCGCCTCTTACGACACGCATGGCTTACGGAGGAAGAATTCTGTTCCACTTTCCCATGGAGATAAGAGGAAATAAGAACAAGAACTAGTAAGAAAATAGAAGAAAACCCAGAGGGGTGTGTGTATATATACAGTGGTCCCTCGGTTTTCGTGCATCTCCAAACTCTAACATTTATGTAAGTGTATTTTCGTAAGTGCTGTTGCAAGTGTATTTTTGGGGATCTGAAATAGACTAACCTACGTGACATTATTTCTTAAGGAAGTAAATTCGTTCGGTAATGGCACTTGAGCAGCATTCTTGAACGAATTTTCGGCGAAAACCGAGGGACCACTGTATACAGTGGTACCCCGGTTTACGATGGTCTCCAAACTCGCCCTTTTATGTAAGTATATTTTTTTAAATGCTTTTGTAAGTGTATTTTTGGGGGTCTAAAAGGACTAGTCTATTTTACATTATTCCTTATGGGGATAAATTCATTTGGTAATGGCACTTGAACATCATTCTGGAACGAAAAAATATTGTTAACCTGGGTACCACTGTATATATATATGCTTGTACTGAAGGCTGTAAAGAGTTTTTATGAGGATAGTGAAGCTCAGGTTAGGGTGTGTAGGAGAGAGGGAGATTACTTCCCGGTAAAAGTAGGTCTTAGACAGGGATGTGTAATGTCACCATGGTTGTTTAATATATTTATAGATGGGGTTGTAAAAGAAGTAAATGCTAGGGTGTTGGGGAGAGGGGTGGGATTAAATTATGGAGAATTAAATGCAAAATGGGAGTTGACACAGTTACTTTTTGCTGATGATACTGTGCTTATGGGAGATTCTAAAGAAAAGTTGCAAAGGTTAGTGGACGAGTTTGGGAGAGTGTGTAAAGGTAGAAAGTTAAAAGTGAACATAGATAAGAGTAAGGTGATGAGGGTATCAAACGATTTAAATAAAGAAAAATTGGATATCACATTGGAGAGAGGGATTATGGAAGAAGTAAATGTTTTCAGATATTTGGGTGTTGACGTGTCAGCGGATGGGTTTATGAAGGATGAGGTTAACCATAGAATTGATGAAGGAAAAAGGTGAGTGGTGCATTGAGGTATCTGTGGAGACAAAAACGTTATCCATGGAGGCAAAGAAGGGAATGTACGAAAGTATAGTGGTACCAACACTCTTATATGGGTGTGAAGCATGGGTTGCAAATGCTGCAGCGAGGAGGAGGCTGGAGGCAGTGGAGATGTCCTGTCTAAGGGCAATGTGTGGTGTAAATATTATGCAGAAAATTCGGAATGTGGAAATTAGGAGAAGGTGTGGAGTTACTAAAAGTATTTGTCAGAGGGCTGAAGAGGGGTTGTTGAGGTGGTTTGGTCATTTAAGAGAATGGATCAAAGTAGAATGACTTGGAAGCGTATAAATCTGTAGGGGAAGGAAGGCGGGGTAGGGGTCGTCCTAGAAAAGGTTGGAGGGAAGGGGTAAAGGAGGTTTTGTGGGCGAGGGCTTGGACTTCCAGCAAGCATGTGTGAGCGTGTTAGATAGGAGTGAATGGAGACGAATGGTTTTGGGACATGACGATCTGTTGGAGTGTGAGCAGGGTAACATTTTGTGAAGGGATTCAGGAAACCAGTTAATTGATTTAATTGGACTTGAGTCCTGGAAATGGGAAGTACAATGCCTGCACTTTAAAGGAGGGGTCTGAGATAGTGACAGCTGGGAGGGACTTTTCTCAGCTGTCGTATCTGAGCTCCTCTGCAAAGACAGTGATTATGTATGAGTGTGGTGAAAGTGTTGAATGATGATGAAAGTATTTTCTTTTTGGGGATTTTCTTTCTTTTTGGGTCACCCTGCCTCGGTGGGAGACGGCCGACTTGTTGAAAAAAAAAAAAAAAAAAAACATGAATGTGTAGTGTGACCTAAGTGTAAGTAGAAGTAACAAGACATACCTGAAATCTTGCATGTTTATGAGACAGAAAAGAGACACCAGCAATCCTACCATCATGTAAAACAATTACAGGCTTTCGTTTTACACTCACTTGGCAGGACGGTAGTACCTCCCTGGGCGGTTGCTGTCTACCAACCTACTGAGAATATATATTTTTTTCAGTTAAGCTTGTTTGACAGACTGTTTATACTCAAGCACTTTAATCCTTTTTTTTAAGAGATCAAAGCATTGTTGGTGTTGAGTGTACTGGTGAATTGGATCCAATAGAACTTAAAAACTAACTACGTTAATTCTTCTTTCAACACGTCGGCCGTTTCCCACCGAGGCAGGGTGGCCCAAAAGGAAAAACGAAAGTTTCTCCTTTTACATTTAGTAATATATTCAGGAGAAGGGGTTACTAGCCCTTTGCTCCTGGCATTTTAGTCGCCTTGTACGACACGCATGGCTTACGGAGGAAGAATTCTGTTCCACTTTCCCATGGAGAGAAGAAATAAGAACAAGAATTAGTAAGAAAATAGAAGAAAACCCAGAGGGGTGTGTGTATATATAATATATATATATATATATGCTTGTACATGAATGTGTAGTGTGACCTAAGTGTAAGTAGAAGTAACAAGACATACCTGAAATCTTGCATGTTTATGAGACAGAAAAAAAGACACCAGCAATCCTACCATCATGTAAAACAATTACAGGCTTTCGTTTTACTCTCACTTGGCAGAACGGTAGTACCTCCCTGGGCGGTTGCTGTCTACCAACCTACTGAGAATATATTTTTTTTTTAGTTAAGCTTGTTTGACAGACTGTTTATACTCAAGCACTGTAATCCTTTTTTTTAAGAGATCAAAGCATTGTTGGTGTTGAGTGTACTGGTGAATTGGATCCAATAGACCTTAAAAACTAACTACGTTATTTTTTTTTTTTTCAACAAGTCGGCCGTCTCCCACCGAGGCAGGGTGACCCAAAAAGAAAGAAAATCCCCAAAAAGAAAATACTTTCATCATCATTCAACACTCACCACACTCATACATAATCACTGTCTTTGCAGAGGAGCTCAGATACGACAGCTGAGAATAGTCCCTCCCAGCTGTCACTATCTCAGACCCCTCCTTTAAAGTGCAGGCATTGTACTTCCCATTTCCAGGACTCAAGTCCAACTAAATCAATTAACTGGTTTCCCTGAATCCCTTCACAAAATGTTACCCTGCTCACACTCCAACAGATCGTCATGTCCC
Source organism: Cherax destructor (assembly GCA_009830355.1). Lineage (NCBI taxonomy): Eukaryota > Metazoa > Arthropoda > Malacostraca > Decapoda > Parastacidae > Cherax > Cherax destructor. The sequence continues at coordinate 263,870 of WNWK01000596.1, forward strand.
AAAAACCATTCATCTCCATTCATTCCTATCTAACACGCTCACACATGCTTGCTACGTTAATTATCTTTATAAAAATATCCATTGCAAGATAAAAGTTGGCTGGGTTAGGTTAAGCAAGCTTCCAGCATCTGTGCTCTGATTTTTTTTTTTTAAATTTTATATACTCTTCCTCACTTCATTAAATTACTGTTGTAATCTCGTACTATTTTGATACTGATTTTGCTTAAGAATATCAAAATTAGCAAAAACAACCAATGTTGTGAACAGGGTGGCAATCTGGCTGGAAGTAGGAAGCACTGTTATGGTTATTTTGATTGGAGAGGGGGTTGATAGAATTTTTAGGGGTGCTTCACCTTCCTTAGTACTGGCCCAGATAGTGAAAAAAATTAATGAGGATAAGGCTAGAATTATAGAAGAATAAGTTTACTGAGTATATCAGGTAAAGTGTACGGTAGGGTTATTATTGAGAGAATTAGAGGTAAGACAGAGGGTAGGATTGCAGATGAGCAAGGAGGCTTTAGAGTGGGTAGGGGATGTGTAGATCAAGTGTTTACAGTGAAGCATATATGTGAACAGTATTTAGATAAAGGTAGGGAAGTTTTCATTTCATTTATGGATTTAGAAAAGCCATATGATAGTGGATAGGGGAGCAATGTGGCAAATGTATGGAATAGGTAGTAAGTTACTGAATGCTGTAAAGAGTTTTTATGAGGATAGTGAGGCTCAGGTTAGGGTGTGTAGGAGAGAGGGAGATTACTTCCTGGTAAAAGTAGGTCTTAGACAGGGATGTGTAATGTCACCATGGTTGTTTAATATATTTATAGATGGGGTTGTAAAAGAAGTAAATGGTAGGGTGTTCGGGAGAGGGGTGGGATTAAATTATGGGGAATCAAATGGAAAATGGGAGTTGACAATTAACTTTTGCTGATGATACTGCTTATGGGAGATTCTAAAGAAAAGTTGCAAAGGTTAGTGGACGAGTTTGGGAGGGTGTGTAAAGGTAGAAAATTGAAAGTGAACATAGATAAGAGTAAGGTGATGAGGTATCAAACGATTTAAATAAAGAAAAATTGGATATCACATTGGAGAGAGGGATTATGGAAGAAGTGAATGTTTTCAGATATTTGGGAGTTGACTTGTCAGCGGATGGGTTTATGAAGGATGAGGTTAACCATTGAATTGATGAAGGAAAAAAGGTGAGTGGTGCATTGAGGTATCTGTGGAGACAAAAAACGTTATCCATGGAGGCAAAGAAGGGAATGTACGAAAGTATAGTATGGGTGTGAAGCATGGGTTGCAAATGCTGCAGCGAGGAGGTGGCTGGAGGCAGTGGAGATGTCCTGTCTAAGGGCAATGTGTGGTGTAAATATTATGCAGAAAATTCAGAGTGTGGAAATTAGGAGGAGGTGTGGAGTTACTAAAAGTATTTGTCAGAGGGCTGAAGAGGGGTTGTTGAGGTGGTTTGGTCATTTAAAGAGAGTGGATCAAAGTAGAATGACTTAGAGAGTGTATAAATCTGTAGGGGAAGGAAGGCGGGGTAGGGGTCGTCCTCGAAAAGGTTGGAGGGAGGGGGTAAAGGAGGTTTTGTGGGTGAGGGGCTTGGACTTCTAGCAAGCATGTGTGAGCATGTTAGGAGTGAATGGAGACGAATGGTTTTTGGGACCTGACGAGCTGTTGGAGTGTGAGCAGGGTAATATTTTGTGAAGGGATTCAGGGAAACCAGTTACGTAATTGATTTAGTTGGACTTGAGTCCTGGAAATGGGAAGTACAATGCCTGCACTTTAAAGGAGGGGTCTGGAATAGTGACAGTTGGGAGGGACTTATTCTCAGCTGTCATATCTGAGTGCCTCTGCAAAGACAGTGATTATGTATGAGTGAGGTGAAAATGTTGAATGATGAAAGTATTTTCTTTTTGGGGATTTTCTTTCTTTTTGGGTCGCCCTGCCTCGGTGGGAGACGACCGACTTGTTGAAAAAAAAAAGGCTATATTTTTCAGTATCATTTTTTTAATTTAAAAATTATATAGTGTTTTGTATAAGCAAAATATATTATTCTCTCTCCAGATAAACAAAAAGGATCCAGTTGAGCTCCGATCCATTCTAGGAAAGTGTGCTGGTACCTCCCTCAACAGCAAGTTAATTCATCAGCAGAAGGATTTCTTTGCACAAATGGTTGTGGATGCTGTCATGTCATTAGACAATCTTTTGCCACTTGACATGATTGGCATCAAGAAAGTACCAGGTGGTGCCCTAGAGGCAAGTACTCTACAAAGATTGTTTTAGTTTAACTTGGTATCATTTGGTGTAAGGAGTTAGTAATGGGATGTGTTCGTATCTGCTGTTCAAGGGCATGAGAGTGCCTTCTTTTTTCTAACTGCAGTATAAAAAAAATTGTCTTAATACAAATTAATGGCTATTATATAAAGTAAAGAATTTACTTCATTTCATGGTCTTAATTTATTATTGTAAAGTAGCTGCCAAAGTCCTTAACCCTTTGTCTCTCACTTAGAACTATGTCATTGAGGGCAGTGTCACTTACATGATAAATGATAAACTTTATTGTGTAAAGTATGGCTTACACTTTATTCATAAAAAGGTGATATTACTGACATACTTTATAGAAAGCCCTGGTTATGCAGAGCATTTCGGAAAGCCAAAATGCTCTCAAATTTGCCGTGAGTGGCAAATTTTCTTAGATACAAGAGTGGGTCTATGGGGTGGGTGTACACAGAATAAAAATAAAAATGATGCCCCACATTATACATGATAGGAACATCTAACCTCTGAAATTGTTTTAAGGTTAAACTGATTTTGGGTAATTTTCTAGTGATTTTCATGGTTTCATTGGCTGTTTCTTAGTGTTAGTAGATAGATCGGAAGACATGCTGATGAAGATGAGATTCTTGGGTGATTTCAAACTGGAATGGTCTGAAATAAGCCTGTGTGGCAGAAATGGTAAATTTTTGGGTAAATTTCCTGTGGTAGGGTAGGGGGCCCCAACACCCAGTTTGTTTTATGGGTTTTTGCTAAGTCTTCTTCAATTATTTGAACTGCATAAACCATGGCCAAGGATTCTTGTTGATGGTTTATTAACCAAGTAATAAGGAAAAGTGTCAAATTTTCGTGTGACAATGGATTTGAAATGGAGGGCATGAGTTAAATTGGTGAGGGAAGGTTGCTTTAGTGGCTGGAATGCCTACAGTGTTTATTTTAGACCCTGTTGATAATGTAATTTTTCAAAAATATTGTAAAAATATCAAATTACCAACCTCTGGGTGCTTAATGAGTTAATTCTGATGGTTGAATGGGCAGTTTCTTGCTCTCAGTGGATAGTTCAGAAGGCATAGTAGAGAAATAGCTAAGAATTGTTTTGAATTGGCTTCAAAGTGGGAAGGTTGGTATGTAGATGTCTTATATTTATACTGGTAATTGAATTGCTGGCACTCTAATTTCTAAAATATTTATTTGCAACATAAGAACAAATGACAAATAAGTGAATTAGATTGAATGTGAATTGATTAAGTTAGAGTGAATGTCTATTCATAAAATAATACATGTCTAATTTTTGTAAGAGCTGTAATGGGTATTACATTTATATTCAAATGTTTACCTGAGGAAAATTGACATCAAAATATATATGTATATTGAGTAAAGTAATATTGTTAGTGTGTTTTCATTATTTAAGAATATGTTGATTTGGGTTTATATTCTGGAGTTGGGAAGTTCTGAGAGTACCACTTTGGTATTAAATGCATATTAGTGTAATTGGTGTGCATTACAATGAAGCTTAACGTTCTTTATGTATCTTTACAGGAGTCACGTCTCGTTGATGGTGTGGCTTTTAAGAAGACTTTTTCATATGCTGGTTTTGAGATGCAGCCAAAACATTATGAGAATCCTAAAATTGCTCTCTTAAATATAGAGCTGGAACTTAAAGCAGAAAGGGATAATGCAGAAATTAGAGTGAATAATGTTGAGGTATGAGGCCATACTTTTTTTTTTTTCTACAAACTTGTTTTCCAGTATAACTTGTGTATCCTTATGAACCTATGTGAAGCTATTTGGTTGAAAAATCTGATTTATCAATTCAGCATTAATGCTTGTAGAAATTCATTTAGTAAATAAGGCTGTAATTACAAAGGGATTCAGGGAAACCTGTTAGCTGGGAGTCCTGGAGGTAGGAAGCACAGTGCCTGCATTCTGAAGGCATGAAGATGTTGCAGTTATGTGAGGGCATTTGAACTGTGATGTCAGTGCACTTCAGGCTAAACAGCCATTGAATAAGTGATGACAAGTGGACACTTGAGAGCAGTGTTTACTTTGGCATTAGTTCAATGTCATCAAGTCTTGGTAATATTGTCTAATCTCATTTTTATGGCTTTACATTCGTTTGGAATGTAAGCAAGGTAACATTAATAAAGGAATTCAGGGAAAATGGTTAGCCTGACTAGTATTGGAGGTGGGAAGTATAGTACCTGCACTCTGAAGGAGGGGTAAAGATGTTGAACTTCTGAGTGTTGAGTTATGATGTCTGATTATATCTTGCAAGACACTACTGAATGAATAATGGTGAACACTTCCTCCTTTTGCTTAACCTAACTTGGTGGGAGATTGCCAGTGAGTTTAAAAAAAAAATGACTTGCCAGGTATAAAAAGAAAGCTGCTATAAGTGTATTGTATTCAAGAGAACTGATTGGTGTTGAACACATTATTTCTCTTAGATGCTCTATCTTGAGCACAAATAAATAATACTCAAATCATTGATGCTTGACATTTTCACTGTCGGTCCCGTAATATTACGCCAAAATTCTAGTGGCTTCAAATCTTGCGGGAGAAAGCTGGTAGGCCTACATGTGAGATAATGGGTATGAGTGGTCAGTGTGCGCAGTATAAAAAAACCCTGCAGCATGCAGTGCATAATGAGAAAAAAAACTCAAACCGTGTTTTTGGTTTAAAACACTGACTTTGTGGTGTATTTTCGTATGGTATTTATGGTTGTATTCTCATTTTCTTGGTCTCATTTTATAGAATGGAAGATATATTACAGAAATAGAGATGATTTCGAATGGTTTACAGAACAAAATTGAGTTCAAAGTAGCAGAAATGTTTGATTTTTGCCGATGTTCAAGAGTAAACAAATCACATCACATGTCCAATATACGTCAACTGGTGGGTCTAATATGCTTTCACAAATGTGCTGATATTATTTATACCATTTTTACATAATGCAGTAGTCTGCATGATAGTAAAGCTTCTATTTTTTTGTGTGAATAAAAATTCAAAATAGAAAGCAAGCTTAATATAAGAGAGGCCTGGAGATGTGACTAATGAAAAGAGAAAAGATTATTTTAGTCCTAGGAATGTTTGTATTGTTAATTCTGGACCCTATTTTGAAATTGGCCTTTCTTGTATTGTGTATGAAATTGGGCAGATTACCAATTTCTGATCACTTTATTGGGTAGTTGAAATCTGTAAATGGTCAGTTTCTTGTACTCAGTCGATAGAACAAATGGAGTTCTAGTGAAATAGCTATGAGTTTGGTCAACTGGAACAATGGAATTGGTAAAAAATAGGGCTCAAAGTGGGCGAAATCGCCAATGTGTAAACATCGCCAAGACCACTAGCTTCACTTCGCGCGAGTGTAATTCCATGAGTTTTCCATCAAATTTCGTTCTTTTGGTGTCATTACCATTGGGAAAAGATTATCATTTCATAAGAGAAAAATAATTTTTTTGAAAATTCTTCAAACACTTAGAGCAAATTTGTGAGCAGGGGTCTCAACAGTGAAAGGGTTAAATCAGTAATGCCACACTCATTGACATATTAGTATTTTTTTATTATGTTGTAAAGGTATTGTAATTCACATCATGAGTAGTAAAGTCTAGTTTCTTTATATCTAATTTTTATTTCTTTTGGTTTTAGGAATATCAGAAAATTGTTGACACAGAATGGAATATTCTCTATCAAAAGTTAGATCTAATCCACAAATCAGGGGCCAAGGTTGTGCTTTCTAAACTTCCAATAGGTGATGTAGCTACTCAGTATTTTGCAGACAGGTAAGTGCATAATTTTATTTTATTTTATTGCAATTGATTTTGATCTTAAAAAATTGAGAAGCTACGAAAATCCATATTTTTCTTGGATTCTGTGAATTCTGCTTCATCTTTTTGTCATAATTCTGCTGTACATTAACTGTTGTTAACCAAATATTGAGATAATTTTTAGTTATATGCTTTGATTACAGAGACATGTTCTGTGCGGGCCGTGTTGTTGATGAGGATATGAAACGAACCATCAAGGCCTGTGGAGGAGCAATCATGTCAACTGCACATGATCTTGATGATTCTGTTCTTGGTACTTGTCAGCTTTTTGAAGAGAAGCAAATTGGTGCTGAAAGGTAAAATATGGGATTTTTCAATTGTATTTTTTTTTACTTCATCGACCATCTCGGGCAAAGGCAGGGTGATTCACCCACATACTGGGCTTTATCAAATTGCAAACAAATCTACCTGGGGAAAGAGGATGTACATATACATGTATATAGTGTGTGGTGACACGAATAGTCATGTGACGTATGTTTTAGCTTACTTCTTGGTTAAACTGACAGGTTGGACAAATGTATGGCTGAGAAGAGGTTGGATATGAGAAGGACCTCTCCAGCATGGGCCAGTAGGCTTGCTGCAGCATTGTTGCTATGTGGAATAATGATTAAGTTACCTGGTAAAAGGCTCAGCTATGTTGTAGAATCTACTCTGGTTGAAATTGCTGGATATGCTGATGTGTGATGATTCCAAGATCCTGCATCTCTGTCTTCCTCAGTGATGAGTTGTGCATCTTTGTAATTAATTAAATGGTTGTGGGGGTTTCGATGTAAAACACAGGCTTTCTTAGTCATCTGTTCTGCTGGTGTATTGGTGTTCAGAAATGCAAGACTTTGGAGGTCTCTGGCTGTTTCACCCATGTATATTTGGTTTCAATCATTGCAAGGGATTGTGTATGCACCTGTGGAGGGTTGATCCTGAGATTGGTGTCCCTTGCTGATGTTCTTGGTTGTAGTGAATACCATGGTAATTAGTTGGAATTTGGTGTTAGAGAGAATGTTTGTCTACACATCTGGCAAAAGAGTTGGTAGGGAGGATTACCTGTCTACCTGGAGAGAATTCCAGGGGTCAACGCCCCTGCGGCCCGGTCTGTGACCAGGCCTATGCATCTTCTTTTGATGTTATCAAGTCTAGGTGAATTGAATGTTACGTGTACAGTGTCTGCAATCTCTGATGAAGTGACAAGGATAGTGAAGTTTTGAAAATACTTTTTTGTGCATATCAGTACAGTGGAACCCCGGTTAACGAAAAAAATTCATTGCAGAAGCCTGCTGAAGTGCCATTACCGAACGAATTTACTTCCTTAAGAAAAAATGTCATTTAGGTTAGTCTGTTTCAGACCCCCAAAAATACACTTTCACAAGCACTTACAATATTATACTTACATAATTGCACGATTTCCGGGGTGTTCGTTAACCGGGGTTCCACTGTATTTATTTTCCAGTTTCTTTGTCATAGGGTAAAATGCATTGTGCACATTTTTAGCTGTTAGTAGCATCATGAAATTGTAATATATTTGGAACACAGAAAGCATCTTCTGGTCAGTTCCACACCCTATTTGCTGGCAGGAAAGTTGGTTGTGGCATGACAGATTCTAGTTGTTTACATGTGTTACTGAGGCATTTACCTATGATGCACTGTGTGGACCTGCATGATTCTAGATTTTTTCCCAAGCATAAAGAGGTAGTAGGTGCTTCCCCTTTCCCTCAAGAAAAAAAATGATAAGAGACCAAAATGCATTTACTAGTGGCTTTCTTTTGTTCCTCTGGTATTTTTTTAATGTGTAAACTACATTATTTTGTACCTTATTAAGAGATAAAAATTTGTGTGTAAAATGGCATGGCAATGGGTGACATGAATAGACATGAAAATTATATGTACGTATTAGTATGTAATTCACAATTTGGTTCCCTGCTTACTAGTTCGTCATGCACAGATAAAGGTTGAACAGCACACCTTCAGAGACGATTCCTTGATTCTGGTGAAGGGTTCCCTGATCCAGGGAATTGAAGTTACCTTCCTCTTTCTTCGATCAAATCTGATTGCCTCCCATCCCTATTTCCCAAGTGCTGTTTGACCCCTTCAGGTTAAGCATTTTCCCCTTCCCATGAATGTAATAATATTAACTTTATACAAGCAAGAGTAGGTTGAGGAGCTGCATCCACATGTTTTATATTTAATTATTTCTAGAAGTAATCTTTTCAGTGGTTTTCACATTTTATCTTTCAACAGATTCAACTTCTTCAATGGTTGTCCGCAAGCAAAGACATGTACCATTGTTTTGCGCGGTGGAGCAGAGCAATTCTTGGAAGAGACGGAAAGATCATTGCATGATGCAATCATGATTGTGCGTAGGGCACTAAAGCACGATGCTGTTGTGGCAGGTGTGTTGGCTCTTGCTGTGTTTTTGTTTAATTTGAATATTGCTTAATTAATATGAACTTGTCATGGGCATGTATATTTTTTTTTTTTTTTTTCAACAAGTCGGCCGTCTCCCACCGAGGCAGGGTGACCCAAAAAGAAAGAAAATCCCCAAAAAGAAAAAACTTTCATCATCATTCAACACTTTCACCACACTCATACATAATCACTGTCTTTGCAGAGGAGCTCAGATACTACAGCTGAGAAAAGTCCCTCCCAGCTGTCACTATCTCAGACCCCTCCTTTAAAGTGCAGGCATTGTACTTCCCATTTCCAGGACTCAAGTCCAACTAAATCAATTAACTGGTTTCCTGAATCCCTTCACACAATGTTACCCTGCTCACACTCCAACAGATCGTCATGTCCCAAAACCATTCGTTTCCATTCACTCCTATCTAACACGCTCCACATGCTTGCTGGAAGTCCAAGCCCTCGCCCACAAAACCTCCTTTACCCCTTCCCTCCAACCTTTTCTAGGACGACCCTACCCGCCTTCCTTCCCTACAGATTTATACGCTCTCCAAGTCATTCTACTTTGATCCATTCTCTCTAAATGACCAAACCACCTCAACAACCCCTCTTCAGCCCTCTGACAAATACTTTTAGTAACTCCACACCTTCTCCTAATTTCCACATTCGAATTTTCTGCATAATATTTACACCACACATTGCCCTTAGACAGGACATCTCCACTGCCTCCAGCCTCCTCCTCGCTGCAGCATTTGCAACCCATGCTTCACACCCATACAAGAGTGTTGGTACCACTATACTTTCGTACATTCCCTTCTTTGCCTCCATGGATAACGTTTTTGTCTCCACAGATACCTCAATGCACCACTCACCTTTTTCCTTCATCAATTCTATGGTTAACCTCATCCTTCATAAACCCATCTGCTGACACATCAACTCCCAAATATCTGAAAACATTTACTTCTTCTATAATCCCTCTCTCCAATGTGATATCCAATTTTTCTTTATTTAAATCGTTTGATACCCTCATCACCTTACTCTTATCTATGTTCACTTTTAACTTTCTACCTTTACACACTCTCCCAAACTCGTCCACTAACCTTTGCAACTTTTCTTTAGAATCTCCCATAAGCACAGTATCATCAGCAAAAAGTAACTGTGTCAACTCCCATTTGCATTTAATTCTCCATAATTTAATCCCACCCCTCTCCCCAACACCCTAGCATTTACTTCTTTTACAACCCCATCTATAAATATATTAAACAACCATGGTGACATTACACAACCCTGTCTAAGACCTACTTTTACCGGGAAGTAATCTCCCTCTCTCCTACACACCCTAACCTGAGCCTCACTATCCTCATAAAAACTCTTTACAGCCTTCAGTAACTTACTACCTATTCCATACACTTGCAACATTTGCCACATTGCTCCCCTATCCACTCTATCATATGCCTTTTCTAAATCCATGTATATATGAATTACTAATAATCTGCTTTTATAAGCGTATACTAGACATGCTTATTTCCATAAAAGAAAACAAATCAGTTGTAAGATTAGCAGTACATTTGTATTAAGGGCTGTATATTAGCAAATCTTTATTCAGGCCCATCTTTGAATAGTTGGCCTCTTAAGTTAGTTTGCTATATAATGACATGTAGGCAGGCTCATATTAGTGATAACTTTCATTAACCATTTTCCTCTACAATGGCTGGAATATGTTACTAATTCCTAATATTGCATTTTATCCCAGTTTTAACTCTGAGTGAAATGAAAGGTAGATAAAAAAAAGAGAACATTGCAGATATTGCTTCTTGTTGATCTAGTAATGAGTGGAGTGGGTTCATGTTGCAGTGTTCTGCCTAGTTGGATGTAGTGAGGTTTAGACTCAAACATGTGTACAATTTTTTTTTAACATGTCGGCCATTTCCCACCAAGGCAGGGTGACCCAAAAAGAATGAAAAATCTTTTATCATTCAACACTTTCACCATCACTCATACATAATCACACTTTGCAGAGGAGCTCAGATACGACAGCTTAGACATACAATATTTGATTTAAATGGGTTATCCAAGGTTAAATTTGCATAATGTACGTACTTTATATGTGCCCCATAACATGTGCATGCCATTAAATCCATTGTAAAGAAATTGTATAATATGTACCCAAAACCTAAATATAAAAACTTAAAAATAAACTTACTGACAGCTCTTGAGGGAAGCAGTGTGTGTGATAGTTTGTGTATTCCATAGCAAATGGGCAGGTGTTCCTTCCAGAGAAAATGGACATAGCAGATACAATGCATGGGGCTATTATTTCTCTTCAGAATACTCAAACTTTCACTCTTATTAGCACATCCAGTATTATTAGTATTCCTTTTTATGCACATCCAGTATTAGTATTCCTTTTCATGCAAGATAGGGGGATGAAAAGATAGTCAACACAAGAGTGGGTGGGTGTAGAGTGAGGTGGTGGTGTGGGGACATGTGAGCTACACAGCTGTACTAGCCACCCCACCTCTCTTGTCAGACCTCGGTGTGTCTCTGAGATGGCTAGCAGTGAATGTCCTAGTCACTCGTGGTTTTCAACTGTTAAATCTGTGTTTCTTGACTAATCTCTTCAAAATAAATGTGAGCTGTTTACATATATGTAGTGATCATAAACAGAGTGAATGCATAATGTTTATAATTTAGCCTTAACAAAAGCATAAATATAAAATCTATGGTTCTTGACTAATCTCTACCAAACAAATGTGAGTTTTAATTCCATGCATAACAAGAGTATACACATGGTAAAAACTAATAATTTTTTTTAATTCAACTATCAGAACTGAACTGATAGAAACGGCAAAAAAGGTAGCTGTCGTGATTGGTGGTAAACCTCTTGGGTGAAAGGTGGAAATAGATACAAATATTGAATTGTGACCAAGCAGAAGTGCAGTAGCTGGAGGCACGAAAGGTGGTGGTCTACTGAATTTAAAGATGGGGTTGTAAATGAAGTGAATGCTAGCCACCTAGGGAGGTACAGTGGACCCCCACCTAACGAGCAAAATTCATTCCAGAAGCCTGCTCAAGTGCCATTACCGAACGAATTTACTTCCTTAAGAAATAATGTCACGTAGGTTAGTCTATTTCAGACCCCCAAAAATACACTTCCACAATATTATACTTACATAAATGTATGATTTCCGGGGTTTACGAAACTCGGGGGTCCACTGTACACACATCTATTCACACTTGATCTGAATTTTCTCCTATTTTCTTAAATTGTTCTTGTTCTTATCTATTTCCTTTTCATCTCCATGGGGAAGTGAAAAAGAATCTTTCCTTTGTAAGCCATGCATGTCATAAGAAGCGACTAAAATTACTAAAAATAAGAAGTCGCCGCTGCCGGACTTGAGTCCTGGAGGTGGGAAGTACAGTGCTTGTGCTCTGAAGGACAAGTGTTGATATGTTGCAGTTTTTTTTTTTTAACTAGTGTAGGTGTGCCTCTGGCAAGACAGTGATGAAGTAAATGATAAAAGTGTTTCTTTTTTTTTCAGGTCACCCCCACCTTGGTGGGAAATGCCGATGTGTTAATAAAAAAATATAATGTAACGGAAGGAAATTAAAAGTAAATATGCCAGAGCAAGATGATGAGGGTTACAAAACAGTTAAGGCAATGGTTGACTAAATATCAGATTGCAGTGGGAGAATGGAGGAAGTGGATGTACTTTGGTATTTGAGAGTGGATAGGCCAGTCGATGGGTCTATGAAAGACAAGTGAACTATACCTGAGGGGAAAGGTAAAGGTAGGGTGGGGTGTTGTGGCAACTATGGAAACAAAAGTCCATCCATAAAGGCAAAAAAGGTAATCAATTAGAGTATATTATTACCAGCACTTCTGTGGGTTAGGGTGTGAGGTGAGGCATAGTTTTGAATGCTGCAGTAAAGATGAATCTAGAGGCAGTGGAAATGTCATGTTTGAGAGCAGTTTGTGGTGTAAATATTGTGCAGAGAGTTTGGAGCATAGACATTAAAAGGCATTGTGGGTTGAGGTGGTTTGGGCATGTAGAGGGATAGAATGAAGAGGATGTATAAATCAGGGGTGGAAGGTACAAGGGGTAGGATTTCTCAGGAATGGTTGTAGGGAGAGGTAGAGGAGGCTTTTGACTAGGGGCTTTCACAAGTGTGTTGGTTGGCAGTGAATGGAGACAGATGATTTTAATAAATGTGCTGTTGGAGTGTGAGCAAGGTAACATTTATGTAGGGATTTAGGTAAACAAGTTAGCTGGACTTGAGTCCTGAAGATGGGAAGGGCAGTGCCTGCATGCTGGAGAGGTGGGATGTTTCACTAGAATAATCTGAATTGTGACGTCAACACACTTCTGACAAGACAGCGATTGAATGAATAACAGTGAATGTCTTCTTTGGGTCACCCATCCTTGGCTGGAGATGGTTGAGTTAAAAAAAAAAAAAAAAAAAAAGTTCTCTAACAAAATGGCCACAAATTTCATCTGATATTTTTTTTCAGGTGGTGGTGCTGTCGAATTGGAAGTAAGCAAGCATCTGAGGGAATACTCACGGTCAATTGCCAGCAAAGAGCAGCTTTTCTTAGCAGCTTATGCTAAGGCATTGGAAGTAATACCTAGGCAGTTGTGTGATAATGCAGGGTTTGACTCTACCACTATCCTTAATAAGCTGAGGGCCCGTCATGCTGAAGGCAAGTTAATATTCGTTTTATTGGCTTATGAATAAATCTTTGTGCTGTATTAATCTGGGACAGGTTAAGTAGTAGTATTTGGGATATACCAGAAAGGGTTCGAAGGAGTGTTTTTTTTTTTAGACAATGGAGCATATAGAAATGAGCCCCTGAAATTGTATTGTCCCAAATTTGCTCACTGCCATAACATAGAGAGATGGGAGGAAGTGCAAAATAAACCCAGCAAAATCAGGGCTGCTGTGGGCACAATAAGAGAACATTGTATCAACTTCTGTGGCCCCAGACTATTCAACACATTACTGGAAGACATCAGAAATACTGCCGAGACAAGTGTAGAGGTCTTAAAGAGTAAACTGGACAAGTATCTTTACCAGGTTCCAGATCAGCCAGGCTGTGATAGATATGTGGGCCAGTGGGTTGCCAACAGCAGTAGCTTAGTTGACCAGGCAAGCACCTGACAAAACTGGCTCAAGGCCTGGCTTTGGGAGTAGAAAAAACTCTCGAAACGTATCAAAGTTATAAGGTAGCAAACTAGCAAATGTGGAAAAGACAACCTTCACTGCACACTTATACTCAGGGCTCTTGATCTAGGGAATTGGATCTGCTCCAATTCCCTGAATTAAGCCTGAATGCCTTCCATCCCCCAGGCACTGTATAATCCCTATGGGTTTAGCACCTCCCCATCATCATAATATTCAGGCAAATACCTACATTATTGGGAATGCTGAAAGTCCCTTGGATGTAAATAAGAGATACTACACAACATAATTCATAAGTGAAAAATGCAGGGTTTGTCACTAAATCTACATACCAAAATTTTGCTGTACAAGAGTAAGAGGCTTTGCAGTTAGTGCTGTGTTGCTCCAGTAAGCAGCACTGATGCAATTAAAATGGCTGTTTTCAAGAGGGAACTGGATAAGCTAGTGCGTGATCAGCCGGCTATTGTGTCTAGGTTGGATTGTATGTATGACCTTTGGAATTGTTTTCTGGCAGTTTTAAGAAATGTGAAAGAGGAAATCCTGTAAACTTGAAACATTTTACTATTTTCTGTTTTGGGAAAAGTTATTCCTATGCATTTGAAGTCTAATTCTTGAAACTCAAGATGCATATTTAGAAATTGTGATGTTTATTTGGACCAGTCAGTTATAAGTGGATAAACTTTCAGCAAGTCTTAGCACTCAAATTTTATTAACCTGCCTATAGATTCTTTACAAATGTGAATCCACACAACCCTTTTGGGTTTAGTGCATGATTGTTATTTACAGGTAGTAATGGGGTAGTTGGGTATCTTTATTGTTGAAATGTTTCACCTATGCAGTTGGCTTCATCAGTCAAATAGAGGAAAATGGATTGTGGGCTCTATTAAACTGAAGAATCCTACTGCATAGGCAAAACATTTCAACAGATGCTCAATTGTTGCACGTGTCTCACTCTTTAATTTGTCGGTAATACGTATGATTTTCAACAGGTGGCAAATGGTATGGTGTCGATGTCATGAATGAAGATATTGCTGACAACTTCATAGCCTGTGTTTGGGAACCAGCCCTTGTGAAGATCAATGCTCTGACTGCAGCCTCTGAAGCTGCATGTCTCATCCTCTCAGTCGATGAAACTATCAAATCACCTCGGTCAAGCACAGATGGTCCACCTATGCCAGGCAGGGGACGTGGAAGACCTATGTAGGTTTAAATGTTAGATCATTTAGGATGTGCAAGGTTCCTCCACTTGGCAGGCTATCCTTGCTCTTTGCCATATTCAAGTATGGCAAGCCAATTAAGTATGTAATTAGTCTACTCAGATACATTCATTACAGTATAAAAGTTTTCATGGAGTTGATCACTGAATCTGTACAGGATTCAAAAATGTTTGTGAAATGGCTCGCCTTACAAACCCAGTGAGCTATAGTGCCTATAATTTTTGTGCTTCTAGGAAACTTAAGTTGCATTAATGAAAAAATGTCAGAAATCTTTATATGATAATCTTGAGCAAGGTCCAAATATATTAAAATATTATAATGTGTTTTATTAAAGGTAAAATATCTGTTTTCCTTAAAATTATTCTAATGTATTTTGTCCCACAAAAAGCACTAAATATCCACTTGTAAATTTTTTATTAACACACCGGCCGACTCCCAGTAAGGCAGGGTGGCCCTAAAAAGAAAAACTTTCATCATTCATACCCCTCCTTCAGAGTGCAGACATTGTACTTCCAATCTCCAGAACTCGAGTCCGGCCTGCCAGTTTCCCTGAATCTTCGTAAACGTTACCTTGCTCACACTCCAACAGCACGTCAGGCTTTAAACTTTGTCTCCATTCGCTATCTAACATGCTCACGCATGCTTGCTGGAAGTCCAAGCCCCTCGCACACAAAACCTCCTTTACCCCCTCCAACCTTTCCTAGGCCAACCCCTACCCCTTCCCTCCACTACAGATTTATACACTCGAAGTCATTCTGTTTCGTTCCATTCTCTCTACATGTCCAAACCAACTCCTCTTCAGCCCTCTGGATAATAGTTTTGGTAATCCTGCATCACCCTAATTTCCAAACTACGAATTCTCTGCATTAAATTCACACCACACATTACTCTCAGACATGACTTCTCCAATCTTCTCCTTATTGTAACATTCACCACCCATGCTTCACACCCATACAAGAGCGTTGGTATAACTATACTCTCATACATTCCCCTCTTTACTTATATGGACCAAGTTCTTTGTCTCCACAGACTTCTAAAGTGCACCACTCGCCTTTTTCCCTCTCATCAATTCTGTGATTCACCTCATCTTTCATAGATCCATCTGCTGACACATCCACTCCTAAATATCTGAATACATTCACCTCCTCCATACTTTCTCCCTCCAATCTGATATTCAATCTTTAGTCATCACCTTACTCTTATCTATGCTCACTTTCAGCTTTCTTCCTTTACACACCCTATATATACACAACATAAACGATGAGCATAGCATTCAATAATGGCACAGTAACTCAAAACTATACGGTAAACCACAATAACAGCCAAGTAACATACAGCAGTAGCTCATTTGTGCAACATGCAAAACCAATGTTCAGGACGCACGAGGGGCGAGTTGTGATGGCCACTTATTCCCAGCCGCCACATTTAGTTGTTTCAGCATAGGCAGGAAGATGCGCAAAGCCTAGCTGAATTTTACTTGTTTTGGAAATCAGGCAGCGAGTAAAGATTACATTGCGAGTTTGCTCCTGATAATTAACTTCCCATCATTGAACCAAATTTGACATCCTTAATCTCCAATACTTGTGAAATTTTTATTAAATTTCTGAAACTAAATAAATTTATTAAAATGACGAGTTGTTCACAATCGTGTTAAGATTTTCGTTAATTATTAAATATTTGTAATACAAACTTTCAAATTAAAATAATAAAAATATCAATTGCAGTAGGACTGGTATGCAAAAATAATTCCGGAAAATAAACTTTTAAAGTAAAACAATTCATTTGAACATAATGTTTTGGAAAAAAGAGAATCATTACCTGGAGTCTACCTGGAGTGTATTCCACGGATTAATGCCCCCACAGCCCGGTCCACGACCAGGCCTCCGGGTGGATCAGGGCCTGATCAACGAGGCTGTTACTGCTGGCTGCACGCAGTCCAACGTACGAACCACAGCCTGGCTGATCCGGCACCGACTTTAGGTATCTGTCCAGCTCCCTCTTGAAGACAACCAGGGGTATACTGGTAATGGTGGGAGGCTGTTGAACAGTCTTGGGCCCTGGACACTTACTGCATTTTCTTGGTGTACCAGTGATGCCCCTACTTTTCACTGGGGGTATGTTGCATCGCCTGCCAAGTCTTTGCTTTCGTATGGAGTGATTTCTGTGTGCATATTAGGGACGAGTCCCTCCAGAATCTTCCAGGTGTAGATATATATATCGCCAACTTTGCCAGTTATTCCTTTAGCACGCATTTTGTGTGCTATTACACCAATGGCTCACGAACAGCGCTGTATGACCCTTGTGGGTTTAATGCTTTTTGATAATAATGGCTCACGAAATCGTAACAATTGCAACCAAGCCACGGAACGGGTCCGGCTTGAACCATAGCGAGCTAGTCCTAGAACTCTCAGGCCATAGGGAAGTTAGCATGGTCCCCTGCTGTCACCTACAGATAAATCCTTCGTTAATAACCAGCCGTCCTTGGAGTGGTATTGAAGACCTGATGTATCCTTGAGTTGAGTCTGACCATTTGAGGTCCCTGGGGTGGCATGGAGGACCTTGTGTCATCCCTAAAAAATATGAAACTCTGAGTTCACTGGAGTTTGTGTCAGGGCCCTTTGCATTTCCCGGGGTGTTAAAGACCAAGTTCCCAGGGATGGAGTTTAAAACATGGTGCAGCCCACATGGTAAAATTGAGAATGTTATGGAGAAAAGGCACTCTTAGGCCAAAACAATTACGACACTTACCAGCACATCACTACAAAGGGATTACGAAAACAACCAAAGAAATGTAGTTTCTTTAATCAACAATATTCATAAGACATTTAGAAATTCCTTTAACAGACTATCGTAAACAATAATGATTACATTCTTAATGATAATCATAATGCTAATTGTTACACATGACTGGTTCTCCAGGACCTGAAAGAGGAATACAAAATTGGTGACCAGTTCTGTACACCACTGCCGACTCTTCACTGATTGCTACACTAACAAGGCCACCACCCACTTTGTACATACTTGCTGTATACACAGTCCTGCCACCATCTGTAAACACCTGATTCTCGAACAGTTGCTGTAATTACACCATCATAAGCCCACTTGACTTACATATGCCTTCCTGCCGAGATCAGAGACAGCACATCCATCCACACAACACGCCTGAGTAATAAACAGTATGAATACAAAAGCCTATTTTTGCCTCATCACCTTTCCCCCCAAAAAAAACCTTTTCTTTTGAGATTGGCGTTACTCGCTTAATAAATATTTACACTGCTTGATTGAGATGGTTGCTGCCCTCATCACCATCGGCTCTGGTCACCATCAGATTTGAAAACCGACCCAAATAGACCGCATTATGTACAAAACATCGAAATATCCGATGGTCCCTTTCTGAGAAAATGAACTTAAGTGAAACAAAGCTTTGTCAACTTTCTTGAGATGTGAACAAATTTCAAAAGTTTCTTACAACCGTGTGTGTGCCGAATAGGCAAAACTTGCGATTTTGGCTTAAATAGCAATGCTCTTCTTGCCGAATAAGGCAAGCGAAAATTTGTGTATGCAATAATTTCGCAAAAATCATTCTGAGCCTAATGAAAAAAATATATTTCATTGTGTTTGTGTTTTCGTTTATCAAATTATTGTAAACTTATCTAAAATATATTTAGTTGGATTAGGCTAAATTAAATTGCACTTGTTATAATAAGGTTAGGTAAGTTTTCTAAGGTTCTTTTGGTACAAAATTATTTTCACATTAACAAATGAAAAAATATATCTTTAAACGTACACCATCATCACAACCACCCTGTACCACCATCACAACCACCCTGTACCACCATCACAACCACCCTGTACCACCATCACAACCACCCTGCACCACCATCACAACCACCCTGCACCGCCAACAAAGCCAGAGTGACTTAGAATGCGTTCGTAGGATGTTTTGCGAGGGCGCGGGCAGGCGGACACGTTCGGTACAGTGGACGAAAACCAAGGTGATGAAAGAAAACGGACAATATTTTGATGAAAAAAGTAGTCGAAAACCGAATTTGATGAAAACCAGGGCAAAATAAAACCAAGGTTCCGCTGTATAAGAGAAAATTTTAGAAAGGACTTAATTTTAAACGAGTTCTTGCTAACTGACCAGTTTTACCTATTCGGCACGACATAACCCATAATTTTATTGAAATTAAATTGACCCTTAAACAAATTGTAGTTTAAAACCAACATAAGATTTTATTCTATAATCTACACTGGTTGCAGTAACGCACATAGCAGTCTTGCTGCCACAAAGGAACACTAGAATAGTCAGAGCAGCGCTGTTCCGCTTGTCCACAACTGTAGACTCAACATAGATTTTGATAATTGCAAACGGGTGTTTAAACATTTACATATAGATGCAAATTATAGAATTGAACCTTATCGAGTCTGTTCCAAAATATAATTGATCTGAAAAGGACTATTTCAACAAAGTAATTTATGAAAAAGTCCTGACTTGGCAGTCAGGTCACTCATGAAGGTCAGGTCATGCCACATCGTAGGAATGTTCGACTAGTCTTCGAAAATTTTGCACCAATACAGTTTGAGAGCCTAAGGAAACCTGGTTAAAGTTTGCATAATATAGTTCAAAATTCTATGTACCGTATCTAATGTCAGCCTAAATATACTCGGTATTTATTTTATCAGTAATGAAATACATTATACTATATGCATCCAGTGATGTTCAGACTTATTTCC
This sequence comes from Cherax destructor, assembly GCA_009830355.1. NCBI lineage: Eukaryota > Metazoa > Arthropoda > Malacostraca > Decapoda > Parastacidae > Cherax > Cherax destructor. The sequence goes on from WNWK01000596.1 coordinate 283,497, forward strand.
ATGTTATAACATGGCAAAACGATGTATGCCAAACCACTAATACAAATAACCTGCACATAGAAGAGAGGAAGTGGTGGAGTAATAGTAGTAGTGGAGTCAGTCATATACTAAGAAAAAGGAGCACTGCAAGGGAGCTAGGGGCCCACAGAGGGTAGAAGCAAGGACAAATACAAGGCAGAAGAAAACAAAGGGTTATTTGTGTATTGTTCCAGTCACGGTATTGTGCCTTTTTTTGTTATAAACCACTAATGCCTGACTAAAAATCACACATTCAATTTTATTTATATATATATATATATATATATATATATATATATATATATATATATATACAGTGGTACCGACTTACGATATTTTTCATTCCAGAATGCTGTTCAAGTGCCATTACCAAACGATTTATCTCCTTAAGAAATAATGTAAAATAGACTAGTCTGTTTAGACCCCAAAATTACACTTACAAAAGCATTTAAAAAATAAACTTACATAAAGGGTGTGTTTGGGGACCATCGTAAGTCGGGTACCACTGTATATATTATTTTTTTTTTTTTTTTTCAGCAAGTCGGCCGTCTCCCACCGAGGCAGGGTGACCCAAAAAGAAAGAAAATCCCCACTCGTACATAATCACTGTCTTTGCAGAGGCGCTCAGATACGACAGCTGAGAATAAGTCCCTCCCAACCATCACTATCCCAGACCCCTCCTTTAAAGTGCAGGCATTGTACTTCCCATTTCCAGGACTCAAGTCCAACTAAATCAATTAACTGGTTTCCCTGAATCCCTTCACAAAATATTACCCTGCTCACACTCCAACAGCTCGTCAGGTCCCAAAAACCATTTGTCTCCATTCACTCCTAACATGCTCACACATGCTTGCTAGAAGTCCAAGCCCCTCACCCACAAAACCTCCTTTACCCCCTCCCTCCAACCTTTTCGAGGACGACCCCTACCCCGCCTTCCTTCCCCTACAGATTTATACACTCTCCAAGTCATTCTACTTTGATCCACTCTCTTTAAATGACCAAACCACCTCAACAACCCCTCTTCAGCCCTCTGACAAATACTTTTAGTAACTCCACACCTCCTCCTAATTTCCACACTCTGAATTTTCTGCATAATATTTACACCACACATTGCCCTTAGACAGGACATCTCCACTGCCTCCAGCCACTTCCTCGCTGCAGCATTTGCAACCCATGCTTCACACCCATATAAGAGTGTTGGTACCACTATACTTTCGTACATTCCCTTCTTTGCCTCCATGGATAACTTTTTTTTGTCTCCACAGATACCTCAATGCACCACTCACCTTTTTTCCTTCATCAATTCAATGGTTAACCTCATCCTTCATAAACCCATCCGCTGACAAGTCAACTCCCAAATATCTGAAAACATTCACTTCTTCCATAATCCCTCTCTCCAATGTGATATCCAATTTTTCTTTATTTAAATCGTTTGATACTCTCATCACCTTACTCTTATCTATGTTCACTTTCAACTTTCTTCCTTTACACACCCTCCCAAACTCGTCCACTAACCTTTGCAACTTTTTCTTTAGAATCTTCCATAAGCACAGAATCATCAGCAAAAAGTAACTGTCAACTCCCATTTTGCATTTGATTCCCCATAATTTAATTCTACCCCTCTCCCCAACACCCTAGCATTTACTTCTTTTACAACCCCATCTATAAATATATTAAACCATGGTGACATTACACATCCCTGTCTAAGATCTACTTTTACCGGGAAGTAATCTCCCTCTCTCCTACACACCCTAACCTGAGCCTCACTATCCTCATAAAAACTCTTTACAACATTCAGTAACTTACTACCTATTCCATACACTTGCAACATTGCTCCCCTATCCACTATCATATGCCTTTTCTAAATCCATAAATACAATGAAAACTTCCCTACCTTTATCTAAATACTGTTCACATATATGCTTCAATGTAAACACGATCTACACATCCCCTACCCACTCTAAAGCCTCCTTGCTCATTTGCAATCCTACTCTCTGTCTTACCTCTAATTCTTTCAATAATAACCCTACCGTACACTTTACTTGTTATACTCAGTAAACTTATTCCCTTATAAAAAATATTATTATATATATATATATATAATGTATATATATGTATATATATATATATATATATATATATATATATATATATATATATATATATACAGTGGTACCGTTTACATATTTTTCATTCCAGAATGCTGTTCAAGTGCCATTACCAAACGAATTATCTCCTTAAGAAAAGTTGTAAAATAGACTAGTCCTTTAGACCCCAAAATTACACTTACAAAAGCATTTAAAAATAAACTTACATAAGGGTGAGTTTGGGGACCATCAAACGGTACCACTGTATATATATATATATTATATACACACACACAATGTCGTGCCATATAAACCGAACAGGTGAGTTTGGTCTATTTGACAAAGCCATTTTCTGTCAAATAGCCAGAGAGAAATTTTTTTTCAGCTATAACTGCCAAATTCCATCTGAGCATAAAATAAACTATATATATTTTTTTCGTTAAGTAATATTAAATAAATGTAAACTGACCTATGATATATTTAGCGGTATTTAGCTAAAAAAAAAAAACGTTAAAGTGAAGTTAGTTGAAGTTTCTAAGTCTTTAGCCAAAAATAAAAAGCTGTATATGAATGAAAATTATTATAATCAAAACCAAGCGCTAACCCACCAGGGTCTTGTATATTAATGAAAAAAATGATCTTTTCGTAAAAGTTTTTTTTTTTTAAAGTTTAATTAAGGGAGTTCGACCTATTCGGCAAGTTCGACTTATTAAGTACGATATACGTATATATATATATATAATGCAATAAAATCACATTAAACAGGTGATATCACAATATGGAGAACAATCACTGTGAAAAAAAATAGTGAAATTCCAAGTGCTTTCGTGACTTCTCACATTATCAAGAAACTATAGTTCCTTGATAATGTGAGAAATCACAAAAGCGCTTGTAATTTCACTATTTTTTCACTGGCCATGCCCTAGATGCCAGAATCAATACCGTTGTAGTAGTTATGAACATTTACTATACTATATTAATGCATCCACGAACTAGTGGTTTTAAGCAAATAATACTGCGACTAGCAGGGGTGAGAACATTCGATATTTTAACACTCCTCCTGAGAAGCCCGCCAAAATTTAGAGACTCCTTTGACCACAGCTATCGGGGGTTCGATCCCCGCCTAGCCGTAGTATTTTATATAAAATTGGTCAATTAGCAAGAACTTCTTTAAAATTAAGTCCTTTCTAAAATTTTCTGTTATACGTTTAAAGTTATATATTTTTTCATTTAATGTAAAAATTAATAATTTTGTACCAAAAGAACCTTAGAAAACTTACCTAACCTTATTATAACAAGCGCAATTTAATTTAGCCTAATTCAACTAAATATAATTTAAATAAGATTACAATAATTTAATAATAAACAAATAATGATTTATTTTGTTAGGTTCAGGATGATTTTTGTGAAATTATTGCATACACAAATTTTCGCTTGCCTTATTCGGCAAGAAGAGCATTGATATTTAAGCCAAAATTGCAAGTTTTTACCTATTTGGCACATTATATTTTATATATATATATATATATATATATATATATATATATATATATATATATATATATATATATATATATATATATATTTTCTTTCAACACGTCGGCCGTTATATATACATATATATACACACAGTGGACCCCCGGATTTCGTCAACAATTCTTTACAGAATGCTGTTCGAGTGCCGTTACCGAACGAATTTGTTCCCATAAGGACGAATGTAAATTAGATTAGTCTGTTTCAGACCCCCAAAAATACACTTACAAAAGCACTTACAAAAATACAATTACATAATGGTTCGAGTTGGGAGCAGTACGAAATCTGGGGGTCCACTGTATATATGCAATAAGATCACAGTAAACAGGTGATATCACAATATGCAAAACAACCACTGTGAAAAAATAGCAAAATTTCTATTTCGCTCTTTTTTCACAGTGGTTGTTTTGCATATATTTATTTATTAACACATCGGCCGTCTCCCACCGAGGCAGGGTGACCCAAAAAAGAAACACTTTCACCATCATTCACACAATCATTTTTTGCAAATTCGCCCAGATATAGCAGTTTAGATGTCACTCCAAACAGCCAATATCCCAAACCCCTCCTTTAAAGTGCAGGCATTGTACTTCCTGCCTCCAGGACTGGTGTCTGGCTAACCTGTTTCCCCGAAGTCCTTCACAAAATATTACCTGATCTCACTCCAACAGTTCATTAGGTCACAAAAACACTATTTATCTCCATTCACTCCATGCCTGCTGCATGTCCAAGCCCCTTGCACACAAAACCTCTTTTACCTGCTCCCTCCATCCTTTCCTACGACCCCTATTCCTCCACTACAGATATATACACCTTCATCGTCTTATTTTGCTCCAACTTCTCTAAAATGACCAACCCACCTCAACCTTCAGCCCTCTGAATAAGACTTTTAATAACTCCACACCTCCTCCTAATATTCACACTATGAATTCTCTGCAAAATATTTACACCACACTGGAATTAGACACGACCTCTCCACTGCCTCCAGCCTCCTCGCTGCATCATTTACAACCCAAGCTTCACACCCATACAAGAGTGTTGGTATCAGTATATTCTCGTACATTCCCTTTGCCTCCATGGATAATGTTTTTTGTCTCCACAGATACCTCAATGCACCACTCATCTTTTTTTCTTCAATAACTCAATAGTTGTATGGTTAACCTCATCCTTCATGAACCCATCTACTGAGAAATCTACTCCCAAATACAGTGGACCCTCGGATTTCGTACTGCTGCCAACTCGAACAATTATGTAAGTGTATTTTTGTAAGTGCTTTTGTAAGTGTATTTTTGGGGGTCTGAAACAGACTAATTTACATTCGTCCTTACGGGAACAAATTCGTTTGGTAATGGCACTCGAACAGCCTTCTGGAAAGAATTGTTGACGAAATCCGGGGGTCCACTGTATCTGACCATGTTCACTTCTTCCATACTCCCTCCCGCCAGCAAGATATCCAATTTTTCTTTACCTATCTATCTAGTTTGATACCCTCATCACCTTACTGTTATCTATGTTCACTTTCAACTTTCTTCCTTTACACACCCTCCCAAACTCGTCCACTAACTTTTGCAACTTTTCTTTAGAATCTTCCAAAAGCACAGTATCATCAGCAAAAAGTAACTGCCAACTTCCATTTTGTATTTGATTCCCCATAATTTAATCCCACCCCTCTCCCCAGCATTTTCTTCTTTTACAACCCCGTCTATATTATTATTATTATTATAATCAAATAGAAGCGCTAAACCACAGGGGTTATACAGCGCTGCAGGTTATTGCAGGATGCAGGGAGAATGGGTTGTAAGAGGGAGATGGATGATTAGTAGGGTATGGAGTGCAGCAGGACGGTGGATAGTGCAGGGATAGAGGGTAGCAAGAGATCGAGGTAGAAGGGACTGAGGGAGGTGCTAGAAGTATAATCTTCAGAGTTTGTGTAGTAAGTCAGTTTCTGTCAAAAAGTCAACGAGAGAGTCAGGATTAAAGGAGGGTCCATCTGCAAGAAGGGAAGGTAAAGAAAGGGCCGCAGAGCGAAGACGCCGTTGGAGGTAAATTCTGTGTGCTCGTTGATAGAGTGGGCAGTCCAACAGAATATGTCGAACAGACACTGGAACCTGACAATGCTCTCAGAGAGGGGCAGGGAGCCTCTCCATGAGATACCCGTGAGTAAGACGAGTGTGGCCGATGCGAAGACTGGAGAGTGTAGTCTCCCAACCTGACATTGGTGACAAGAAGAAGGCCAGAAACCTATAATCGGTTTAATAGAATGAAGTTTGTTATTTAGCAGGTCAGACCAGCGTTGTTGCCAACGGGTGCGAAGGTGGGTAGCAAAGACCGCAAAATAGTCCGTGAAAGGAACACCTCTATATGAAACTGGAAGGTCATGTACTGCTGACCGCGCAGCAGTGTCTGCCTGTTCATTGCCCTGAACATCAACATGACCAGGGACCCAACAAAAAACAATATCTTTGTGCTTGCTAAAGATACAGTGTAACCAAAGTTGGATACGAAGAACTAGGGGGTGAGGTGTATCAATTTTACGGATAGCCTGTAAAGAACTAAGGGAGTCTGAAACGACCACAAATGGTGACACAGGCATAGATGCAATACGGATAAGTGCCACAAGAATGGCATACAATTCAGCGTAAATATGCTAGCCGAGGGTAATAGATGCCCTCGTACGACGCTGTCCGGAAACATTGCTGCGAATCCGACGCTGTCAGATGACTTTGAACCATCGGTGTATACTGCGATGACATGTGAATGAGAACGGAAGTGGTCTAGAAAAAAAGAGCGAGAAGCCACAGTAGGTAGTTGGGCTTTCGCGCAAGGTAGAGGAATAGAACAGACACGGACAGCAGGAACTTCCCAAGGGGGTAGGGGAAAGGGAGATGTCACATGAACGTATAAAGGTGGTAGCTGAAGGGAAGATAAGAGTGAATGTAGACGAAGGGAAAAGGGACGAAGTAAACAGGGGCGATGGGCAAATAAAGAGCGCCTACTAACATCTGTGACAATCCTATACATGGAAGGAATGCGGAGGTCGTGGGAGCGAACATAATAGCGAATGCAATGTGCATCACGACGATCGGACAAGGATGGAATGTTCGCTTCTACATAGAGGCTCTCAACCGGGGAAGAACGAAATGCACCAAGGCATAAGCGTAATCCCTGGTGATGGATGGGATTAAGGATGGAAAGAGTAGCAGGGGAGGCCGCCGAATATATCTGGTCACTATAATCGAGTTTCGATAAAATTAGGGCTGAATGTAGACGAAGGAGAGTTCTACGATCAGCCCCCCATGAAAGATGTGCGAGGGTTTTAAAGAGGTTCAGCCGGCTGTGACAAGTTGCCTTAAGAGAGGTAATGTGAGGTTTCCAGGACAATCGACGGTCAAACCCCGTCTATAAATACGTTAAATAATCATGGTGACATTACACATTCCTGTCTAAGCCTACTAGTATTACTGGGAAATAATCTCCCTCTCTCCTACACACCCTAACCTGAGCCTTACCATCCTCATAACTTTAGATTATTATAATCAATGCATGTGGGGGGAGGGGGTGGAAGGTATTCAGGCTTAATTCAGGGAACTGTAGCACAGATCCAATTCCCTGGATCAAGAGCCCTCACCAGCATCAAGGAATCTCCCTTGAGGGGTCATAACTCTAGAGCATTTAGTAACTTACTACCTATTCCATACGCTTGCAACATCTGCCACATTGCTTCCCTATCCACCCTATCATATGCCTTTTTCTAAATCCATACTATATGCAGTGAAAACGTCCCTACCGTTATCTAAATATTGTTGACTTGTATGGTTCAATGTAAACAGTATCTACACATCCCCTACCCCTTCTAAAGGCTCCTTGTTGATCTTTAATCATGCTCTCTGTCTTACGTCTAAATTCTTTCAATAACAACCCTACCATACACTTTACCTGGTATACTCGGTAAACTTACTCCCTTATAATTTTTTACAATCTCTCTTGTCTCCCTTCCCTTTATATAAAGGAATTATACATGCTCTCTGCCAATCCCTAGATACCTTCCCCTCTTTCATACATTTATTGAACAAAAGTACCAACCACTCCAAAACTACATACTTCAGTTACAGCTGCTTTACCCACTTTCATTCTACCTAATACCTCATGCACCTCCCCCACACTCACATCTGGCTCTTCTTCACTCGTGAAAAATGTTATATCTCCCTGGCCAATGCATGAAATTACTGCCTCCCTCTAGTCAAAATTTAACAGTTCCTCAAAATATTCCCACTATCTTCTCAATACAGTGTAACCCAAAGTTTCGAACTTAATTCGTTCCAGGAGCTAGTTCTAAACTCGAAACGTTCGAAACTCGAAGCAATATTTCCCATAAGAAATAATGTAAATCCAATTAATTCGTTCCTGCTGTCAGGAGGCATGACAAAATAGTACTTCACTATGACGCTATTATCAACTCGACAGCTTATTTATCACAATTCATCTAATATGACAAACAATATAAATAACATAAAAACCTGATATACACTCTAGAATTAATAAAATATGTATGTGGTGACGGTGGTGGCGGACATTCTTGCTTCAGCTATGAAAACATCTTCCTATTCTTTCCTCCTTCAGATGTGTTAGTATAAGAGAAAACTGAGTTTGTAATGCTAACTGCATTAGATCACTTCTTTCATAAGAAAACCATAAAGTACAAATGAACAGGTGTACGTACACCATTTACATACCTTGCAGAAGATAGGCAGAGCGGCTTATGCTGTCAGGAGTTTATTTCGTTTCGTCCTTTTCCTATCGCTTAATTGCTAATGCCACACTTTGTCGCTGAACTTAACTGCTTTAAACTCCACAACTTGCACCTGTGCTGGCGTGCAGGAACACATTAAAGTCACTAAGAGTGTTATTAGTCTTGAAGATGCCATATTAATAACGATAATAATAATAACAATAATAATCACTCTGAGGCGTATAAAACATTAATATAGACATTTTGCTTAATCCATTTATATTTTTTTTCAAAATTATATAATAAACACGCTACGTAACATATAAACATATAAATTAACATAAATATGAGATGTTTTTCCAGTCGGCTTTACAGAGTGAACGTATTCCATTGGTTTGTTTACAAAACTCGCTAACCTTCTACACACTCATTCTCTCTCGTTTATTCATTTAATCTTGTTTACTCACCTCTCACTCTACATAAAGACTTCCTCAACCACTGCCTGCTTCTACCACTGGCTGCCTCTACCACTTAATGAACAGGCTCCAAACCCAATTAATTAATTGTGAAATGTTTGTATGAGAGCACAGGGTAATGATCACTGGAGGATAAACAAAGCTAGACTGACTCACGACGCCTGGCGGACAGGTCTGGTACGCATGCGGTTCGAAACACGGGGCACGTTCGATACTCGGGACAAAATTTGTTCGAAAAAGCGTTCAAAACTTGAATCGTTTGATAGTCAAGGCGTTCGAAACTTGGGGTTCCACTGTACCTCCAACTCCCTATCTGCTAACTCCCCTATTCTGTTAACTGTCAAATCCATTCGTTCCCTAGGCTTCAACCCATTTATAATATATATATATATATATATATATATATATATATATATATATATATATATAAATATAATATATAATATATAAATATATATATATATATATATATATATATATATATATATAAATATATATATATATATATATATATATATATATATATATATAATATATATATATATATATATATATATATATATATAATATATATATATATATATATATATATATATATATATATATATATATATATATATATATATATATATATATATATATATATATATATATATATATATATATATATATATATATATATATATATATATATATGTATAACACACACACACGTAATAAAGACAGTGAGAACAGTCAAAGGTCCTTTAAGTACATTCGTTTCAAGGAATAATCTCGGAGATGTTCCTTGGGATCAGAATATTTAGAGAACTTATTGACTGCCTTCACCGTAGTTATACAGAATATTTCATTCATTGGTGGTCCTGGTATTTTTGCTTTAGGATAGATTATGAAAAGGTGTATCCTACCCCATCCATCAACAGAACATTCTTCCCTCTACCCCACGGCGCATAATCTCTGCCGCAATGTCGTTAAAACAAAGAGCACCTGCTTTGTTATTCTGAGCTTCAAGTAAGAACAAGTAGTCTTGTAAGAAAAACTACAAAATAAACCTTATGGAAGCACTGGAGTCTGAGAGAAAGACAAATGAGCATTGCTGTGTTGCCCCTCACTGTCAGTCAGAGGTGTATACTCCAGCCTGTACCCTAAGTGGCTCCTCTTATGGAGAAAACTTTCATCAACAAGTATCTTGAACTGTGCATGTGTATCTACCTACACACTCTCAGTATCACCATAACTGTTCTCCACCTGCCTCTAAATCTTATGTCTAGGAACCTTACTGCTTTCATACCGCCTGTTTTTGTATACTAAAAATATAAATAAATGTAATGCAATAGCAGGAGCTATGCAATGTTTCAAAAGCTGCAATGGGTAGACTGAGAGGAAGTTTTCCCAGGCAGAAGAGGCCAGTGTCAACACGCTACCTTTCCTCTTAAGATAACTTTCCCTCAATGTACACCTTACAGGTCTTGCAACATTGCATAGCTCCTGATGAAGCATAAATGATTATAATATATATATATATATATATATATATATATATACACACACACACACATATAAAACTCTCCTTTTTTAGACTTAAAGTTTACTTCAGTGTCATAACTACGCGTCTTCTGCCATATATTATCAACACAATCATAACATAGCAGAGCAACAGTCCTGACGCAACAGAGGCACCACAAATTTAGTCTAATAATACACTAGAAAAACAATCATTGCCAACTGAATACAGAAACAGTGTAACATAAAACATTGATCGATTCAACACAATGGACATAACCCGAACGTAATAAATAATGGCAGACCCCAAAAGAACTAACAATGGCAAACATTACCGAGAACAACGGTAAACACAAACAAAATTAAAACTGTTATCAGTGCCAAATCTAATATATCATTGTTTATATGAAACTTGAAACGCAAGAAACTGTTTTAATCTGTAAAACAGCGAATAACTAATCGCTGGAGATACACACCTCTTGGTATGCAAAACAACCACGGGAGGAGTTGAATGATAGCTCTAGGCCTCTCGTGTTGCAATCAGCACATTAACTTGTTCGCGATTTTTGCACCTTTTTGTATGTTTACCCTGGCAGATTATAATTTTTCACTTAGTGCATTGACTGCACCTTTGTAAATTTAAATGATTCAAGTTTCAACTTTGAATCGGTAAATTGCTACAAAGAATTGTAAGTAGAACAGCTAGAATTAGAGTTATTAGCAGCGTTGCATACAGAACACTGCTTGCGACATTCAAGTACCTCATCTAGAATAAATTATACAGCATCACAGGTCAGCTCAAAGTCTATTACCTGCCCTGGGAGTAAACGAAGAATAATACAAGACAGCAACAGCGCATCTTACACTTTTTAATCTGTGGTGGTTCCAGCAGATGCAATGTCTCTCTTAGCGCTAGACCGTGGCAGAGTAGCCCTGAACCTTCACTCAGCGCTAGACCGTGGCAGAGTAGCCCTGAACCTTCACTCAGCGCTAGACCGTGGCAGAGTAGCCCTGAACCTTCACTCAGCGCTAGACCGTGGCAGAGTAGCCCTGAACCTACACTCAGCGCTAGACCGTGGCAGAGTAGCCCTGAACCATCACTCAGCGCTAGACCGTGGCAGAGTAGCATGAACCTACACTCAGCGCTTAGACCGTGGAGAGTAGCCCTGAACCTACACTCAGCGCTAGACCGTGGCAGAGTAGCCCTGAACCTACACTCAGCGCTAGACCGTGGCAGAATAGCCCTGAACCTTCACTCAGCGCTAGACCGTGGCAGAGTAGCCCTGAACCTTCACTCAGCGCTAGACCGTGGCAGAGTAGCCCTGAACCTTCACTCAGCGCTAGACCGTGGCAGAGTAGCCCTGAACCTACACTCAGCGCTAGACCGTGGCAGAGTAGCCCTGAACCTTCACTCAGCGCTAGACCGTGGCAGAGTAGCCCTGAACCTTCACTCAGCGCTAGACCGTGGCAGAGTAGCCCTGAACCTCACTCAGCGCTAGACCGTGGCAGAGTAGCCCTGAACCTTCACTCAGCGCTAGACCGTGGCAGAATAGCCCTGAACCTTCACTCAGCGCTAGACCGTGGCAGAGTAGCCCTGAACCTTCACTCAGCGCTAGACCGTGGCAGAGTAGCCCTGAACCTTCACTCAGCGCTAGACCGTGGCAGAGTAGCCCTGAACCTTCACTCAGCGCTAGACCGTGGCAGAGTAGCCCTGAACCTACACTCAGCGTAGACCGTGGCAGAGTAGCCCTGAACCTTCACTCAGCGCTAGACCGTGGCAGAGTAGCCCTGAACCTCACTCAGCGCTAGACCGTGGCAGAGTAGCCCTGAACCTTCACTCAGCGCTAGACCGTGGCAGAGTAGCCTGAACCTTCACTCAGCGCTAGACCGTGGCAGAGTAGCCCTGAACCTTCACTCAGCGCTAGACCGTGGCAGAGTAGCCCTGAACCTTCACTCAGCGCTAGACCGTGGCAGAGTAACCCTGAACCTACAAACTTTGCAAAAAGTGAAGAGTAAGGAAAATATATAATTGAGGCATAAGTTACAGGTATAAATAGGAGAGATATCAATATGGTGATGAGGATATCTAAGAGAACTCAAAACAATGGATTCAAATTGGATAAATTTAAATTTAGAAAGGATATACAAAAACAATGGGTTTACAAGAAGGTTGAACAAATTATCGGACAGCGTCAATGAAGCCAATACCTAAGTCAACTTTAAAAAAAGATTACACAAATATACACAGTATATAGGAATGGGTGGGTGCGACTAGGACCTGCTGCCTATCATGGGCCAGTAGGCGTACCGCAGTGCTCCTCAATTCTTATACTCCCATGTTCACGTTTCTAGAGTACAACGAGAAATATTATGATGTCTCAGAAGCAAACCAGAAAAAGAATTTTGTGATAAAACAGACAGCTGCTGTAACTTCAATATGCAATGCGAGTATTTGCTTTCGATGTGCAAGAATGTGTCACACGCAACAAGGAAGTCTCTGTCATAAGGAGGTCCCATTGCCCTGCCAAACACACACTACCAACACAGTAATTACTATGTCGTCAGATACAAAGTTACAAATACTTTATTGTCGAAAAATAGCTAAATGTCATATAGATTCTTCGAGATATTCACAAGATGAGAAATTCTTCAAGTAAGAATATATCAAATACTTTTATTAGTACTATACAAGCAGCAGTCTACAGTATATCATATATACAATATATTAATTTCCCCTTAAAGTACAATAAATGTTACCTCTAGGGACATCTCGCTTCTCCCTGTTATAATTATTTTGTGCTATGTTGGCGATAGTTCCCTTAAGCAGAGGCTAATGTCCTACACTCACTGCTTGGCTACACTGCACTTTCAAAATCTCTTAACATACTTAGGGAAGATGACGTCAAGGAAGGTGGCTTTACACCAATATTTTATAATTATTACAGCTACTCTCTTGTAGCCACTGACATATTGCATAAACAACTGATTTATAATTAGAATATGATGAGCAGTTCATGTTTTTGTGCAGTGTTGCAAATGAAACAATTTTTTGATCACAAAATTTCGCAGAAAAATTGAAAATAAAGAAAAAAAAGGTTTGTGTGGTTATATATAGTGATTCGTAAGTCGATAATGACACCTCTCCCATGCTATATTCTCCTTGATAATGACGTGGTGATTCAGTACTCCATACCACACTTCATGTTGTACTCAAGTATATAATACGGTGAATTAATACCTAATAAACACACCTCACTACACATTATCTTCTCGTAGATAATAACTGATTTGGGACCTTATAACCACACCTCTATATATTATACTTTTCTAGAAAATAACAAATCAGAGATTAGTCATCAAAAATATTACTGGAATTTAGCTAGTAAAAATGAACGATACTCAAGATGGATACGTACATCAAACATTACAAGGCAAAGTTTTCAAGTTCATCGCCTGTCGACTGTACGTGGGTAAAACTGCACCTACGTGGGTAAAGCTGCACCGTACGTGGGTAAAGCTGAACTTCACCTTTACACTAATACTGAGAAGACTTTAATCTTCTAGAAAAGGGGATTAAAGTAAACTCAGTGTATGTACACGAAGATACACACGTCTCAGTAGGCATACACACTGGAAGTGCTCCTGCTCTTACATCACTCACACTCCTTGACAAATAAGACACGTGCAATACATGATAGGCAAAACATCTCTCAAATAATGTTGCCCAGATACTGCACACATCTTATTCATCACCTGTGGTATCCGTCTTTCAATATCAATCTCAGTCACGCTAGTCTGACACACCACTTGACACGAAAGGTTTCAGACTTCGAACGTCGAAACTCGAAGACATTCTTCATAATTTACCTACTTATACTGACTATTTAGGTCAATAGCTCCTTAGATCACGTCTGTCAAAACTTTCATCCAAAATATAATATACAAGATAAAAAAAAATGCTCTTCATACAAAATGCGTATTAATAATAATTAGACACTAGCTGAAATAGAGCTGCCTTATTTAAATCATGTGGTGTTTAGGCATTATAAGGATGAGAAATGTATTTTGATTACTGATGATCTAAGTACTCATTACTTCTGAAGGAATTTGAGCAATTGAAATGCTTGATTGTAGAAATGCAACGGCTGCAGCAGCAGCAGCAAGCAGTGCCAAGCAGTGCCAGTGGAAGACAGGAACGCAGACCTTACCAGCAGACCTGGAACAAGGTTGAGTCAACCCGACTAGTTTGTTGTCCACCTGTTACTACCTGGACGAGCCGAGACCAGAAACCCTCGCTGAGAACACTTGTCGCAGGTCTGGTGACCCGCCTGGTCACTAGTGCTGGGCATGGGTTGTGAACTGAATCACACCACGTACACACACGGTGTAAATGAAACTCTACACGCCCAATGGAAATTAGTCACTCCATCTGACCTTTTTCTGGGGTTATCCTAGGTAATTTACACATATGTTACTATGTTAATTGTGGTTACCTAAATCTGTGTAACTTGCTTATGTTTACTTGTACCTAAATAAACTTACACACGGTGGAAGTGAACCCACACATATTCTACATACATGAACCATGGCAGGGACGACACAACCCAGACCTGGCACAAGAACACCCTGTCTTACCAACTACACACAATCATCTTCAACGACTCGCTATCTCCTCCTTCAGTGGCCAAACTCAGTCTCTCCAGACATCCTCACATCTTAGCAGAAGTTCATGATTCAAACTGCCTTTATATTAAAAAAAAAAAGTGAAATACACTACATATAGTGTAAAACACCGATTTTTTTTTTCGATCATCCCACCATACCGATACACTGAATCAATATAAAAGTATCGTACCTCACCACAGATACCTCAGAGAGAGAGAAATTAATCTGTTGTAAAACAGACCTGTAGATCATTAGTAATTTATCTCTTGTCAACCTATGGGGTGAACGACCTACTTTCTTTTAAGTTTTTACCTATGAATGTAGGTATATATGTATGCCTGTATGTATTTATATATGTATGTATAAATACATGTATGGAGGTATTATGTATTGTCTCTCAATCATTATCACCAAGATGCCTCGCCACTTCTCAAATCAAAGCTCTGTTAAATATACCATATAAAATGTGTATTATTTTGTCTGATAGGAGAGAAGAGTCAGAGAGAGTGATGAGTGAGTACACTCACCTAATTGTACTTACCTAATTGTGGTTGCAGGGGTCGAGTCACAGCTCCTGGCCCCACCTCTTCACTGGCCGCTACCGGGTCACTCTCCCTACCTAATTGTGGTTGCAGGGGTCGAGACTCAGCTCCTGGCCCCGCCTCTTTGCTGTCCGCTACTGGGTCTCTGCTCTCCCGGCTCCATGAGCTTTATCATACCTTGTCTTAAACTATGTATGGTTCCCGCCTCCACTATATCGTTGCTAGACTATTCCACTTCCTAACTACTCTATGGCTGAAGAAATTGCTTCCTAACATCCCTTTGACTCATCTGAGTCTTCAGCTTCCAATTGTGCCCCTTGTTTCTGTGTTCCTCTCTGGAACATCCTGTCACTATCTACCTTGTCGATTCCCGCAGTATTTTGTATGTCGTTATCATGTCTCCTCTAACCCTTCTGTCCTCCAGTGTTGTTAGTCCTATTTCCCTCAACCTTTCTTCGTAGGACAGTCCCTGAGTGTGGAACCAACCTTGTCGCAAACCTTTGCACTTTCTCTAATTTCTTGACGTGCTTGACCAGGTGTGGGTTCCAGACTGGTGCTGCATACTTAGAATGGGCCTGACGTACACGGTGTACAGTGCCTTGAACGATTCCTTGTTAAGGTAACGGAACGCTAATCTTAGGTTTGCTAGTCGCTCATATGCTGCCGCAGTTATCTGGTTGATGTGTGCTTACGGAGACGTGCTTGGTGTTATGCTCACCCCAAGGTCTTTCTCCTTTAACGATGTTTGTAGCATTTGTCCACCTAGCCTGTACTCTGTCAGCGGTCTTCTTTGCCCTTCCCGATCTTCATGACTTTGCATTTGGTGGGATTAAATTCGAGAAGCCAGTTGCTAGACCAGATGTCCAGCTTGTCCAGGTCTCTTTGAAGACTTGCTTGCTGTGTGTGTGTGTGTACTCACCTAGCTGTGGTTGCAGTGGTCGAGTCATAGCTCCTGGCCCCGCCTCTTCACTAGCCGATACTGGGTCACGCTCCCTGCTCCATGAGCTTTATCATGTGTGTGTTAGCATTTGTCCGGAATGCTTGACATGCTGTTGATATTTGGTCAAACACTTAAATGTTGGCTGGTTGAACCGTCCGTGTGAAGTAGCTGCACCATGCCATGGCGTGATTGACTTGGACTCCTAATTGGTTGTGTGTGCTCACTATGGACACCCTGCCGCCTCTTCACTGACTGCTAATAGGTTCTCTATCTCCCTGCTCCAAGAGCTTTATCATACCTCGTCTTAAAGCTATGTATGGTTCCTGTCTCCACTACATCACTTGCTAGACTATTCCACTTCCTGACAACTCTGACTTAAGAAATACTTCCTAACATCCCTTTGACTCGTCTGAGTCTTCAACTTCCAATTGTGACCCATTGTTTCTGTGTCCCCTCTCTGGAACATCCTGTAGTGTGTTTACGTGTGTGTGTGTGTGTGTGTGTGTGTTGTGTGTGTGTGTGTGTGTTTACGTGTGTGTGTGTGTTTACGTGTGTGTGTGTGTTTACGTGTGTGTGTGTTTACGTGTGTGTGTGTGTTTACGTGTGTGTGTTTAGTGTGTGTGTGTGTTACTGTGTGTGTGTGTGTTTACGTGTGTGTGTGTGTGTTTACGTGTGTGTGTGTGTTTACGTGTGTGTGTGTGTTTGCGCGTATGTGTTTACCTACGTACATATATACAGCTGTCAATTCATATCTCCTGGCCTCACCTCTTGTCTATCAACGACTGGTTATACCGATTTCTGACCCCATGCCCCATAAAACCAAATATTTAAAATGCTGGCCTCCAACACCTCTGTTTAGTGTATTGCACTCACTACTTCAAGACTGGAAGAATTGTTTCTTATGCCAGTGGTTCGAGTCTATCACTTGTGAACCCTTGTTGTTCCTCCAGGCACCTCAGTGGCTTCCTCTGTTACTGTTTCTTACCCGGGTATAACACTGCCCTCGGAGTGTGTCACTCCACACACCGTCACTACACACCCTTGTACAGTGTCACTCCACCAGTCACTACACAACCTTATAGTGTCACTCCACCAGTCACTACACAACCTTGTACAGTGTCACTCCACCTGCACCAACCACTACACAACCTTATCAGTGTCACTCCACCTGCACCAACCACTACACAGTGTTTGCACACTAGGATTTTGGAACACTAACTTTGTTCTATAACACAAACATTTTTTAAAATTCCTACAAGTAATGTACACATAATAGTGGAAAAGCACATGATTTTTCTCCCCAAGTAACTAAATAATAACTACAAGAAAGGAAAGACTCAAAAGAGGAATCCCAGTTTTCAGGAAACTCGACTCAACTAGCATTGTCTGACGCACATGGAAGGTGTGGCCAATACTCTGCATAAGTTCACTTGTATCTTTCTACTTGTAGTCCAAATGTCTCAGCACTTGAGCAATATGGCCGCTAATGGTCCACAGTTGAGTGCAGTGCTTGCCGCCGCTAGCACTCTGCAAGAGGTGCTCGTCGACACTCAAAGTCTGTCGTTGTGCAACTAAATAAACCGTGTTCTCAAGTTTGCACCTTACTTTTTATATAAATGTGCTACCCGAGTCAACAGTAAACAAGAGTGAATATCAGTATACACACCCACAACAGGTCCCAGTCTCACAACATTGCCTTATCTTCTCTCTGCTATTATTCACAACTCACTGCCTGGCTGCACAAGATTTACATTTATAGTCTTGCTACTACACCTGAGGGCCACAATTAAACTGTTCGTTTCTTGTACTGTAGTAAGCCCGTGGTCCATTCGAAATGCTGTATATGTTGTGCATATGATACATCTCTGAGCTAGTTGTGGTCACAAGCGCTGAGGTGAGGTGTCTCAGTCACGTTGTGGCTACAGTGTGTTGGTTCGACTTCGCTGCTGCCCCAAGCAGCACTCCACTGTAATACTCCTCAGGTTACACTGGATGGGGCTGCAGTCGTCTTCGGCTGATTCTTGATGGATCCGATCTCTGAGTAGACGATGTCGATGGGTAGACGGTCGTCATATAGCGTAGGTGCTTGTAGAATGATACCGGCCGTGCCCAAAAGAACGGCCAGGGTAAAGATCCACAGGAACAACCTATCCAGCACCATCGCCACGTACTTCCAGTCCTCTTTCACCTTAAGAGAAACACTGAGTTAGTCATATCTCTTAATTATTAAATTTTTCCCTCGCCATAACCCCTCCCTTCTTGACCGCCCACCAAAATCTAACAAAAATATAAACTTACACTGTTTTTAAGACTTATGTACATGTACACGCTTCTAGTCATATTAAAACTCAGTGCACACAAAACAGGCTATGACTCACTGACAGGTGCTTTGGACAGCTGGTAACTAACACCCCAACACAACCACCCCAGCCTAACACACTAACCTTACATGACTCCTCCTCCCTGCGTGTGTGCTCGGCGATGAACCTGACGCCCTCGAAGGCCTTTATGACCTCTGGGCAGTACTGGGTACTGCCGTTCTCTGTAGTGCCCCTGCCCGGAGACCCCACGTTCCCGTTGAGACCGACACCCAAGTCGTCGGCCAGCGCTGCAGGACCATGGATCTTGCAACCTCCGTTGATGCCCAGTGATTCTATATCCCGGCTGAGAAACACACGTAAATAAGGTTACTCTTACACCTTACTAATAATATTCTGAAACACACAAGTAGTTGCAAAAGGAACGGATGGAACTTCTGTTATGACAGATACCACATGGAGAAACAGAGGGGTGAGAGTACTGCATGTTTCAACTTCCAAGGAATGCTTTAGGGTATACACAAAAATTCTTTAAGGAAGCAAAATGGGGAATCTCACAGCAAACAAAACGGGATGTATCAAAAGCTAACAAACGTATTAAACCTGAAAAAAGGCAATTCTCAAAGAGCAACAATAAAAACAAACTATATATAATATCCAAGAAATCGTTATGAACAAAAAGATGGTCTTGTCACACAAAGACATTTAATCTAGAGAAACTTCTCACAGGCAGAAACACATTATTGAATTAAAGCAAATTGAAACAAGAGGCAATATAGAGGGAACACGGTCATTAAAGGAAACAAACGAGATTGTGTAAGCAAGTTCTCCCGAAGCAGCCACTTAGCAGGGGTTCTTCTACGCACCACAAATACACACTTTAACGAAAACACCCTTCAACAAGGACAAGGACGCCTTCAACAAGGACAGCCTTCAACAAGGACAGCCTTCAACAAGGACAGATTTCAACAAGGACAGATTTCAACAAGGACATAGCTAAGCAAGGCTAGACTTCAACAACGACATCCTTTGGGATCAGGATATATTCTTGGACAAATTGTCGCATTGAGGGGCAACTACGGCATAGAAATAGTGTTGCTGGGAGAAACTACGGTGTACAAATAGGGATCAGGTTGTGACCATCCACCACACTAGACCATCAAACATCAATTAAAGCCATAAAATCATATTCTTTTTTGACTTTCATAAACATTTTCGGTAGACTGTCATATTAACCGCAATATTTTGTCAGATCATACCAGTACTGAAGATATGAGTCCTGACTACAGAGTAGACCCATTATCTTACTCAATTTATGACTTTACAAGATAGCGTTTCACAATTTGATTGCCGCCAAAGTGACCCTTACATTTACTGTGACCCTTACATTCATCCAGTGGACGATAGCGCAAGAACGTAGGGATAAACGAAAGACATAGGAACTAGGGATGCAAAATGGTTAAGATTTTGCTGGTATTTTAAACCATGCGAGTTAGCCATTAAGGATAACTCAATAATGTCTGTCATCGGGTACTGTCTGGCTTATTTCCATTGGGGTCCTTCAATATTCTCTCCCAGGAGGCAACCCACAACAGTCTGTAACATCCAGGTACATACATACCTACTTTCTGCTAGGTGAACAGGGGCACCAGGTGTAAGGTAACATGTCCACCTTTTCACACCTGTGCCAGGTATCGATCCCGGACCCCTCAGTGTGTGAACCGAGGACGTTATTAACCAAACCACGAACAGGAATACATCTGGATTTATATCTAAAATAGCATTTATAACAAAGCTGTCGCTACTACAAAACCGAGTTGCTATGTCTTCATGGTGACACACTGGCTGGTAAGCATCGTGACCAGATAATGGTGTTCCTCACACCAGAAGTTACCTGTATCTCCAGCAAGCCTGTGATTATCCGAACAACTTCCTTAAGGAAAACAGTTTTTGGGACTTTTGTCCAGGACTATCTGAGATCTCTGTATAACGAAGCTTCTTTAGTTTATTTATTTTTTTGTAAATACGAATGAAAAAGCACATCCAAGATTGATTAGCACGTGAAAAAATCCTTCATATTACGTGTTATTCATTTGGCTGCACTTTTGTTTTTAGCTACAGTCACAATATATGTCCTTACAAACATCTACGAACATGTTCAAGAATGAAATTCATAGAGTCAAAGTGCAGGTCAAGTCTCATTGATGATCATTTGCATCAAATTGTAAGATTGCGTCACAGATACAGAAACAGATATTAATAAACTAACTCGTGGAACGAGGCTTTGAGTATCACATTAAATAGGTTAAATCTCACATACGTTTCTCTATTTTTGATAATTTTCCTCCAAACACATAGTTTAAAATACCGTAAGATACTTACATTTATGCTTTTAAAAGTACAGCTCCTCAAGGTGAAACGTCATATTATAAACAGGTATGCAAAAAAATTGTTGGGACAACGTTTTGCTTTGTGTGGAGACTGTAGTGGCTTGATACAGCTCCACACAGAGCGAAACGTTTTAATTAAATCTTATTACACAACCTGGTGTGTCTCTTCACGCGGCCCCTTCACAAATTTTGTACATGTGGTCTGGTGACCATGTGCACGAATTCTTGCACATGCACATGTGACATGAACGTTTCTGTGATTAAATCCGGTGTGGTTGGTGACTGGTGCGTACACACGTTGTG
>WNWK01000596.1:310000-429699 GCA_009830355.1 Cherax destructor
GTACAGGTGTGACATGAGCAATGACGTACAGATATGACGTGAAGGGGCACCTGTGACGTACAGTGTCATATGAGGGGCATATAAAGTACATTACGTGACACGTGGACAGGTGCGAGATGCATCACTTGCGCGGAGGTTTAATCGCGCATATACACGTACGTATGACGTTAATATATGTGCACATGCCATTGCATACATGTGACGTATAGAGACGCACACGACGTATATATACATGCAATTTGATGTGGGAAGTAGTGCGACACACACAACGTGAATGACATGGAGCGTAAAGGCGTGGTCCAGTGGTTGTATGCGCCTCGTAGATAAGAGATAGCGGTTTCCACGCCAGGCCTGGACAGTCACTCACGGGAAGCAATGCGTACACCCAGTGGTGATTGGGGAAGACCTGAACGACCAGTCGTAACGAAGACTGTGCTTGGAGAGGGTGTACTGAACCTGGACAACCAATTGTAATGAGGACTGTGCTTGGAGAGGGTGTACTGGACCTGGACAACCAATTGTAATGAGGACTGTGCTTGGAGAGGGTGTACTGAACCTGGACAACCAATTGTAACGAGGACTGTGCTTGGAGAGGGTGTACTAGACCTACATGACCAGTCGTAACGAGGACTGTGCTTGGAGAGGGTGTACTGGACCTGGACAACCAATTGTAACGAGGACTGTACTTGGAGAGGGTGTACTGGACCTGGACGACCAATTGTAATGAGGACTGTGCTTGGAGAGGGTGTACTGAACCTGGACAACCAATTGTAACGAGGACTGTGCTTGGAGAGGGTGTACTAGACCTGCACGACCAGTCGTAACGAGGACTGTGCTTGGAGAGGGTGTACTGGACCTGGACGACCAATCAGAACGAGGACTGGGCCTGGAGAGGGGGTGAATAGGCCAGCCAACACTACAAAACACACCATCCTCCTGGGACTTACCAAAGACACCAGGCAAAGCAAAACACACACACACACACCTAACTATATCTCAAATATAGATGGCTGCCAACTATCTGTATGTTACATGTGTGGTGGTAGTGGTGGTGTTAGTCTAACGAAACAAGAGTACTGAATACTTGCCTGGGAGAGTACTCGCTGCGAGGAGAGCGAGGCCGGCTGCTGGGGATCCCCATATACATAAGTCCCTCTTGGATAGCGTCCCTCAGTTCCTGCTGGCTGTCGTCATAAATATCACACTGAAGTTCTGCTCCTACGGGTACCTTACAATCCTACTTATGTTTACTAAGTGTATGCGTATGAACATCTAGGAAGACGGGTGAGCATTTTTATTAATCAGTAAACATGTGGTTGTTAAAGTCAGGGATATGGTTGAAGAAGGTTGAGAAAGAATTGTGTAGGAGACAGATGGAGGACAGGTGTAATAGGCGAGATATATGAAGAACACGTGTTATGAGAGAAACCGAGGACACGTGTTATAGTCGAGACAGGTGGTAAAGGACACGTGTTATAAATAAGAGACGTAAAGAACACTTGTTTTAGGTAAGAAGTGATAAAGGAAACGTGATATAAGTGAATCAAATGAGGAAGGACACTTATGCGTGAGACAGCTGGAGAAGGATATAGACAAGAGAGATAGCTGAAGATACGTATTATAGATAAAACAGGTGAAGGAAACGTGTTATAGATAAAACAGATAGCGAGGACGTGTTTTATAGGCGATTACAGGTGTAACTAAAAAAAAAGAAAATCCTCAAGATTCGTGATGTACCTGAAGGAGTTATCTCTGGAATCCTGGAAGGACTCGGTGGAGTAGTAGTTACAGGACTCCCGCATGTCTCCCCCGTTGCAGGACCTCAACATGCCCACCTTGGTCTTGGCGAAGAGACTGTAAGGGTGAGCAGAGAACCCATCAAACACCACAGAAGCAGCGAAAAAGAAATATAAAAAAATAAGTCTCATTTATATTTCAGTAATGTGAAGTGATAATCAATTGTTTTTATCAACTTTATAATTAATTAACTAAAAAAAATATGTCTAACTAAAATATGCATACAAATAGAGCATACAAAAAAAAAAAACAGCGCAAAATTTGGTGCAATGTATCAAGACAAAATTAATTCTAATTCTCTATGAGTATTTATGAAGACTTGGGTAATTGATATATGGAAAAATACAACCTAATAATTAGCACTTGTTCATTAGTTACAATAAAAAAATATTGTTAGAACAATAAAAAAAAGATGCCAGCTTATTAATTAATACAGAAGTTATATGGGAGTACTTTAATGCAACGGAAGATAAAACAAAAACTGCTTTTTAAAAAATGAGCAATTTAAGAGAGGGGGGATATTTTTTTAATGTGATTCTACATATATGGAGAGAAGGGAAGGAGCGTACAACAGAAGGCAGCTTGGGCTCTACTTCAAGATGCACAACTCCAGTCTTTTGGATCCCAGTCAAGGTTCTGTGAAGTCTAGATGGTGGGGTCACTGTCGGGGAGGAGGGGGGTGTTGATCAAGTCTCAAGTCATGGTTTCATGGTACCAGACCATGTGGCCTGGTGGCTAAAGCTCTCGCTTCACACGGCGAGGGGTCTGGGTTAGATTCAAAATGAGGGTAGAAACATTGGGCGTGTTTCTTTACACCTGTTGTCTGTTCCCCATCAGTAAAATTGGTACCTGGGTGTTAGTCGACTGGTGTGGGTCGCATCCCGAGATAAAATTGACCTAATTTGCCCAAAATGCTCTGCATAACAATGGTCTTTCTATATAGTAGTATGTCATTGATGTCAGCTACGCCTGTATACGTACCTTGTACATGTACTTGTAGAAATAAAGATACATATTATTATTGTGAGTGGGTCTGGTCAGAGGCATGAGCCACAGTTTCAGATTAAAGTTAGTGTCAGTCAAATCCCACTCATGGTAAGGCTGGTCAAGGCTTGTTCATGGGTCATAGTGTTGGATCATAGCCATTGTTTCAGATCGCAGCCAGGGTTAGTTAAGTTGGGGTTTTGGGCCTAGAGTTTAGATAGTGTTCACCCACTATTCCAATCTGGAAGAGGATTTAAGCCAAAAATCAGTTTAGGGGCTTAAGCCAGGATTTCAAGACATATGTTGAAAAAAATAAATAAAAAATTGTTTTAAAGAAACGTATGATTTTCAGTCTGTATGTATGTGAAATTTTTAGCTATCATGCTTACGTGGTCACTGGTCAATATAACACAGTAAAAATTAGCTATTAATTAAAATAAAAGTATTTGCATCTGGGGCTTTAGCGTCCCCTCCCTCCCCTTCTGGACAGCACCACTGGCTTCGTTCAGATCACATCTGGGGTCAGGCTAATCCAGCTCATGGGTTGAGGAACATGGGCCAACATTTATGAACCCACTGGTTTCTTAATAACAGGTCACGTCCAGTCGGTCCGACCCCTCACGTCAGTCAGTCACATGAGTTAGTGAGTGCATGGGCCTGCGAGCTGCCCTAGTTTGACATGCATCAATGTGCAACTTTCCGTCCTTTGGCCAAGACTCGCTCTCTCCCTCACTTCAACAGATACGGTGTCCCTTAGTGGGTGGGGGGAGAGTTGAGGTGCAATGGGACATGCTCTTGTGTTCATATGTTTGTGTTTTTATTCATGTGTGTGTGTGTGTGTGCATGTCTTCGTGTGTGTGTGTGTGGGGAGGGGTGCGTATGTTTGTGTGGGTGTGCGTGTGGGAAAACAGTGCACTAAGTGAACACTCGCGATATCTTGTGTGTTATACTCCAATGGCTAGGCTTGGGAGAGAGAACTTTCAGTATTTTATATTTACATACTTAGTTTTTATAACATAGTTTTTACTTAGATACAACATATTCAAAATATTAATCACTAGCAGTTTTGAAAATAATTGGATCACTTTAGCCTGTTTACAATTCCAAGCTTCAATAATTTAGCAGCAAATATTTTGAATGAAGTTGAAATAAATGCTGCAGCTTGTACATCAGACAGACGAGGCTCTCGCTCCATAACTTCTGCTAGACACGGCTTAATAAATACTTTGCGAGCTATTCATTCTCTCTTGAATTTAGAATTTAAACAAAATATTATCTGTTTCAGAATAATACGCATTTGAAAATCATTATCTCATCCACTTCATGCATGCAGCATATGATTGTTATAGGTTCCAGAGCCAGTTTGTTACAAAGTGCATTTGGCTTGAAGTTTTAGTGATTAATGTTGGGTTTCAGTTTATCCCGACGGTAAATGGCGAGACCATTTGAGCATCAGTATATCAGCACACACAAGCGCAAGCAAAGGGCTCTTCAATCTTTTAATTGTCAACCTTGAGTTAATTTACACTTGGCTGTTTAAAAAGTGGCCCCTAACAGTGTATTTATGGAAGAACACATCAACTACTTGTCTAGCAGAAAACATGTAAATGAGCGTGAACGGACCCTCACCTATGTGGTTCCTGCCTCTGGTCACACACTCTCATTGAAACTTTAATTAAAAGAAATCCTACCATCTTCCAAGACGAAATGTAATCTTAACATAGTATATAGCTCTTTTCATGACGGTCTAAATATATTCCATTGGGTAAGTCGGTGAAACCTTATATAATATTTAATGTATACTTTCTTTAAATATTATAATTCCTTAACATGTTTGGATGTCTGTATAAACTTGTCGTATAACTCGTGTCATGAAATGTGAGCAGGGCAAAGAGACAATAAGAAAATAAAATACTTTGGCTTGCTGTAATGTAACTGAGCAGCAGCGTAAATGGGTTTGCCATGCGCTAGACACCGCTCAGCAACGAAGGGAAGGCGAAGAAGTGTGCCAGACATCCAGTAACGAGGTGCTGGTATACAAGATGAGCAGAGGAGGAGGTGCAGCGAACATGCGTCGGCCATTTAGGGGGGAGGGAAACCCTTCAAACTGACAAGGTATAGCAGGTTGCATACCGACAACATTCTTTGATGTTAAAGAGAGCGTTTTCATGGTGTGTCCTAAAGAATGAAATTCATATATTATTAGGGGGAATAGCCTTTTTTTTTTTTTTTTTTTTTTTTTTTTTTAACCAATAGTTTAATACTTTACGGTATAATCTTGACTTACTTTTAAGGGAAAATTTCATGACTGTAAGTACCTTGTAAATAGTGTACAATGTTATGATAATTGAGGTTACCCTGACTACAGGTTCCAATACTGTGACGAGATTACCAAGGTTCCACCTAGATATCTTTATGCTATTAGAGTGGCATTGTGCTACGTACTTTCTTTAATACTTAATAGTCAAAATTACATGATTCAGCAAACAATTAGGAAATCAAACATATAAAAGAGCACTGACATGTTTAAAACAAAAGATAAATCAAAGACCATCTTTGGTGGTGACCTGTGGGTGATCCTGCCAGCTATACCAAGATTAAATGACTGACTCCTATAGCTTTCATGCACGGGGAGGGTGATAAATACATGGTACTACCTTCTCAGAGTGCTGTAGTGGGCGGCCAGGGTGGGCGGCCAGGAAGGGCGGGCGGGGCGGGGGGAAGAAGGGAAGACACAGAACAGACTTTTAGAGTACGGCAACTGTAGATATTCTGATAAGCCTTCACTGAACTTTGTCTTAGGGGGGATAACTTCAGTGAGAACATTTATCAGCTTGTTATTAAGACACTAAAAGCATGGAGATGGTAACAGAGGGAGAGGCAGCAGCAGCAGCAGTAGCAACCATGATGGGAGAAGACGTGGCCTCTCCACCCGTCACAAGCCTTAAATGCTCATTCGTACACAAATAGCACGCATATACATGTAAACGCACGCACACGCGCACACGCATGCACACGCACATACACACATATACACACATATCGTTCAGGAACCCTGTACACCGGGTATGTCAGGCCTATATTGGAGTATGCATCACCAGTTTGGAACCCCCACCTTGCCAAGCACGTAAGGAAATTAGAGAAAGTGCAAAGGTTTGAAACAAGACTAGTTCTGGAGCTAAGGGGCAAGTCCTACAAGGAGAGGTTAGGGAAAATCGACCTGATGACATTGGAGTACAGGAGAGATAGGGGGGATATGATAACGACATATAAAATACTGAGAACTGACAAGGTGGACAGAGACAGGATGTTCCAGAGATGGGACACAACAACAAGGGGTCACATTTGGAAGTTAAAGACTCAAATAAATCACAGGGATGTTAGGAAGTAATTCTTCAGTCACAGTTGTCAGGAACTTGAGTCTGGGAAGTGATGTAGGAAGCAGGATCCATACATAGCTTTAAGAAGAGGTATGATAAAGCTCATGGAGCAGGAAGAGCGATGTAATAGCGACCAGTGAAAAGACGGGGCCAGGAGCTGTGAATCGACCCCTGCAACCACAACTAGGTGAGTACACACACCAAGTAGTACCTGGAAAACAGCAGACACAAACTGGATGTTTGCAGATGATCGAGGGTAGTGCAAAGTGGGGGCCCTTAAGGATCAGTACTAGGGTCCCTCCAGTTTATATTTGTAAACGGTCTGCAAGATTTGCTCGAATCCCTTATAAGTATATTTACTGATGTGAGACAACTGAGGCGGCAGCCTCCAGGGCTGCTTAGATTGCAGATCAATCCGAATAAGTACTAAGTCATGCAATTAGCAGAAGAATGAAGACCGGATACGGGGAACAGCTTCGAAGGTGAGAAATTTTAAATATTGATGATATAAAAGGACATGAGAGTAAACATTACAATGAAAGTATCACTGGAAGAGCACATTAACTGTATGACACCGGTAGCCTCTACGAGACTAACAAATCTCTTATAAACCTTCAGAAACCTCTATAACGAATTTATTAGGACTACACAACACACATCAGGCTCATACTGGAATATACAGCGCTAGTGTGGAGCCCATCTGATCAGCCACATTCAAAGACATTGGAAGGTCCAAAGGTTTGATACGAGATTTACTCTTAGAAACTAGAGATGAGCACTGTGAAAGAATAAAGGCGCTAAACTTGATCTAGAGTTAGGCGGAAGATTAGGGAAGAAATGATTATGATATTCAAGATATTCAGAAGAATTGATAGGGCGGATAAGGACGACTGTTTCAAATGTAGAGACCAAATACAAGGAAATGGAACCTAAAATACACAAATAAGGCACATACATATTAGGAGGAACTTTTTCAGTCAGAGGATAGCACAGAAGTGTAAAGAACTTAATGAAAATGGTGAGGGCAAGCTGTATGCATAGTTGCTGTATGCATAGTTGTTAAAAGAAGGATATGAAAATACATGTAATGATTGGATGCTTTGTCTTTCCACTACTGTACTTGTCGGTATCAATACTTTAATATCCAGCAAGTAGAATATGGCTAAAATTGCCAGAAACCAGTAATGCCTGTCAATGAAAGTTAAGGTGGGCCCAGGAGCCAAGACTCAACCCCTGTGAACAAGTTAGCGAGTACACACACACACACACAAAGGCACACCCACATGTAGGTAGTTATTCATAATGTACACTAACATAGGCAATTCACATGTGTACCCACATCTATGCTCACTCACACCCACATGAACTTTTATTAAAGGGTAACAGGATCCTAAACAGAGGTGGTTACTGGAAGCAATAAGGAACAATTATAAAAGGCTACACAGGAAACATGTTTACATATTTGTAATAGTCAAAACAACTTCAAGGTTATTAAAACAAGTGGGAGTATTGATTTAGTTATGTGGCACCATTCTTCAGCTTTTGTCATTTCCTTCTCCATTTTCTTTTTCCTACATATTCTGTCACCCATTTCCCATGTTGTCACTCACTCTTCAATCAATTCAATCCCTCCTCCATCTATTCTCACCCTTCTCCAATTTTAAGCTCCTTTCAATTTTTAATTTCTCTTGTTTACCATGTCACCCTCTTCTCATCGTATTATCATCTCATCCCCTTTTTATTCTGTTACTTCTTCCCCTTTCATCTTGTCACTACTCCATCTTCTGTCACCTCTTCCATCTTGTCATTCCTCCATATTCTGTCACTCCTCCAGCTTCCCTTATACTCCATATGTTGGAGGACCTGGAGCTCGCTCGCTCTCACACACACAAAGCTCATGGAGCAGGAAGAGAAAAAACCTAGTAGCGATCAGTGAAGAGGCAGGGCCAGGAGCTATGAATCGACCTCTGCAACCACAAATAGGTGAGTACACACACACACACCACACACCTAGAGACACCTGACGAAGGACTGTCCTTTCCCGACACAGGTATACCATCCCATCCCAGCCCTTCCTTGCGTCTCGTAGCAGGGATCTCCTAGTGCTCCTAGCCAGCAACTTCCGATTTTGTCCTCAAGTTCTGAGAACCTCATGTCATCTCTGACATCTACCACCTGAACTACTGGTGATGATCCATTACTGGGGACATCTTCCACACTGCCCCCTTCCCTCGCATCCTGACCCTAGAAGTACCGATTAGGAACTGTTTGGAACGACACTGAAGGTCGTTGCTTCTGATGTGAGAATCATCTTGCCCCAGAACCTACCGGTGACGATCCATTTGGTACTGGGGTCGTCGCATGACGAGGAGGCGCGGGAGGATGTGTATAAAGACCCTCCTGACCCAGGGCGCCATTGAATGCGTCTGCGGGGAGCGGAAGTGAACGTTCAACACCACCACCGTCACGCAGATGCTGCCGGGGAAGGAGCTGATTAGTCATACACACCAGGAGCTTTATACCTGAAGACGCTGGTTACTGACAACGCGCTGTACTCCTGAAGAAACGGGTTACTGACACTCACCAGGAGCTTCACTCCTGAAGGAGGAACTGATTACTGACACACTAGCAGCTTCTCTCCTGAAGATCTACATGCAGTAAGACACATCTGCAACACTTAGGTATCTATATAGTCAAAATCATTTTGCTTGCGCAGCAGACATTTTCAGTTGAATACAGGAGAGTATAACACTGAAGACAGTATTCGACTGAGGAAGTCTGCTGTGCAAGCAAAACGTTTTGAGAATAAATCTACCCAAGTGCTGTACATATCTGTTCTGCACATCAGCTTGACAGTATTACGTACTTTAGATAATGTAATATCCAGACAGAGTTTTAAACACGCTGCTCTTATATTATGGAGCTAAATCGGTGAAGGTCATTCAAGGAATGGTCAAGTCTTGATCCTGCGTCACAAACGGGGTTAGCGCTAGTTTATGAATATGAGTTCACATTTACTGACAAGTAAATAACCCTTTTAAGTAATGTGAAGACAAAAGGAATTATGACAAAACTGAGGGAGAGAGACAACGTCAGGTCACCTCTGCTTCTGAGAAAACAAATGATGGAGCAGTGGTAAGAATGAATGGGAGAGTGTTGGTACCCGGGAATCAGGCGAATCTTCTAGGGGTGAAATTTGATTCCAAACTGCTTATGAAGATCCACGTGATAAATCTTGCAAGCAAGGTAGCCAAGAAGCTAACAGCAGAGGCTGTGAAATGGTATGAAGCACAAATGTATTCACACCTTGAGTATGTTCCACTATCTTGGATTGCCTATCTCCCCATCTTCCCCCATTGCATCTACGACTTCTGGACAGAATAGACAACTGAGAAAGATGACTTATCTCTCACATGAACCCAGTTTGGATAGATCTGTCAGTTTAGCAGACCTTAAACACTGGAGAGATGTGAGTGGTCTTACTGTTATGTACATATCTAATATTGTTTAGGTATCATACTTGGCTCTGCCTCGCGAACACCAAGAAGACGCTTGTACACAAGTTTTTTTTTTTTATATTTTATTGAAAAAAACAATTAAAAAACACATGACAATACGGAGACAGAAGACAGAGTGATAACTTAAAATACAAGTGCTAACTGTCCTTGGCAAAGCAACAACAAAGGTTAACAAAATTTTCCCTACTTAAGAAAACATACAAAGCATAAAAACAATGCACAAAACCAGAAAAACTTATCACTCAATGCTTACCATCCATCTGTGATTATTTATTCCTAGAATGACTAGTCTGGAACATGTTTGAACAGCATAATGACATTGATGTGAAATAAAGTCAGTTGACCAAATGAAATTGCTGGCTCACAGATGGCCCCATCTTCATCCTACTCCCTGTGTGTGTTTCATAATAACAAGCCTTTCAAATGTCCTGAGGTTGGTAACAGCTGTTAGTTTGTAAATAAAAGTGGGAACTCTTAACATAAACCTATAAAACCTTGTGTAAAAATGAGAGAGCGAGAGAGAAAAAAGAAAGAAAGATGCAATGAGGAAAGTCCATATTATATTATTATTAAAATTATTACATTCAGTCATAGGGGAGCGCTAAACCCAAAGCCACACAACTCCTGGTGGCACTTGAGCACACCAGAAGGATTATATCGGGATCAGTCTTCCACTCCCCCCTCCCCCTCTCCCCAGCGGCCCAATCCCAGACCAGGCCACCGGAGGGCAGTTCGATCCAAGCGAAGACCAGGTTCCAGTTCCTCGATCAGGAAGCCCCTCGTCGGCATCAAGGAACCTCTCTTGAGGGGACAACACAATTCAATAAGAGTAAACATAAGACTTGATCCAGTCCTGGGAATACTTCACGACCAGTAAATTCAAAACCATTAGAGGTACAGGTTCCATTAGAGGAGGAGCCATCTTATAGACTACAACATGGGAATGCATGGCCGCGAGAGCATAAAACTAAAAATAATTTTGGATGGTGGTTAATGGTTTCACCAGGACAGAAAATGAAAACCAGTTTCATGCATCTCAGATTAGATTTATATTTTGTCGCCGAGGCGGCTAGTTTATTGTTCAACTCGTATCCATCCTGAGGATTGTAGCCCAAGAGTATATGGATACACAATAGGCCTAGGAACTAGGCCACAAGGTGGTTTACAGGAGTACATCTGCATTTATATGTACAGTTGACTTATCTGTTGCAAGCAAATTTAGGATGTGACACCTTGGCTTCGGTGACAGATCCACGTTTGGCTATGAACGGACAGAGGATCGAGCCTCCACCACCCCACGTGCTAATTGATCGATCTGGTGTCAACAGTCGGTGAGACTGAACGTTATTGGTAAACATTACATTTCTCATGACTGGTAACCTCTGGTGGCGAGTGATTCCCATCATTCTCTTGCTCAGCTGACCCTCATCATTCTTGCATATCAATGTTAATGAGACATTTGGGTACCTTTACTCTGGAAACGTTCCGCCAGCCAGTGGTTTCTTCAGTCCAATGTAGAAGAAAGTGGAAGATAAAGTCTGAGGTAATCAGTCCCTCAGCCTGGAGTCGTGTCCAGCCCATTTATAAACTTGTCGTTTTTCTAAATAATTTATTCATGTATATCGACGGTTCATAAGATCTAAAAAGCGTCATTACAACCTGGAATGTCTATTAAAGAATACAGAGACTTGTGTTAAGTAATTCATAAAAGTATGTGTTAAATAATTCACGGAATTTTGTATTATATAATTTATAGTATTCTGCGTTATATAATTTATAGAATTCTGTGCTATAAAATTCATAGACTTAAGTACTACACAATTCGTAGAATTGTGTTTTACATGCAGTAATTCATAGGATTTTTGTTCCGATATTAATAATAGAATTCCATGATAGACCATGTTTAATATATTAAAAGCATAACATAAGTGCCATGTTGAGTGCCCGCCTCTGGCTACATAACAGACTGTACAAGATCCGCGGGGAAAAACATCTTACCTTAACGTGTCTAATATCATGGTAAATAGCACAAATTTCCCCAATAACGGCACCACCAGCGACGTCGGCGGGATAATTTCTGCCAACAGCAGGAAGAACACAGTGAGGGAGAGAAGGATGCTGATGGACAAGCTCACCTGTGGGGTAAAGATGAGCACAGTGAGAAACAATGCTAGGAGGAAAGCTCACCACTGAATCAGATGAACAGAATAAAAATAGAAATATATATATATATATATATATATATATATATATATATATATATATATATATATATATATATATATATATATATATATAAAACACCGTGCCAAATAGGTAAAACCCGTCATTTAGCAAGAACTCATTTAAAATGAAGTCCTTTCTAAAAATTTCTCTTATACGTTTAAAGATATATTTTTCATTTATGTTAATGTAAAAATTAATAATTTTGTACCAAAAGAACCTTAGAAAACTTACCTAACCTTATTATAACAAGCGCAATTTAATTAAGCCTAATCCAACTAAATATATTTTAGGTAAGTTTACAATATTTAATAATAAACACAATGAAATATATTTTTTTTCGTTAGATTCAGAATGTTTTTTGCGAAATTATTGCATACGCAAATTTTTGCTTGCCTTATTCGGCAAGAAGAGCATTGCTATTTAAGCCAAAATAGCAAGTTTTACCTATTAGGCACAATGTGTGTGTGTGTGTGTGTGTGTGTGTGTGTGTGTGTGTGTGTGTGTGTGTGTGTGTGTGTGTGTGTGTGTGTGTGTGTGTGTGTGTGTGTGTGTGTGTTGTTTTTTTTTTTTTTTCAACAAGACGGCCGTCTCCCACCGAGGCAGGGTGACCCAAAAGAAAGAAAATCCCAAAAGAAAAAACTTTCATCATCATTCAACACTTTCACCACACTCATACATAATCACTGTCTTTGCAGAGGAACTCAGATACGACAGCTGAGAAAAGTCCCTCCCAGCTGTCACTATCTCAGACCCCTCCTTTAAAGTGCAGGCATTGTACTTCCCATTTCCAGGACTCAAGTCCAACTAAATCAATTAACTGGTTTCCTGAATCCCTTCACACAATGTTACCCTGCTCACACTCCAACAGATCGTCATGTCCCAAAACCATTCGTCTCCATTCACTCCTATCTAACACGCTCACACATGCTTGCTGGAAGTCCAAGCCCCTCGCCCACAAAACCTCCTTTACCCCTTCCCTCCAACCTTTTCTAGGACGACCCCTACCCCGCCTTCCTTCCCCTACAGATTTATACGCTCTCCAAGTCATTCTACTTTGATCCATTCTCTCTAAATGACCAAACCACCTCAACAACCCTCTTCAGCCCTCTGACAAATACTTTTAGTAACTCCACACCTTCTCCTAATTTCCACATTCCGAATTTTCTGCATAATATTTACACCACACATTGCCCTTAGACAGGACATCTCCACTGCCTCCAGCCTCCTCCTCGCTGCCGCATTTGCAACCCATGCTTCACACCCATATAAGAGTGTTGGTACCACTATACTTTCGTACATTCCCTTCTTTGCCCCCATGGATATATATACATTATATATATAATCTCAATAACAACACTGCGACTAGCCAAGGATTCGAAACCATGTTGTTTGGCCCGCCTCATGGTGAGCGAAAACCACATGACGCTCTAACCCACAGGACCACGGATGTCCTCGGATCAACGTAAAACATCTAGCTCTGCTGGATGCTTGATTCTTGTAAGATTGCGTGGTCCTGTGGGTTAGTGTGTCATGTGGTTTTCGCTCACCATGAGGCAGGCCAAAACAACATGAGTTCGAATCCTTTGCTAGTCACAGTATTGCTATTGATTCAAAATAAATAAATAATATATATATATATATATATATATATATATATATATATATATATATTCATAGTTACAAGAGCAGATTTCTGCTTGTGGTGTCCTGCCTTCAATAATCTGGTCACACACTTTTAAATTTCCTACGGCTGAAGCACTACAAAATCATTTAATTCATTCCACTCATCAATCATTTATTGAGGGAAAATATTCTATTATCTCTCTGCCTCCACCTTTTCTTTTCTCAGTTTACAACTGAGGCTTCTTATTGTTAGGTAAAATGACAAGTACAACTAATGTGACATTTGATTGTGGTAACGTTTCGCTCTCCAAGAACTTTGTCAAGCCGTAACAAACAGTATATGAACACAGTTGGTATATACAAGTTTAGAATGAGGTGTAAAGTACAATATAATCGTAATAGTAGTAGTTGTAATAATAGTGGTGGTGGTAGTAGTAGTGGTAATACATGTGGTAGTAATAGTCGACTTGCTTGGGTAGCATTAAAATGGGTTGGGCAAATAATTTTGTTAGTGGGTTGAATTTTAGAAGGTCTGTTTCAGTGTACCTCCTCCGTCATGTTCTTATGTAGTATCAACATCAGCAACTGTGATGGCAAAGAGGATTCTTGCTAATATTTCATAGATGATGAAGCTGTCTTTATTATTACCCTCGTCGCCCTTTTGACATGAATTTAAGCACTTGTACACTCTTCTCTCTTTCCACACTCATCTAATACCAATATTACACCCAATTAAATCCTATTTACCTCTTACCACTCTATAATTCCTAATGGCTACAACTGTGGAGAAATTTTCTCCAAGGAGGGGGTATTCGGCCCCCTTCAGCCCTTTTCAGACCTGAGGGGCCCAGCCCTCTCAGAAAGGGCAAAGGTGTCTTGTTTGCTTCCGCATTAAGTAATTAAAAGCATATGACCAGCGTGTGTCATGGTCACGCCACTTCCTTGTAAGATAAGTCACGGCTGACCACTGTTGCAACTAGTGAGGGTAATGAGAGGAAACTGATCTCTTAAGTTGACAGGAAAGGTACAAAAAAAAACCCTGCATCACTTTATTCACATGTGGGATAATAATGGACTCACAGTGATCCAGACATATCAAGAAATCAATCATTTGTGTTGCAAATTGTTGTAGTTTGGCAAAGGAAAAACACTGGTGTCAGCAATATAGGGCTGCACCAAGGGGTGAGGCGCACCCCAAGTCAGATTGATATTAACCACGGACTGAGGAGTGTATTATGCACGTGCATTGACCTTACAACAAAGGAACTTTAGCAGTGCGTCCTGAATCTACAGAAATAATCTCCATCTTAACAATAAAAATAAAAAAGTGTGTCAGTTTCTTAAGACATTATTGTGAGATGAAAAATAGACTAGTATTGGAGAACAAAGTGATAGTGCGAGTGTTACTACTTTCCAGACTCAGTGAAAGATGTGTGACATTCCTCAAAGACACTATTCTTCAATCATGACACCGGATACCCGGGTAAATTAAGGGTCCAATACAGATACCCAGGTAAGTCTATTCAGTAATGATACTAGTTAGGTCAGCTGCACAGCAGATAGTTCATTATTTTTCTAGATGTACCACAATAAACTCGGTAACTGGTGGGCCATTGAGCCCAAACAAGTATGTATAACTTCAGCAATCAGTTTCTGAGATGTGCTGAAATAACACACCCTAGGGGTAATTATACTCATACTTGTCCCCTACAGCCACCTTGTTGTAGAACAACTGTTTCACATTGGAGGTGCCTGCTGGCAGAGGCTGCAGTCAGGTGGAAACAGCAAAAAAGCTAAGTATCCTCATTATTGATACCTAGTTTTTATGTTTGTTTTACAAATTTATTTCACCATAGTTTTGGCAAGATAAATTATGCAAAAGTTGGTCCTTCGAACCGGATTACAAGGTTGTTGTGTGACCGCGACACATGCTGGTCATATGCTTTCAATTACTTAATGCGGAAGCAAGCAAGACACCATTGCCCTTTCTGAGAGGGCTGGGCCCCTCAGGTCTGACAAGGGCTGAAGGGGCGAATACCCCTTCCTTGGAGAAAATTTCTCCACAACCATAATTTTTATTGGATGGACCAGTAAGCCAGCGGAAGGCCTGCGGGTCATCATGTGACAGACCCGTGTCAGGAAACACTTTCCTGTTTCCTGACAAATCCTACCTAACCTATCTCCCCACTGACTCCTGCAACCTGGTTACTATGTTTCCTATCTTTCTATCAGCCAGCTTAGGCATAATTAGGGCTTTGTTGTTGGAAAGTACTTTGTTGTTTACTTGGAACTTTTTTTCAATTATCCATATTGTTAATTTAAAGGCACCACACCATCACTACATATTTAAATTTTGCCTCATATACCTTTGCCTTATACACCTAAAGTCAGTACATGACCAGCTTGGCTGTGGCTCGTACGTCAGTTTGTGTGCGGCCAACAGTAACAGCCTCGTTGATCAGGTCCTGATCCACCATGAGGCCTGGTCACAGACTGGGCTGTGGGGGCATTGACCCCCGGAACCCTCTCCAGGTATATCATACATACAGCAGTTCTATCAGCCAGTGTGGACATCTTTGCATAGCGCCAAAAACTACAAGTACTATCAAACTGGCCAAGAATTCTAGAGAGCTCTGGGGTAGAAAAACTCTCGGAATTCAAAGGCATATCAAAGGTATATCAAATGGTATAGATATTATTAACCAAACATGAAAGCACAACTTAACATAATATAATATTAATATCTTTATTTCTACATGTACAAGTTATACAGGCCTAGCTGACATCAATGACATACTACTCTATAGAAAGCCGTTTGTTATGCAGAGCATTTCGGGCAAATTAAGTCAGCTTTGTCCCAGAAGTTAATCAGAACAGTTGATCAAGTCAGCAGAGTAACTACAACAGTGAGAAGTAAATATAATATAAATTATTACTGGAAAAGTTCTATCCAGAGCAATGTTAAAATGAGATAAGATTTCTGTCCAGAGTCACACATTATATGTCTTCTGTGACATCAAGGGTATCACACCTGTGGGCAACACCTGCCATCCGACACCCAAATTCTGGCTGCCACAATAACAGCGTCTGATGAGGCAACAGGTCAAAACAGTTTCTCCTCCTGCTTAAAGTATACCAGTTAGATCCGGGCAGGTAAGAGTACTGCCATTTCTGGGAAATTAATGTGAATTGATTATATCGAATTTCAAATTAGTATTGTAGTTGGTTCTGCATCTGGTGTTGCTGGTTCTGAGCGATTAAGTTCACGGCAGATAGTTCAAAGTTGCAATCTCTTGTTTTATAGTGGCTTGTTATTGGAATCTGAATCCTTGTATTGTTCTATTTACTGATTATATTATAACTATTTTTAAACTTACTCTGGCGTGCACGTGTGTAAATTCACTGAGTTGTGCTTGCAGAGGTTGAGACACAGCTCCTAGCCCCTCCCTCCTAAACAATTTCGATTGGCATCATTGATTTCTTGGTCTCTTGGGACTTATTAAACTTGAAGGTGAGTATCAAGTTTGTCTCCACCACAGCCTCATTCACATCATTCCACTTTTAAACCGCAGACTAAAATACTTCCTTACATACCTATGCCTTCATGAATCTTCAGCTTTCACAAGTGTCCAATTGATTATAGTTTCTATCTATTTTATTAATTCCTTCTAAGATTTTTTGACGCCATAATCATATCTTCTCCGCCAAGATCGTCAAGTTCAATTCCTTTACCCTTTTATATTGCAGTTCATTCAGTTCTGAACCAGCCAAGCTGCAAACATTTTAATCCTTTTCGAGCTTTTGCACATTGATATGAGTTCCATGGTGTGAGTTCCATGCTGAGTCCAATGACTGGTCCTTTCACGTATTCCTGGATTCGTGTTCATGTGTAAGTACTGATGAATACTTTTCCAACATTCCATGAAAATGACTGCCTCGTAGTATGTCTTTAAGTACTGATGGATACTTACAAATTCCTGAATTTTTCTAATCTGGTACAAGTGGATGATGTTGTACAGTGTGTATAGTTGTGATGACGTGCTTGCTATTATATTTTCCCACAGGACGGTCTTTTTCGTTACTGATATTTGTGACTTCTCTCTGCCAGTGTTGTAAACTCTCAATAGTTCATGTCCTTCACTCCCCACTGTTGTTTTCTGTACATGTTGGCTCAGAAAATTCCTGCTAATGTTTCCATAAGTTATACTTTCCATATTTCTGCCATTTAAAGAATAAAAATGCCATAATATCTTTTAAATCTGTCCTTTAAATCCGGATTATACATCACTGCTACTGTTTTGTCTCAGGATATTACAGTACCTACTGTATATTTCAACAAGTTATCAGTTAACCCTTTACCTCTCAGGCCAATATATTTATATATACTCTTTTTAAACCCCGATATTTTAAGCCCTATATACCCTTATTATTGAGAAAGTAACTCGTGATGGCTCGAAGATCAGAAATAAAAACAGAGGGTGAAGGGTGTGTTATACTTATCTGTGCATGGTAGTTTACCTAAGATATAATCATATACGTCCCATATACGTCCTTTTTGTAGTAAATTAATATTACCCAGTAACCCCTTATGGTGTCGACGTGGAAGCTCGTTGGTCGCATTTGTTAAAATCCTTCGCTAAGTCCATGAAAGTCACATCTGCATTTTGTTTTAAGTGTCTACGTGATTTTGTCTTGGTGGTTTAGTAGTGACAAACATGATCTTTCCTTTCTAAATCAATGCTCTGTTTTTTTTTATCGTAAAAATTGCAATTTTGCGTCTCTCTACCCTTTCAAACTCTTGCGATGTGTGATGTTTTGCCAGTGATCTACTGCCTCCTTGGTGCAGTGGACAAGTTTGCAATTTTTAAAGATTTTGGAATTTCACCGAGATTTAGGCTCTCTCTCCAAAGAATACAGAGTGCTCGTACTGGTAGTATTTTTTACTACTCTTTCAAAAAATACATGAACCCGGACCTTGTTCTACACGAGTGGGATCTTTTCCATTTTATACTTCGAATTCTGGGTGATTTGTGTTTATATCAAATATTTGATTTATGCGGCTGGGAGAGGTATTGAATAAAAACATTTGGGTCTTCCACTATTTTCGTCCAGAGGTTGCTGATTCTTGAGTCAGAGATCTTATAAAATTTTAGCTATTTATCTTTCACAGTCAATGAGCCTCAAGTAATGGGCCATTCTTGAGCCGGTTTTTAACTTTGATTTCCCAACACCCGCCGTCACACCACAGCAACAGCACCCGTCACTCCTGCAGCAACACCCGTCACTCCTGCAGCAACACCCGTCACTCCTGCAGCAACACCCGTCACTCCTGCAGCAACACCCGTCACTCCTGCAGCAACACCCGTCACTCCTGCAGCAACACCCGTCACACTGCAGCAACACCCGTCACAACACCCACCACCATGGCGGCTCATCCAGTACATTAGAACTGGATGACTAAAATAGCGACCAGAGACTTCCAAAATTAATTAAATTTATTATATTTCGATTTATTGAAGATGACTTGTCAGTGCAGACTTAATCACGGACGGAGGGCCACGGACGTCATCAAAATGTTGCCATGGACATCACCGTTCGAAATGAAAGAAAGATAATAATATTGGCTCTCAGCTGCTTGACCTACTTCTATTGCCAATAAACGCAGGTTGGGCACGTCTATTGCTAATAGGCGAGCGACAAGACGTCATAACGTCGAAGCCGATAAGAAACGGCATATTAGCCTGCCATGATCATTCAAGCATAGATCGTTATGCTACGATGATTATGATTTGGATTCTTACGCTACGATGATTATGATTTGGATTCTTATGCTACGATGATTATGATTTGGATTCTTATGCTACGATGATTATGGTTTGGATTCTTATGCTTCGATGATATGGTTTGGATTCTTATGCTTCGATGATATGGTTTGGATTCTTATGCTACGATGTTGACAAATATTTTTGGTGACGAAGGTGGAGAGAACAGTGTTTGGGGCCATGGGAGAAATTAAGGAAATAAAGCATTAGTAAAAGGATTTTATTCACATAACTTTATTCATTACATCAGCTATTATTATCGATTCACGAATGCAGAGATATATTCAACAAGTACACGACGGGTATGTTGAAAATGGTATAGAATATCCTCAAGTTGACGAGCAAGACAAATGTTCAACAGTTTCAACAATGAAGATACTGAACTGTTGCATATGTGTCTTAGTTATCAAGTACATGACGAATGGTATTAAGAATGATGGTACGCGGGTGGATACCCGAGGAACTAGGATTATGTATAACGGGGGAGGGGGGGGGGGCAATGGTTGTAATTCCAGATATTTTTATTTTTCACTTCATTGAATACCAAATGTCTGATTTAGATTTTTACATAGAGTGGAGTGGTGTTGTGGAGGTAGGAGTGGAGGACCACAGGGAGAGTGTAGGAACATCAGGGAGGGAGGAAGGTTGTGTTTCTGTATGGCTCCATCTATTGTCATCATATGTAACGTAAACTTCTTGATCTAAATACTGTTCACTTATATGCTTTAATGTAAACACTTGGTCTACACATCCTTACCTTTCCTCATGCCTCCTTGTTCACCTGCGATCCTGCGTTCCGTCTTACCTTAAATTATTTCAACAATAATTCCACCATACAACTTACAAGGTATATTCACAAGCTTAGTTCCCTTTAATTCTTACACTCTCTTCTGTACCCTTTGCCTTTATACAAAGGAGCTATGCATGCTCTCTACCAACCCCTAGGTACCTTCCCTTCTTTTATTTATTAAAACTGCAATTGTACTGATTTGGGGTGACCAGTGAACCATTATATAATATACATATTCCTACCTACAGTTTGTACTTGACAATATGAATGTGTAGAATAAAGGTTGTATGTGTAGGTGTATGACTGATTAGTTAGTGATCCACTCAAGACGTTGGTGGGATTCATTACAAGAAACCTGTCTTCCCATTTCTAGATAACTGAAATCTTACCTCTGATTCGACACCCGACAGTGTTAGTCGGGTGTAGGTGCATCGCTGACGAACTTTAGGCTGGTGGAAGATACTTCATAGTATCCAGCACCAAATAACTTACATAAATGTGCATTCAATGATACTGTTAATAGACACTTACCATCGTGAAGTGTGGATGGGGATGGGGTCTCTAACTCGTTGCTCCAGTTAGTGACCTCTGGCTTTACGTAAGAGGGAATTTGACACGTGTGTGACCGTGAAGTGTGATCTAATTCATGTTGTAATGTATTAACGAATGTTAGAGTACTTCACTTTACTAGTCTAGCATAGGGTAAGTCGTCCTAATTAACTAGGCTGTTAATAGGTCGGTATGGTTAGACGAGATTCTGGTGTCTACCTCCGCATAAGTGGATTTGTAACTAGCGTGGGTACCCAATGAACACTCGTGGGTGCCTGGTACAAGTGCCCTCTGGTGTTAATATGTATAGGCTGCAGATGCTAAAATAAATTACTGTATGTCTTAAGTACTTTCAAGAAATAATGTATTTTTAACCTATAGAGGCTTCATCACTAAATGAAGTATAGGCATTGGGATCTCATGCTACCTCTACCTTCCTCCTTTCCCTTTACAGATGCAGGAATCAGCCAACTTTTCTGATTTCTCACAATGTATATTATAATAATTTAGCTTTGTAAATAATCCGTTTACTACATCTAGTGTTTGTTCTACTCATATTGTTGTGTTTACATTGGGAAATACTTGTAGCCTCATACTGGGTACTGAGCTGTTGGTTGACACTAGTCTGGTTAAGAAGTTCTAGTGTTTGACATTCGTAAGTGAAGATAGGTTCACCAGGTTGACCTGACCCGGGTCTTCTCCGTGCGGTGACCTGGCGCAGCAAAGTGATGTGTGATGTGGAGATGTGATGTCGTGACGTCACAGCAAGAAGGGAGCCTATCTATAAAGTAGCTGGGATTATTTAAGTATACTACACAAGTACACAGTAACACTACTGAGAGTGATGTGGTGGTGGTCATCGTGTGTGGTAGTTAGTAGTATACCTGGAGGAGGTTTCGGGGGGGTCATCGTCCCCGAAGATGTACACATTACTTGCAATACAGTGGTGTGTAAGGGAGACCACCACTGCCATTTAGGAGGATGAAAATCAATCGAATTAAGAGGCATCTTTTTCGAAAGTCTGAAGTCACTCATCAGATTTTGGAAACTATCAGGGCGGAATGCCTATCGTAAGTACAAGATTGTTAACTAAGAGGCCTGACATCGGACTTGGGATCTAGCTCTGGGGCGATGATTCCCGGAAACACGAACGGATAATCAACTGGATCTTTATTACAAGAATTGTGACTTTATAATCGTCATTGATATACTCATTAGAAACAGAGGCTGTCCAATTTTTACAGGAATTTTCAAAACCTTCCTGAAATTAAATTTTTTGGAAAGCATGACAAGTAGCAAAAATAAAACACTTCTGTCAGTCTAGCGATAGAGAAGATTGAACAGGTGAACATGTCCTGTTCTGCCGACACTGTGTGCTGCTACTGACAATAACAAACAGAAGACACATTTCAAAGAAAAATAGATTTGGAAGCCTAATTATATATCGCCAATATACACACCTGCTTTCTTTCCTCTCTTTAATATGCAAATCCTCATTATTCCATCTCCTCGAGCTATGTCCTCCGACACCAGCTAAGATCGTTGACCGACCCTTCAGGGAGACTAGGTTAGGTTGGGCAAGATTCGTCAGGAAACAGGAGTGTTTCCTGACGCAGGGAGAAGGGAGATGCCCAATGAATATCTTAATGTCTTGTGGCATTAAGATATTCATAGTTTTCAAAATTTATCACCTATCATTTACATATAAATAATGAGATTCTGAAATTTAGAAAATGATTGTGCTAACAAGATAGGATATATACACAAAGAGGTGTATTTCTCTTAGCATAAATATGCCGACACCTTTCTTTAATCCCTATTTTAGGAATTTTATTGACTGGGTGAAAAAGATTACGTGCAGCCTTAATGACCCCCTGTGCAGTCAATAGGCTTCTAAAACCCATATTAACCAACCAGTGCCACAGCTTAATGATCCTCATATAACTGATAGGCTTCAAGCTCCATTAACCATTATCTAAACCTAATTTAATAATGCTTCAACATATTTGTACAATGTATGCAATTCAAATATTCCACTAAAACATTTATTAAAGTGATATAAGGATGAAATATATTTTTAACAATGCGTTTAGTTATACGATTAACACACTCCCATATGCAGTAATAACGTTATGTGCTCACCTGCTACGTAATTTGATATAGTGACGTACAGATTTGTGGTGTTTTAACAGCAGAATATAATGAAATACTTTTACATATATTGTAATGTGATGATTTGTGTTCGTATATAACATGCATATTCGCATATACCATATAACAAAATTATGATATATTCGCTGACATATCAGCTATCACATTTTAGCTTCCA
Organism: Cherax destructor; assembly: GCA_009830355.1. NCBI lineage: Eukaryota > Metazoa > Arthropoda > Malacostraca > Decapoda > Parastacidae > Cherax > Cherax destructor. Next base: position 333,019 of record WNWK01000596.1, read on the forward strand.
CATTACGTAATAATTGACGCTCACATTTAACAATTCTATAATCGTATATAGCATAATATATTCTGGTGTGGGTAGTTCTCGGTACACAGGATGGTTCAGTGTATCTGTAATGTGTGATTAAAATCCCCCTTCCTCTCTCAGAACTTCACCTTAGAAATAATAAAAAGGCACAATACCTCGTTTGGACCAATACACAAATAACCCACACAGAGTGAAACTTGTGCCGCCTCTGTGCTCGTTATTTTTGTATTCACCTTCGAAGCAGCACTACTAAGACCACTCCAAAGAGAGGACTTGCACTCTGTTAAGTTGAAATGCACTCATGACCACTCATAAACCGTCTTATACGAAAAGCGGGGTTGTGGCTGCAGTGCATGGGACAAAGATGGAGACAGCCATTGCTTGTGGTGTAAAGTCCGAGGAAGTATTGTCTGTGGCAGAAATTGGTTAATGGGGTCTCAAGCCTATCGACTACAAGAGGGTCACATTAAGGCCGCACGTCTCCCGTTCACTACCAGTCAAGAATAATTTAATCCCTAAATTAGGGAGGAAACCCTCATTGTATATACACTCGGGGAGACACCTCTCTTGATATGTATGTATATGCTGTGATGCGGTATAGTGACCAATGCAGAAATGTCTTAAGTATATAGGGACTAAGGCAGCATTGTTCGGGGTATACATCATGACAGCAGCATTGTTCGAGGTATAAACAGCCACAGCAGCATTGTTTGAGGTATAAACAGCCACAGCAGCATTGTTTGAGGTATAAACAGCCACAGCAGCATTGTTTGAGGTATAAACTGAGACAGCAGAATTGTTTGTGTATACCTCGGAGAAAAGGACGCCATAATATTATGCATATATTGCTTTTTCATATTTTATATTGCTGATTTTTTCGTTAATAGCTAAAAATAAAATTTCCTGCATTATATTATTTGATTTATAATATTAGCTAGTGTATGTATGTAGGATGTAACAACTGCACCTCTCATTGTGCTTGTTGCAGGAGAGTTTTGATTGGCTGCAAACTGCTTGCCCACTTGTTTCGCAGTTGGTGATAGACTCAAGGTGGTACGAGTCACCAGATGTTGAGGTTCAGTAACTCCTGTAGTAACTGTATAGAGGAGATGTAAGTCTTGTTATTAACTTAGATCTGCAGGTCCTGCTTAGTTCTCTCTCGCTCTTCCTTGCAGAGGAAACCCTTCCATCTCTGCTGTCTGGGAGAATGCTATTCTCCTCAGCTGTTATTTAGACTTTTTGGTAATGTCTCCATTAATGATTACCGACTACTACTCCTAACTCTCTGCAACTCTGTTCATGGAGCATTATTTATACTTACTGATATTTGACGTTTTCAGATGTGTGTCGTGAAACACACTATATCTCTGGTCCCAAGTTCAACTCTCGACCTACACTTGTTGTGGCATCTATGCACTATCGTAGTCTGGAAATTGGAATGGATGAACTCTGTTTCAGTAATAAGGGAGTTCAGCCTTTCTGCGGAGGATGTGCTGATGGTCGTCAGGGTCATTTTAAGTCTCCTTCATTCCTTGCCTGACGCTGTGCTGTTCACTGCTGCTTCGAGCATTGCTGCTTTTGGAGAATGGGTCGTAATGTTCAAGCAAGCTGTTTGATTGCCTCGATGGTCCAGAAGTTAGCTTATCTAGGGACTTGTTGGTGTCGGTCACATAAGTCGAGTCGTACCGATCATTACCGGACACACAGTTGGAAGCTGAAGACTCGGATGAATCACAGGGATGTTAGGAAATATTTCTTCAGTCACAGAGTTGTCAGGAAGTGGAATAGTCTGGGAAGTGATGTAGTGGAGGCAGGATCCATACATAGCTTTAAGGAGAGGTATGATAAAGTTCATGGAGCGGGTAGTGACCGAGTAGCGGCCAGTACCTGTGAATCGACCCCTGCAACCACATTGTAATCCAAAAGCGCTATTGTGGAAACCACCTAATTTTAAAGGATAACTGGACTAGAATTCAATCCGACAAACTGTTACAAAACCAGACACGGGCTAGAGGCTAGAGAGGGATCAATAAGTTGACCTTCTAGTATTCTCTGGATATATCTTCACTTAATAGATGTCGCATTTTGTAACACCTGGGTGTCAAACACGGACTGAGGCAGCATTGTCAAGAGTGCTCGAGAACTCACTGTAACAGGTTCAGGAATGCTCAGGAACCCACTATAGAAGCTTCAGGAGCGGTCACGTCCCTTCTCAGGAAAAATACACTTGAAATAAGTGGTTACTTTAAAAAAGCGCACAATTTCCTGTCTGCAACAACGTGCTCAGAGAACATAGACACTGTGTGTGTGTGTGTGTGTGTGTGTGTGTGTGTGTGTGTGTGTGTGTGTGTGTGTGTGTGTGTGTGTGTGTGTGTGTGTGTGTGTGTGTGTGTGTGTGTGTTGAGAGAGAGGATCAGTGTTAGCAAGTATGAAAACAACTGAGGATACGAAACTTGAGTTGGTTTCAAAATGAGAATGAGGACTAAGTACGACAGGTTAGACCCCTGTCAAGTTTATGGCTTTGACCATAAGAATGAGCACCAGGTACACGAGAATCAACACCAGGTACACGAGAATCAACACCAGGTACACGAGAATCAGCACCAGGTACACGAGAATCAGCACCAGGTACACGAGAATCAGCACCAGGTACACGAGAATCAGCACCAGGTACACGAGAATCAGCACCAGGTACACGAGAATCAGCACCAGTTACACTGAGAAGCAGCACCAGTTACACTGAGAAGCAGCACCAGTTACACTGAGAAGCAGCACCAGTTACACTGAGAAGCAGCACCAGTTACACTGAGAAGCAGCACCAGTTACACTGAGAAGCAGCACCAGTTACACGAGAATCGCACCAGGTACACGAGAATCCGCACCAGGTACACGAGAATCCGCACCAGGTACACGAGAATCCACACCAGGTACACGAGAATCGCACCAGGTACACGAGAATCACACCAGGTACGAGAATCAACCCAGGTACACGAGAATCAACACCAGGTCACGAGAATCAGACACGAGAATCAACACCAGGTACACGAGAATCAACACCAGGTACACGAGAATCAACACCAGGTACACGAGAATCAACACCAGGTACACGAGAATCAACACCAGGTGGAACACACGAGAATCAACACCAGGTACACGAGAATCACCACCAGGTACACGAGAATCACCACCAGGTACACGAGAATCAACACCAGGTACACGAGAATCAACACCAGGTACACGAGAATCAACACCAGGTACACGAGAATCAACACCAGGTACACGAGAATCAGCACCAGGTACACGAGAATCAGCACCAGGTACACGAGAATCAGCACCAGGTACACGAGAATCAGCACCAGGTACGAGAATCAGCCCAGTACACGAGAATCACACCAGGTACACGAGAATCAGCACCAGGTACACGAGAATCAGCACCAGGTACACGAGAATCAGCACCAGGTACACGAGAATCAGCACCAGGTACACGAGAATCAGCACCAGGTACACGAGAATCAGCACCAGGTACACGAGAATCAGCACCAGGTACACGAGAATCAGCACAGGTACACGAGAATCACACAGGACCGAGAATCAGCACAGGTACGAGAATCAGCACCAGGTACACGAGAATCAGCACCAGGTACACGAGAATCAGCACCAGGTCGACACGAGAATCAGCACCAGGTACACGAGAATCAGCACCAGGTACACGAGAATCAGCACCAGGTACACGAGAATCAGCACCAGGTTTCACGAGAATCAGCACCAGGTACACGAGAATCAGCACCAGGTACACGAGAATCAGCACCAGGTACACGAGAATCAGCACCAGGTCGAGAAACAACAGGTAGAATCAGCACCAGGTACACGAGAATCAGCACCAGGTACACGAGAATCAGCACCAGGTACACGAGAATCAGCACCAGGTACACGAGAATCACACCAGGTACACGAGAATCAGCACCAGGTAACGAGAATCAGCACCAGGTACAAACAGGGACGAATCAACACCAGGTACACGAGAATCAACACCAGGTACACGAGAATCACACCAGGTACACGAGAATCAACACCAGGTACACGAGAATCAACACCAGGTACACGAGAATCAACACCAGGTACACGAGAATCAACACCAGGTACACGAGAATCAACACCAGGTACACGAGAATCAACACCAGGTACACGAGAATCAACACCAGGTACACGAGAATCAACACCAGGTACACGAGAATCAACACCAGGTACACGAGAATCAACACCAGGTACACGAGAATCAACACCAGGTACACGAGAATCAACACCAGGTACACGAGAATCAACACCAGGTACACGAGAATCAACACCAGGTACACGAGAATCAACACCAGGTACACGAGAATCAGCACCAGGTACACGAGAATCAGCACCAGGTACACGAGAATCAGCACCAGGTACACGAGAATCAGCACCAGGTACACGAGAATCAGCACCAGGTACACGAGAATCAGCACCAGGTACACGAGAATCAGCACCAGGTACACGAGAATCAGCACCAGGTAACGAGAATCAGCACCAGGTACACGAGAATCAGCACCAGGTACACGAGAATCAGCACCAGGTACACGAGAATCAGCACCAGGTACACGAGAATCAGCACCAGGTACACGAGAATCAGCACCAGGTACACGAGAATCAGCACCAGGTACACGAGAATCAGCACCAGGTACACGAGGATGAAATACAAGGGAACTTACCTTCTCTCCCGAGTCTGAGGGCAGATAGAAGACAAGCACTGTGAGGAAGGAGATGCCCATGCAGGGGATGATGAGGTTGACCGTGTAGAAGAGAGTCTTTCGTCTCATAGTGATGTTGAAAGTGATGTCCAGGTAAGGCTCGTTGCAACACGTGTAGTACTTCTCGTTCCTGCAACAGCAAGATCTTGGTTACGTCTGCTGGAGGCGGTGGTATCTCTTGTTAATAGTGGTAATATTTTACAGTGTATGTTTGGTTCTTATAGGAGAGTTAGAAACTTTGAGAACTATTTTTTTATACTTTTAAAATTCTTTTAGATTCGCCTTTGCTCTCTCCTTAAAAAAAATATACTTTAAAGACTGAAGCCCTTCAAGTGTATGCTCGAATGTATGTGAATAAAAATGACGTATTTATTTTTAAATTAAAAGGGTAAGGGAAGCTGTATGCAGTTATACAAAGTCTTTATTGTATGAAAATTAATTTACTCTGCAGTGTCTGACAAGGTGGATATGGATAAAGATGGCCAAAGCCGACAAACAGTGAGAAAGTCAATATTTGCATCGAAACACTGCAATAAAGGTTTCACTGTAGTGTGAGATAACACGATGGTAAAGACGTACGTTGTCCAAGTGAAGGCTTACTCTTGTTATAAGTAACTTTGTACCACCAGACTGTCTGCGTCTTGCTACCTCTCTTCCTGACTGACAGTGAGGTACTTCCTGCCCTAAGATAAACTGAGGCTAACACGTTGCTTAAGACGTTTACAGAATTGAAAAAAAGCGTTATTATTAGCACTAACCATTGTTAATAAATTCAGAATATGTGTATCCTAGGTGTTGAGAGACAACACATCACCTGCAGATCTCCCGCCAGCAACGACGGGTTCTCTCCGGATGAGGAGTTACTTCCGTACCCAGCAATATTTCTGTGAGTTATTGATTGGTTCTTCTGATTTATTGTTCTCTCTTACATTATATCCACCATCTTCCCACCGAGTTTGGGGCCATAAAGAGAGCCCCCTCCTTATTTTTTTTATTCCTCCTATAGTATCATGGACCTGTTTTGGAGGTTAATCATCTACTCTAGAATCTACTTGTTGCTGGGTTTTTGCCATCTCTCCTATCATCCAGTCTTGTCTCCATCCCTCCACTGTAAAGATGATCTCCACGCAATTCTCCCGTTACCTCCAGGTAGTTCCAGATCAGCTAAGCTGTGATGGCGGCTAGCAGCAACAGCCTGATAGATCAGGCTGTCAACAAGGGTTTGAGAACCCTTCAGACCCGTCACACACACGTCGCAAGTATACTTATCCTATTCTTTCATACAATTCACATACATTCAAAAACTGTCTGTAAACAGTAGTAATTACGACTGTTGCTTGGAACGATGGGCTGCTATTCTAAACTAAATGTAACCACAAGTCAATAATAAAAATTTAAAATGTTTTATAACACAAATACTGGAAGAAAAAACAAATAGTTATATAATATTATGCAAGTTTGGAAATAAGAATGACATTACAAAGTTGTACAGTACACAAACTTGGACCTTACATACACAAAAAAAAAAAAACAATTGTTGTGAAGAGTAAATGATGCTGAGACTTGGTAATCTTACTTGCTTAAAGAACATGTAGGAAGGAGAGGGGAAGTAGTAATAGTGAGAAATAAGGCAAAAAGAATAGTGATAATAGAAAATAGCAGCAACATCATAACTAGTAGTTTAAGGCACTTAACCTAACAGCACAGGAAGATGAATGAAAAGGGGAGGACACAGTCACGACATAGATAATACTCAGGTTATTAGATCAAGAGAACAGGGATACGCAGAGATGTGAGAGGGGTGGTGAGGAAAGCCAGGGGATCACAGATGCAGCTAAATGCACAGCAGCAGCAGCAGCAGCACCTGATGGCAGGCACGCAAGAATGTCCCACTCCACAGACATGTAGAACTCAGTGAGGTCAACACCGATCTCTACGATGGGGTTGTTCGTCACCTCGTCTATGTGTCGTAGATCAACCTGGTGAATAAAAAAACAATTAGTGGTTAAATTAGGTCAAAGATATATATTAAGTTGAAAAAGACACATGCGCCCAGGTGTTGCACATGCGTCTTAATCTGTCTCTTGGACCAAGTGCTCGCAATGTACTAATTCTCACAGTACCGAAAATGCTCACAAGAACCATAATATCCAGAAAGTATTCACGATACCTGAAACACAATGTCCACAAAAATTAATTCCCAAAAATGTCCACCATACCAAAAATACTAGATACTCTCAATACTCAATGCCCAAAAATACTCAAAATTCCATTACTCACAATAGTATCAGTACTTAATGCTAGGCTGCCTGCATCAATACTCACAATACCAACTTGAAAAAAAAGTTTGCCAAGAACAGGTAAATGGGTTTCAGTCTCATCTGATAGGCTTCAAACCTTCAACGACAATAACAACCTGAGAATGCAGTCCCTAAGCGGCTTCAAATTTTGAGCATTCAGTATTTTTTGGGGGATAGAGAATGCCTCTTGATCAACTTTCAACTTTCAAACCCGGTGCATCTTAGTGGGAGGCTTGAATTGGTTTGGGGCTGTGTAGGTGCCTATTTTTTTTTTTTAATTGAAGAAATTAGGATTCAAGTTCTCATGTGATAATTTGTGAATGTCTTTTGTTATTGCTTCAGATCTTCATCGCTGATGAATAACTAAAGTGTAATAAACACTTGTCAGTACTGGGTAATAACTCACAGAGACAAGCTCGGGAGATTAACTGATCTGTATATTTCGACTTCTTTCTGCTGCTGAAGAGGGTCCCAGAAGGGAGTAGAAATATACAGATCAATTAACCTCCCGAGTTTCTTCTGTCTCGGTGCGAGTTACTCAGCTTCAACACTGATGTTTTACCGCATTAGAAATATACAAATAACCCTCACATAGGAAAGAGAAACTTACGTTTTGGTCCGATTTAGACCATTTACAAAGTCTGTCCAAGTCAGACCAAAACAACGTCGTAATCTCCTCTTCCGTATATGCGGGTTATTTGTACATTGTTCCAGGCACAGTATTGTGCCTTTTTGTTCTGCATTAGAAACTTGTGTCCACACTTAAAACTAATCCTTCATGCCCGCATTGACGTATAGGGAGCTAAGCCTCGAGACACCTGACCTTCATATGTTTATACATTGATGCAAGTAGTCGCATAGTGTTACCCAAACTCGCTCATTACCAGTAGTTGCTTCCTGGGTCAGTGCCCCCGCGGCCTGGTCCCAGACCAGGTCTTACTGAGCTCCAGACGCCACATCGGTCCCGCTAACCAATATTTTGCAAGTGGTGGAGGTCCCACCAAGCAACTGGTTAGGCTGACAGTGCTATAAAACATCCACCAGAACGTACCGTAATACTGGAGTGCACGGTACTGTGCACACCGGGAAACAATGTAGGCTGAAAAGTTGGTGTACACAGTACTGTGCACACTACAGTACCCTGGTGTGTGCAGTACTGTACAGTACACTGTGTACAAGGTAAGGCATATCCAACAAACCTGTTGGTTAAGCATTGCATACCCAGCCAAATGGTAAGTGTATACAAAACAGTGTTCTGTACACCATAGTACTCTACTGTAGGCTGCACTGCAGAGTACAAGTGTTCTACACAATGTGTACTGCACAGTACCATTGTGTACACTACACTAAGTATACCTAGAACAAGCAGCAGTAACGTCTCAGAAGACTAACCTCAAAATATGCTTACCTTCCACAGTACCTGGAATTAGACCCTACCACCGGGAAGGCAATAACCTTATAAGCTCAGTTAAATAAAATTCAGCAGCCATGAATAGCCAAGAGGATAATAGTCTAGTGAACTCCGTATGCTTAAGAATAAGCAATAAACAAGTGAGAACCATCAAAAGTCACTTTCACGAACTTAAACGGACCTGTTATCGCACTACATTCACAAAAAAAAATATAGAGAAACACATTATACAACATTTTATCTTTTCGTTTTTTAATGCCAGCAAGTCCAAACATATTGGAAAGATCTAGCTGGGAAAAGTTTGCCTGGGAGCACTAACACCAACCTGAAGGCTCTCATACCTCCAGAATAAAAGAACACACACTGAAGACGTTATATATAAAAGAGAAAAGATGGAAATATTCATCTGAAAGACGGCATCCACTCAAAGCAATGAAAACAATCTTGAAACGGTCATACTCCCATGAACAAAGGAAACATTTGCCAAAAAAATGATGCAAGTCTCGGAACAATGAAAACACCCTCCTGGAAGCCTTCGTAATTCCAGGAGACTACGACGAAGAATGCTGCTAGATGTAATGGAAGCATTTGGACTATATCATGTCTAAGGACAATGGAAATGCTTACCATAAAGCCTCCATATATCTATAAATATTTGTAAAATCCATCTATAAAGCTGCCGTGCGTCCAGGAACACGACTCCTTTCTATATACTACATCGTGCATCCGGGAAAAAAAAGTTATTTACGTTCAGGAGCAAGGAACTTACCTGGAAGCCATCGTACGTCCAGGAGCCGAACTTCATGACGCACGTCTGCTCATCGAAGGGAAAAAACTCTACATCGATCTCACATGATGACTTGTAAATGGCTGGAGGCTTCCACTCCACCAACCCATCAAAGTGCAGTGTAGCCTTGGTAGACAGAGTCACTTCGAAGTTCCCATCGGCACTGGAAGGAAGAGCGGAGGATGATGTTAAGCAGAGAAGTGATTAGAGGGAACAGTAAGAAATGGATGAGAGAGTGGTTTATTATTCATGGAATAAAATTATTAAAATATGTCAGGTCTTGTAAAAACAGGTATGGCCAAGTAAACAAGAGATAAATCAAAGGAAAGTGAGAGTGGAGAATGGAGAGGAAAGTTAATAATGAGGTTAAAGAATTACTTGAATAAATAGGGAGGAGGGTGAGAAGCGAGAGAGGCTAGACACATACCGCCGCGTGATCTAAGAAAAGTGTCCTCGGTACAATATAACCTCAGCCCCACAATGCACCCACGAGGCTTAATATTAAGTTGAACCTCCAGACCCTCAAGAGAAAGAGGAACTACATCTCGACTCAATAAGCCTTAGAATTATAATGCAACCTGTTAGGTAAAAGGACACAGATGTAACTAGGTGACGTTTTATTGTGGCAATCGCTCTCCAGGAGCTTTGTCAAGGCTTGACAAAGCTCCTGGAGAGCGAAACGTGGCCATCATGAAACGTCACCTTATTTGCATGTGTCCTTTTACCTAACATTTTGTCAGTAATTCTAGCATTATTAGTAATGTAACCCTCCCAAGAGGTCCGGGAGATAAAGATCAACACTTTTGAGAAGCCCAGAACTTAGCTAAACACTCAAGACACCTAGTACCTGCAACTTGAGAGGTGCAAGAACTGCAACTCAACCCATTTAAACACCGAGAGAAAACCATACCCGTCAAGAAAACTTGGTTCGCTATATCGGTAGACAACTCTCAGAATAGGTGGGATTCGAACCCATGAGAATCCAGTCCTAAAGTTGTGCAAGAATGGTATACAACAACGGCAAGATGAAAACTGAGACACATGTTCAACATCTGTGTATCTTTATTGTATACGTTTCGCCCTCCAGTGGCTTTATCAATACAATAGGTCATGTAGATGTCCTTCACGGTTACTACAACTTACCCATCCCTTTGGGTATGACCTACTTCCACTGGGAATCCCGCCTACCAGTGACTATGCCCTCGTCTGCTACCCGTCCCTTTCCACCTGACGTTAGTATATAAGCGCCAGTCTTCTTGCCTCTGCTCCAGAATCTTCACGACTATAGTGCTCTTCACACCAACTCCAAGGCTGAGGGACTGATTACCTCATCTTTTGAATTAGTTCTACTGTCTTCAAATTATGTCCTAGAATTTGTATTGATAAAGCCACTGGATGGCGAAACGTCTACAATAAAAATACCCAGATGTTGCACATGCGTCTCAATTTTCATATCAGTTGTCTAAACTTGGTGTAATTACCCTCTGCCCTCAAAACCCGGGATTGTATGGTCCCGTGGGTTAGAGCGTCGTGGAATGTTCGCTCACCAAGAGGCGGGCTAAAACAACACGAGTTCGATCCCCCGGCTAGTCGCAGTCACAAGCAACGATAAAACAAATACGCCTCCATTCGTAGCGGCTTTCCCTGCTTCCCTCTAACTCCACCACACTAAACACACACAACAAACTCCACCACACTAAACATACACAACAAACTCCACCACACTAAATATACACAACAAACTCCACCACACTAAACACACAACAAACTCCACCACACTAAACACACAACAAACTCCACCACACTAAACGCACACAACAAACTCCACCACACTAAACACACAACAAACTCCACCACACTAAATATACACAACAAACTCCACCACACTAAACACACACAACAAACTCCACCACACTAAACACACACAACAAACTCCACTACACTAAACACACACAACAAACTCCACCACACTAAACACACACAACAAACTCCACCACACTAAACACACACAACCCACAACATACAACAACCACACTAAACACACACAACAAACTCCACTACACTAAATATACACAACAAACTCCACTACACTAAATATACACAACAAACTCCACCACACTAAATATACACAATAAACTCCACTACACTAAATATACACAACAAACTCCACTAAATATACACAACAAACTCCACTACACTAAACATACACAACAAACTCCACCACACTAAACATACACAACAAACTCCACCACACTAAACATACACAACAAACTCCACCACACTAAACATACACAACAAACTCCACCACACTAAACATACACAACAAACTCCACCACACTAAACATACACAACAAACTCCACCACACTAAACATACACAACAAACTCCACCACACTAAACATACACAACAAACTCCACCACACTAAACATACACAACAAACTCCACCACACTAAACATACACAACAAACTCCACCACACTAAACATACACAACAAACTCCACCACACTAAACATACACAACAAACTCCACCACACTAAACATACACAACAAACTCCACCACACTAAACATACACAACAAACTCCACCACACTAAACATACACAACAAACTCCACCACACTAAACATACACAACAAACTCCACCACACTAAACATACACAACAAACTCCACCACACTAAATATACACAACAAACTCCACCACACTAAATATACACAACAAACTCCACCACACTAAATATACACAACAAACTCCACTACACTAAATATACACAACAAACTCCACTAAATATACACAACAAACTCCACTAAATATACACAACAAACTCCACCACACTAAACATACACAACAAACTCCACCACACTAAACACACAACAAACTCCACCACACTAAACACACACAACAAACTCCACTACACTAAACACACACAACAAATTCCACCACACTAAACACACACAACAAACTCCACCACACTAAACACACACAACAAACTCCACCACACTAAACACACACAACAAACTCCACCACACTAAACATACACAACAAACTCCACTACACTAAATATACACAACAAACTCCACTACACTAAATATACACAACAAACTCCACTACACTAAATATACACAACAAACTCCACTACACTAAATATACACAACAAACTCCACCACACTAAACATACACAACAAACTCCACCACACTAAACACACACAACAAACTCCACCACACTAAACACACACAACAAACTCCACCACACTAAACACACACAACAAACTCCACCACACTAAACATACACAACAAACTCCACCACACTAAACACACACAACAAACTCCACCACACTAAACACACACAACAAACTCCACCACACTAAACACACACAAGGACTCAAATATCACATTTGCGAATTTTTCCAAGCGAAAAATAAGATATACAAATTCTGTCCTCTCGTTGTGATTCAAGTATTCAATATACAAAAATTAATGTATAAAAGTTATCTTAGTCTGTATAAAAGTTATCTTAGTCCGTATAAAAGTTATCTTAGTCCGTATAAAAGTTATCTTAGTCCGTATAAAAGTTATCTTAGTCCGTATAAAAGTTATCTTAGTCCGTATAAAAGTTATCTTAGTCCGTATAAAAGTTATCTTGTCTGAGCTTGGAAGGGTCAGTGATCTTGACCTGGCTAGCTTTATAATATTTCCATTAAATTCAACAGCTGGTAAAATGTCCTCCAGCTGGCACGAACAGCTGTGACCAGAGGTGGTGTTGCTGCTACTGCTGGTGTTAACTGGTTAATGGGGGTTTGAAGACCATCCACTATACCACTTGGGGAAGTGCTGGTGTTATCCATTGCTGGTGTTATTATCTGGTACAGTTTTCCGTTATCTGTTTTCCTGTATATCATGTGATTATCCAGTGTTTCTAACGGTGATGTATCCGTGTTATCTACAGGTGTTATCCTTAACAGGTGTTATCCTTAACAGGTGTTATCCTTAACAGGTGTTATCCTTAACAGGTGTTTTCCTTAACAGGTGTTTTCCTTAACAGGTGTTTTCCTTAACAGGTGTTTTCCTTAACAGGTGTTTCCTTAACAGGTGTTTTCCTTAACAGGTGTTTTCCTTAACAGGTGTTTTCCTTAACAGGTGTTATCCTTAACAGGTGTTATCCTTAACAGGTGTTATCCTTAACAGGTGTTATCCTTAACAGGTGTTATCCTTAACAGGTGTTTCCTTAACAGGTGTTTTCCTTAACAGGTGTTTTCCTTAACAGGTGTTATCCGATGATATTAACCAGTATTGTTCTTAAACTATTTACGTCTGAGGTAAATGTACATACGTAAACAAATTCAAACACATTTAGGTGCAAACAAGATCATTTAGACCACACAGGAGCAGACAATCAGGTGCAAACAAACCCACTAGTTTCACACAAGAGCAGACAATCATGTGCAAACAAACCCTGCACACCTGGCTGTAACACGATACCCAACTTAGAAATGAGGAACAGCAATCAATATGTACAATATTTACATAGGATATGTACAGTAATTGTTTTACATGATGGTAGGATTGCTAATTCTACTTACACTTAAGTCACACTACACATTCATGTACAAGCATATATATTCACACCCCTCTGGGTTTTCTTCTACGTATTTTCTTACTAGTTCTTGTTCTTATTTCCTCTTATCTACATGGGGAAGTGGAACAAAATTCTTCCTCCGTAAGCTATGCTGGGAGCAAGGGGCTAGTAACCCTATCTCCTGTATATATTACTAAATGTAAAAGGAGAAACTTTCGTTTTTCCTTTTGGGTCACCCTGCTTGGGTGGGAGGCGGCCGACGTGTTGAAAGAAAGAAAAGATGTACAGTAAGGGAATTTTGCAAGCAAGAGAGACGGTAAGAACCGCCTTGGTGGTAAGTCTGCTAATGTTGATTTACTAGCGTCCCACATCGCTTCACAACTTTGGCGAGTTTCCTTGTCATTGGCTGGTTGAACCAAGGTGCTAGCATAACGAGGGGGCCCTTACTCATTATACCCTTAGCATCTGGTTAGCTGGTGGGGAGGGCAGCCTATATGGGTGTGTGTGATATACACTGAATAGAATTGAACGTATTCCCAGCATGCTGCAGTAGAGCTTTATCAAGAATCAGAACAGAGTGAAACATCGCCCCATTAAAAACACGTTTCTGCAACCTGTGTGTGTTTTCTCTCTTCACTATATATATATATATATATATATTTCACGTTGACTGTGGCACGTCTAGTTTTTAGCCTCATCCCTCCAGTTTTATTTTCAGTTTGTTTGCTGCGAGATGAGTGTGACCTCGGCCACTGCTCCATCAGCGGAGATATTACGAAACGTAGAAAGGTAATGGACCTGTGTCTCAGCACAATCTCAATTCCGAGGCACTCCGTCATTCCACGATGGAATGTATCATATTTCCCCACTCAATCTTCCTTCAGTGATTGTCTCGGGTACACTGCCTTCACTCACACACACACACACACACACACACACACACACACACACACACACACACACACACACAGGACAGACGTCAGCCAGCTAATCCCTAGAGAAAAAAAAGAACTGTGCCTGTTTTTTAATGTAGGGAGCCGTGTGTTTTAGGCAAGGGGTGTCCACAAAAATCGAAGGAAATTATTGATATGTAACGTTTTATGTGGTAATAACGAATTTATTATATTAATGAGAAATAAAGTATCATTAAGGTGGAGAAGTGCGTTTGTTTACATTCAGTATGGCATAGAGTACACGGTCTTAGTACATACAGCTATGCTTGTACACCTGTGAACAATATAGCCAGTGGATGGATGGAAAGAATAACTACACTTGAACATAGTCAGGCAAGGCCAGAAGGATTAATAGATAAAGAAAATTCAACTTCACAAAATGAAATAAAATATTTAAAGGCCTTACAACAAATTACAGAAGACATTAAATGAGCAGCTGAGGTAATGAAGGAGAGGTGATAGATGAGGACTTCTCTATAAGAATACTGAGAATGAAATTAAAGGTTTAGTAGAATACAAAACTAAATTAAGAGACTAGTGATGCAGGAATAACTAAGTATAAGACAGAATTAGAAATATCTTGTGCAGCTTGCATAAGATATTTCTGAAAGTGTCAACAAAACTTTAGAAAGGGTCTGGAAGAATATAAATCTAAGATTAAAGACAGTTTTGCAAAATTCACTCAGGAAACGACAGATTGCACACCAGGTTGTATTAACTAAACAATTCATTGTTAGAGTGTTAGTCAAGAATGAATAATAATTATGTAAATGTTTACAGATGCAAAAATATTTTGTGAAATTAATAATGACTAAATATTTACAAGAGGACCTGGATACAATGAGCACATGGAGTGATAAATGGATGATGGAATTTAATGTAGACAAACACCACGTAATGGAAATAGGAGACTGTGAAATCAAGTCACATGAATATAGAGTGAAAAAAATATTAAAGTATCAGATAGAGAAAGGAGTTTAAAAGTTATTAGCAAAAAAAATCACTGGAAGATCACATATATGAAATTGTGAGAAAGTTGTGTGATACACTGGCAAATTATAAAACAGCTTTCATGTATATATAGATGATGAGATGCTAAGGAAGTTGTTTATAAGTTATATTAAGACAGGATTAGAATATTTAGCAGTTGTGTGGTGCCCACACCTGAAAAAAACTCACTTAGGTTAAGTCAGAAAATGTTGAAAGAAGAGTAAGAAAATGGCTGCCAGAGTTGAGCAATATTCATTATGATAAATGTTGAAAACCTTAAAGTTACCCATATTGGATGGTAGCAGGATAAGAGGAGACATGATAACGACATATAAGGTAGTGAAAGGACGTGAAAGAGGTGAAGATTTATTAGCACCAGCGATAAGGATAGCAAGAGGCAACAGTTATAAATAATGAAAAAGAGGAGTGGAAAAAGCAGTAGAAAATTGTCTTCTCAGATATACTGACCAGTGGAATGCATTAAAGGAAATAGAAGCAAGTACTACAACGTAAAGAAACTAGAGAAAGTGCAAAGGTTTGCAACAAGACTAGTCCCGGAGCTAAGGGGTATGTCCTACGAAGAGAGGGAAATCGACCTGACGACACTGGAGGACAGGAGAGTTAGGGGGGACATGATAACGACATATAAAATAGTGAGAGGAATTGACAAGGTGGACAGAGACATAATGTTCCAGAGATGGGACACAGCAACAAGGGGACACAGTTGGAAGTTGAAGACTCAGATGAATCACAGGGATGTTAGGAAGTATTTCTTCAGTCACAGAGTTGTCAGGAAGTGGAATAGTCTGGGAAGTGATATAGTGGAGGCAGGATCCATTCATAGCTTTAAGAAGAGGTATGATAAAGCTCATGGCGCAGGGAGAGTAACCCAATAGAGGCCAGTGAAGAGGCGGGGCCAGGAGCTATGAATCGACCCTGCAACCACAACTATGTGAGTACAGGTAATCACAAACACGTCGTTATGAGAGTCTACGTAGACTAAGCGTGCTGGAACTCTGTTTCTTCTATTTTCCTTCCATTTAAGCCCCAAAATTTAAACATTTGACATTTCAGGTTAAACTATTTTAAAAAAATCAACATATAATTGCTTATACTTAATCGAGAAACGAAAATTAATATAAACGGAAGAGAGCCTGACTGGGAGTGACAAATGAGAATCTCCAGGAGCATTGCTATGCCAACACTTCCTGGTTAACGTATGATGGGTTATTTATTCAGTACATTCCTACCCCAGGTTTCCCATTATCATTCTGTCAGCTTAAAATCTGGTAGACAGCCATGATGTGAATAAATGAATAAGAGTACTGCAGTAGTACTGCAGTATAGGCCAGTGGGAGTGATTGTGTACTCAAATAATCACTCCCACTGGCCTATACGTTGATGCTATATTTACCTGTGACAGTGAACCAACTCTTAGTAAATTCAAATGTAGACAGAACGAGACTTCATTAAAAAAAATTTTAATAAAAGTTCGCTCTGACTTATATCAGTAATTGAAAAAATCTTTAAGGCCTCAGTCAGTTTTAATGAATGATTCTCTTGGTCAACCTGTATCTGGGTGAGGGATTGACCACCACCTGTCAAGGCTGAGGGATTGACCACCACCTGTCAAGGCTGAGGGATTGACCACCACCTGTCAAGGCTGAGGGATTGACCACCACCTGACAAGGCTGAGGGATTGACCACCACCTGACAAGGCTGAGGGACTGACCACCACCTGACAAGGCTGAGGGACTGACCACCACCTGTCAAGGCTGAGGGATTGACCACCACCTGTCAAGGCCGAGGGATTGACCACCACCTGTCAAGGCCGAGGGACTGACCACCACCTGTCAAGGCCGAGGGACTGACCACCACCTGTCAAGGCCGAGGGATTGACCACCACCTGTCAAGATCGAGGGATTGACCACCACCTGTCAAGGCTGAGGGACTGACCACCACCTGTCAAGGCTGAGGGATTGACCACCACCTGTCAAGGCCGAGGGATTGACCACCACCTGTCAAGGCTGCTGCTGCTGCTATTAAAGCTGAAAGACTGTTCACCTCAAAATTATTTCTATTGTCTCCAGTATTAATATTTGCCAGTATTCGACTACAGTGCTGCATGGGCGAAACGTTCCATCAATGAAGCTGCCAATGTGTTGCATATGTGTCTTAATCATTAACCTGTCAATAATATGACAGCCTTTGTTTACCAAGTGAAGGTAATGTCTCTCAGCTTCAACACTGTAGCAAGCCACTACAGCAACACTGTAGCAAGCCACTACAGCAACACTGTAGCAAGCCACTAACACTCAGCAACACTATCACGCATATAGAAGTTGCTCAGAACAGTGAGGCACAGGACTAGACACTCAGAGACTGAAATATGTCACTGGCAGCTTATCTTCAGGAAGGTCTCAGAAATGCAGAAGACCACTAAGAACCTGAGCTACCCTCGATGATGATGATGATGATGATGTGATGGATGATGATGATGGTGATGATGGTGATGATGATGATGATGGTGATGATGATGATGATGATGATGGTGATGATGATGATGGTGGTGGTGATGATGGTGGTGATGAAAACTTAAGATTTGATGATAATGGAGATGAGCTTCTAAAAATTTCCAGTGCATCGGATATTTTTGTTCAAGGAGGCTGTTAATGCCAGCGAGGGATAACATGGAACTTCTAGTATACATAAATAATCCGATATTGTGCGTTTTTAGTCTATGAAATTCTAGTATGAAATTCTAACTATATCCGTTCAAAAGCCTACTGGGGTGAGCACAACACCAAACATATCACCAAAGGCGTACATTTAACCAGTTATCTCGACAGTGAATGCATTTTTTTTTTGGAGGATCTATGACCAACTTTCACGAATTGCAAGAGTTATTCACAGGTCTATAAAAGACGTATATCTGGCCCACTTTGTTGTATGCAGCCCCAGAACTTAACCCGCCACCTGATAAAACAATGTCAAGAAACAGAAGAAACTGCAGAGGTTTGCGACAAGAATTGTCTTGTAGTTAAGCGAATTAACCTATAAGTAGAGAATTAAGGAACCGAACTTGACCACATTAGAGAACAAAAGAACCAGGGTAAACATGATTGCGATCTAGAAAATACTAAGACCGTTCGTGAAGTGAACGAACGAAAAAACGAGTCTAGTTAAGACCCCTACGAGGTGAGCAGGGAAGACTGGACAGGCGAATAGCCCTGGCTCTTTACAATCGTAGAGAGCCAGGGCTAAAACCAGCTGCTAAGCACACGTGGGGCAGAATGGAAAACAGAAGACTGCTAGCATCAGGGTCAAGTCCGTTGGAGGTCTTGAGTAGTTGGGTAGCAGGCTTGGTCGCAGGAGAAGGCAGCAGGCAGGATAACAAGAGAAGGCAGCTCACGTAGGGTGTTGGTTGAATGTGCTTGTTATTTAGGGTTGGTTTGTTGAAGATCCGTTTACAGATTTCTTGAAGTTGCTTCTGGAGAGGTGGTACAGTTGTGTCCTGTGTCCAAATGTGTAACTGTACTTGCGTCAGTGTGAAGTGATGTGGCTCACAAGCAAACTTGACAAGACCCAACACAGAGCCCTTTATATAGTTACATTCCAGTCATAGTATTTCCGTTGGATTAAGGTGTGTAGAAGGTTAGGATGTCCTATGTTGGTGTACTGGTGTGGGTGTCTTAACCATCCTCTACCTCTTCCTCTGAAAAGGATTCTGTGGGCGAGTCTACCGGGGTACTGGCAGGTGACTGTGGGTCGTCAGGAGCAGTGGTGAGGTGTGTTGGTGGATTGTCAGCTGGCTGAGAGATGTGGTAAGCGGTGGTGAGTCAGGAGAATCTTCGTTGTCGACGATGGAAGCAGTTAGGAATGGGTCAGGAACAGTTGCTTGGGCAAAGGAAGGAGAAAGGTCTGCAGGTGCATTCTTGAGAATGTCGGCCGAAGGTGTGGAGTCAGGGAAACTGAATTACTGCATGTTGTTCAGGCAGAGTTCGTTCGTTGATAGTAGTGTTAAAAGTACTAGGATTTGCTGCATCAGCGAGGTGAGCATACACCATGCAGTACGGCACTTTTGAAGGAGCATCGTCAGGAAGTGGAGAGAGGGAGTTGCTAGGCGTGTAGAATCTTGAAGTCAGATTGTAGTTTAGTTATGGCGGCATATGAGGTGTTCTTCAGATCTTTAATTTTCTTGGACGTGATTTCCTTTCTGACTGGACATTTAGCTGCACGAGTATGATGATTCTCTTGCCCTTAAGACATGTTGGAGTGGTGGTGCAGGATCTGAAATCTTGTCCCTCATTACCACAATTAGAACATAACTTGTTGTCCTTGATGGTGTAGTCCTGGGTAGTATGGTTGTAGGAGTACCAGTTCCAGCAGACGTGTTTAAAGCGTTCAGGTTCGATACAGTTTGGGTATATATGATAAAAGATGGCCAGTCGTCAGAGCTTGGGCAGCCATAGCGATGTCCACAAAGGCGACCTTGTTCATAGAGGCGTTGGGTATCTTGGTAATGATGTCCACCGAGGCCCAGGTATGGAAAGTTGAAATGACAAAGCTAAGATCGTTGAGTATCTTGATAATGAAGAGTTTTTCGGCCTCCTCATCGTTGGTGCAGGAGACTAGGAAGGCGTCTTTGAGGGAGACGATAATGGAAACAGACTTGCAGGCTGATTTTAAAGGTAGCTGCAAGAGTAAGTTTTTAGGTACCATTTACTAGTGGGTTTTATCTTCACACGATGATACATCTTGGAAATTAGGTGGGAAACGGATACACGAGTACACAGTTGGAAGCTAAGGACAAAAGCGAGTCACAAGAATGTCAGGAAGTATTTCTTCAGCCTCACGGCGGTCAGAAAGTAAAATGAACTGGACGAAGTAGTGGAGACAGGTACGATAGTACCCACGAAGCCGGCAGGGAGTAAACCCAACAAGCTGCAAGTTAACAGGCAGTCCAGGAGCTGTGACTCAACCCCTGCAATAACGAATTAGTGAATATTAACTGCTGTTCATAACCAGAGTCACAAGAGCAATAAAAATATGCTGAAACACGCGCGAGACAAGCGAAGTGGAGTGAGAAAAACGAGAGAAGAGGAGAAAGGTAGAGGAAGAGAGAGAAGGAAATACGAAAGGAGAGGCGGCGCGGCCCATCATAGAGTAATCATAAACAGAGAGGCTGCCACTTTAACGTGAGTATCCTTAATGTAAGTTTTGAATACACCTGAGATAAAAACCTTAATAGCATCCCCTGGTTACTTCGACCGTAACTTTGAAGTCTAAACGTCCTATCCTGCCAGGGTACACTCAAGAATTTTCCCTCGTTACCCCGCATGACTGCCTGGCTCCCGGCACCCACATGTTTGTGTTAAGGATGGTCTACATATACCACAAGCTGCCGTGGCTAACATTATTTCAACCTTACTTAGAGTATCATAGCCGAGTGGTCTTGGTTGCCATCCTGTAGGATCTCAGATTCAGGAAGGTTATTGACTTGGGATTAACTCCTGGACCTAGCGAGGCATGCTTGTCAATGAAATAAATATAAATAAAAAATCTAATTCACTCGTATATATGTATGTAAATGTTGTGTCGAATTCGTAAAGCTTGCTATTTTTGTTTAAATAACAACGCTCTTGCCGAAAATTTGTGTATGTAATAATTATTAAATTATTGTAAACTTATCTATACAATATTTAGTTGGCTTAGGCTAAATAAAATTGCGCTTGTTATAATGCTGTTAGGAAGTTTTCTAAGGTTCTTTTGGTACAAAATTATTAATTTTTACATTAAATGAAAAAATACATATCTTTAAACGTATAAGAGGAAATTTTAGAAAGGACTCAATTTTAAAGAAGTTCTTGCTAACTGACCAATTTTATATAAATACTACGGCTAGACGGGGATCGAACCCCCGATAGCTCAGTGGTCAAAGGAGTCTCGAAATTTTGGCGGGCTTCTCAGGAGGAGTGTTAAAATATCGAGTGTTCTCACCCATGTTAGTCGCAGTATTATTTGCTTAAAACCCCTAGTTCGTGGATGCATTAATATATAGTAAATGTTCATGACAACTACTACAACGGTATTGGTATCTACGGCATGGCCAAGGTTCTCAGGTGTCGGAATTAGAGCTTAGTGTTGGGTCTGAAGATTCTTGAACAGGAATCGCTGCTTATACCTCTCTCTCAGTAGAGATACACATGTACATGAGTGTATTTTTGTAACTTTTGCGTAACAGTGGTCTACACAGAGCTGAACGTTGTTCCAAGTGTGTTCTGCTACACACGTCTCTCCTGCACTTCTCCACTCTGTAATCTCTACACAATATTCACACCACACACTGATCTCCAACAGCCTCCAACCTTCCACTGCCTCCAACCTCCCACAGCCTCCAACCTCTTCCTCGTTGCAACATTCACCGACCATCATGGACCTAACATCCAAATAGATTACTTTTTCACAGACGCTTCAACATTCATGGTACTTTTTTTTTTCCTCTCGTCTGTGATTTACCCCGTTGTTCATAGATCTATCTGCCGGCATATCCATTTCTAAAAAAAATTAAATTCACGTCATACTCCTTCAACACTGATGTCAAGTATTTCTGTATATGTTTTGACCTGCTCTCGTTACCTTGATATTTTCCCCTCTTGACTATCATCGTCTTTCGTCAGCAGAAACTCTTGAGAACTCTCACTTTCAATAATATTCATGATCTCTTGAGACCACACTTCTCAGTAACCCTCCAGAAGTATCTTTTCTTACATTTCGGTTAATAAAGATACTAAACAACCGAAGTGACGTCACACAATAATTGTGACACCACACAATAAAATTTGTGAAGAATTAAACATGTGCCACATCTGGGTATCTTTATTGTAGACGTTTCGCCCTCCAGTGGCTCCATCAATACAAATTCAGTAGAACATGTCACTGAATTTGTTTTGATAAAGCCACTGGAGGGCGAAACGTCTACAATAAAGATACCAGATGTTGCAAATGAGTAATTCTTCATACGTGTCTAAGTTCTATTTTTACTGTTTACTATTTATCTCCTACACACCCTTACCTTCACCACTTTTTATATATATTTGTAACACTAACTTCACATTTCGAAAATATTTTGACGACATTCTACACAGAAAAGTCTCCAATTTTCACTCTCGCCCTTCTTATTCCTTATATAAAGCAACTACACATACCTAAGGAAAGCAAAGCATAAATAGTTCCTTTTTCTAAGAAACTACGCATTCTTTGATATTTCTTGGCTATCTTGTAAGAAAATACAATGAAAAACAAAACAGTATCGATTCCACCCCTTCACAAATGCACCCGCGGCGCAACACCTGTAACACTACACCTACCCCACAACACCTTCGCCATAGCTGTCATATTAAACACTAGTGATACGTCTGTCACAAACACCCGTGTTATAGACAGACCCGTGGTATGACAATACTCGTGCTACAGCAAGACCCAAGACCCGTGTTACACCAAGACCCGTCTTACACCAAGACCCGTGTTACAGTAAGAATATCATCACTCACTTGTTGTAGAGAACAATGTCTGGTCGCCAGATGTGATCGGAGGGGACGTGCAGCATCAGTACGCCGCCGTACTCCTCAGGGTCCCACTTGAGCTTGTAGTCGTACCAAAACTGGAGAGGAAGACGATCGTGAGAAATCAAAGACTGGCACTAGAATCTACACAGACAACAAGCACATGCTGATAATATCACTGTAAATATGTAACATACACCAAAGGATATTTGTTTCCTAGTGAGTGAAGGATTGTGTTATGTCAGTAATTTCGGAGATCATCGCCCCCGCAGCCAGGTCTCAGACCAGTTATATTTAGCTGGAAATAAAAAGAAAACGTAGAAATAAGAGCCATTACGAAAAACACAAAGAAAAATATATACATACAAGTATAAACTGGTTGAAATTTGAAATACTAAGATTTATATTCCATCTTGTATGATCCTGAGAGGAAATAAAAAGGGGACACCACTCCTGCCAGAGTGGAAAACTTTTTGTGTCGCACTCATGGGTCACATTCCCATGAGAAGGTTGATTTAGTTCTGTGAGACGTCACCTTCGCTTCTCCTGTGTTTAGAGGTGAATGTGAGAGAGAAAAAAGAAGTCGACGAACACATGCTAAATCGAAGCTTGAAAATACGGCTTTGGTATGTCAGCATATTTAAAAAAACGCGTACAACTGATGGTCAGAAACAGGCATTAAAATGACTTTCAAAATTGAGAAATATAAGTTAGAAATAAAAAATATGCACACCGAAAATGTGAACTTTGGTAGATGAAAGTCTGCTAACACTCGACTCTCAACCGAATATTCCGGGGTCATTCCTCGTCTGACGCAAAGTATAGAAAAGTGGAGGCAGACAGCAGATGACAGCAGATTCTATACAATGTCGTTAAAATCTTCCTTGATAAGTCTAGCCTCGTTCCACCTCAAGTGGTCTAAGCATTTCTAGGAACAACGAGCATTGTTAACGTTGGTACGGCTGGCGAATATGTTTTGTCTAGCCGTTTCTCCCACATATAATTTATCGCATCCTCTGCATGGCAGTGCATAAACTCCTGCTAGGGTTTCAACAAGACTATATTTCTTGCTGGTAAAGTCAAAGGTAATGTTAGTGGATACTCTAAGACAGCACTTAAAGAGGACACTGGAAATGTTGTAGATAAATGAGTCAAGAGAACCGACAAGCTTGATAATTGAGGCATTTGTACAATACTCGGTTATCCTTTTCGTGGAAACCTTTCCCCAACCAGTGCCTTCATCCTGAACTGGACTGAGGAATCTACGTATTGGCGAACTGTTTCCGAAATAAAGATACCAAACTACTGCACAAGTCTCTCATTCATCCACTGGAAGTATCAGCCACCTTACTGTCTGGAGAGGACGACAAATCTTTCCGAGCTATGTCACACTTGAGGGCGTCGTTGAGCCCTAGAGCACGTCTATGATCACTGATGTAATGAGAAGTGTAGTTTAGAGAAGGCCAGGTGATTGAAGTCACATTCCTAAGGTATTCGGTGTTACTTACCCTGTAGGTCATTAAGAATAATCTTACGTCTTGTGGTCATGGCCCGAGTAAAAGTGCATGACTTCTTCATTTGCCTCCGGTACATTTAATAAGACAACGTACCACTAATTCTGCAAAGGAGTAAATCTAGGATGGGAAGTTTCCTTTCACACTCTGCATGGGTGAATTTGAAGTAAGGTTCAACTGTGCTTAATCTCATTGTTTAGGAATAAAGGATGTGAGTGTTCCAATTTCAGGTACTCCACGTTCAGGTTAGCTAATACAACACTAACTACAAACCGTATTGCCATACAGAGGCCGTAACTATACAGAGAGAATACACATACAGTTCAACGTCGCAACGACGCTACTTGCGCGTCGCAAGTAACGTATCAAAGTCAAGATACTTGATGTTCCTGCCCCGGATTTTTCATAGAAGTATATTGTATTTTTTCCCATTTCGGTTTTATCTGAGAGATAGATAGATAGATAGATAGTTTTTTTTTTTTTTTTTTGGGGGGGGGGGGGTGAACGCACTCGCATCCCCAGATTAATTACAAATTTTCCTAACTGGTGTGAACAAATAATTCCATAAAACATTTTATGCCCAAAAAAATCTTCCTTGGTAATGAATGAAGATGAAGGTGTCTTGAGGAAATGATTCCATGGTTCCAGGTCACCTTCCGACCAGACCCCCAAACTTCTCCAGCCAAGACCAATCTTGGAGAAAAATTTCTCCCCCCCCCTCCTGTATATTGAAATAAAACATGGAAAGGAACTTCTGTTCAAAATTTCATTTAGAAAACTCCAATAATAAAGTTAGGCACTAAAGTTGAATTTTACCCACCAGCGGTGTCACTATAATACCGCCCAAGAATTTTGCTCCAGAAATTTCTTTGGCAGCTTCCTCGTGATACATTCCAGGCCAAGTTTGTAATTCTGACTAATTTTAAAAGGAAATGCATGATTCGGTCACCTTCCTCGGATCAAGCTAGTTTCGGCATTCTGTGACACGTACCTTTTGTACAGTCATTGTGATAATAATTAAATTTAATGCGAGGATGTAATTTAAAAAAATATATACTGAGGCACAGCATATATATCACTGAAAGGTTTATTTCTCTGAGTGTTCTTGCACTGACAGTAATTTAATCCATATTTTAGGGATTAAGGAATTCTTGTATGGTAGCCTTAATGACCCTAGTTAAGTTAACAGGTTTTAAGTCCCATTAACCAGCCGACCAATGAGGTGCTCTGGTAAGCTGACGGAAGACGTGTACACAATGACCGGAAACTCGTATAACTAAGATCTTCGTCACGAGAAATTATCACAAATTCTCCTGACGCAGGAGTTTTGTTTCCCACACTTAACACACTTGTCTTCTTGAAACACTTAAGGGTATTAGTTACTTGGATGATACGTGTATACTCTCACCTTTCCGTGGTAGGCTCGTCTCTGATATAATACTGAGTTTCAGGGCGTAGCTCTGACCTGTTGTTGTTCCTAGAATAACATGCTCAAGTTGCATTGGGTAACACCCTCGGGTGCTTCTGCATTAACTTATCAGAAGAATCACTCCAGCTGCTTGCAGAAGCCCCAGACTCGGCAGTGTGTTATCACTCTCCAGAGGGTACATTCTTTGTCGCACAAATTATCCAAATAGTTGACCACCACCGCCCCTAGGCCATAACTTGTCATCTCAAGAGATCACTTATATTGATATGAATATCCACCTCAACACAACGCCCATTAGGTTGAGATATATATATATATATATATATATATATATATATTATTTCTCTCTCTTTTACACACATCCACACACACAGTGAAGCCACAAAAACGAGCCAATTTCGTCACTGTCCTGGGAATGCGGATTAACAGTTTATGTTGCACATTTTGTGGGGATTCCAAGAACCAAAACAAACTACTGAGTCTCTGGGGAGCATCCGCCAAATGCCGTGTGGAGGCCCTCCATGAAGGTGCCTGAGGCCCCATGAAAGGTGCCTGGAGGGCCCGCCATGAAAGGTGCCTGGAGGGCCCGCCATGAAAGGTGCCTGGAGGGCCCGCCATGAAAGGTGCCTGGAGGGCCCGCCATGAAAGGTGCCTGGAGGGCCGCCATGAAGTGGGCCATGGCCTGGAGGGCCGCCGAAGTGCCTGGAGGGCCCCCAGAGGTGCCTGGAGGGCCCTCCATGAAGGGTGCCTGGAGGGCCCTCCACGGAGTGTGCCTGGAGGCCCTCCACGGAGAGTGCCTGGAGGCCCTCCACGGAGAGTGCCTGGAGGCCCTCCACGGAGAGTGCCTGGAGGCCTCCACGGAGAGTGACTGGAGGCCCTCCACGGAGAGTGCCTGAAGGTCCTCCACGGAGAGTGCCTGGAGGTCCTCCACGGAGAGTGCCTGGAGGTCCTCCACGGAGAGTGCCTGGAGGTCCTCCACGGAGAGTGCCTGGAGGTCCTCCACGGAGGTACGGTTCTAACTTTCTAACCCTAAACAGATGATCACAAATAAATATGGAAATTTCTAAATTGATAATCTCAAACAAGTAATCACAAATGGTTACACACACAGGTAATTAATACAGACGTCGACCAAAAGAGAGAGGTTCAGAGGACTAAAAGTAGTTATTAGTCTATGGAAAAAAAACAGAGCTATATTAATTTTCAAAGGGGTGGACTGATAAGCCAGCAAAAGCTCCAGTGACGGAGCTTGTCCTATTTTTTGACGAATCTTACCTAACGAGTCTATATGTCCATCATTGTGGATGAGGTTAATAGCACAACGCTGCCAGCATCAAGTGTACACACACAACCACACACACTAACTGAAGTGACTATACATCATGCGAGGCTGGCTGGTCCACAGCTGTCACATGTCCCACTCACTCTAAATACCACTACCAACCACCACCGCTGCTGCTGCTGCACAGGTAAACCTCTGTGAACCAGACACATACAGCATCAGAACTCCAATGAAAGTCGAGCAGTAACAACCTGGTTGATCAGGCCCTGATCCACCACGAGGCCTGGTCATGGACCGGGCTGCCGGGGCGTTGACCCCCGAACACCCTCCAGGTATACCTACATGGGCCAGTAGGCCTGCTGCAGTGCTCCTTCTTTACGCTCTTATTTCTAATATGGAAGCAGCGTGAACGGGGTTTAAACAAAGGGGCAGTAACTGACGCCATCGACAACACCTGCTCTCAAAATTAGCTAAAATAATTGGAATGCCATTGTTGAATGTATAGTTGCGACGCTTCAGACTTGCTCAGCGGAATTTGACTTCCTGACATCATTATTAGTCACTTATCAGCGATAAAAATCAAGGAAATTTTCTGTCTGTTGAAGCATTTGACTTGGATTCAATTTCTGGAAAAGCTGATTGCATGTCATTTTTTTCCCCCAGATATTGAAAATGAATTGATCTGTCGAGAACAAGAGTATGTAAGGTGATTCCAGGGAATGCCACTTCAAGTCGGCTTGAAAAATGCCTGCTGCTCTTGAAGAGTTACTTTATGCCTCTATTGCAAAACTTGATACGAGTGAGGATGCAGTTCTAATTCTTGAAAGTTCGAATATGAAATTCTGCTGTTCTTCGGGTAAAAAAAAAATGATGTTTTATTAATCGGATTCACGAGGCATAAATCAACCTCTTAGGTAAACGGACAAGTGAAACTAATGTGACATTTTATTGTGGTTTGACAAAGCACCTGGAGAGCGAAACGTTGCCACAATAAAATGTCACATTAGTTGCACTTTTTAGTTGTCCTTTTAGTCACTTTTAGTTGTCCTTTACCCAACATATTGTGGGTAATTCTACCAACATTATTACACATAAATCAACCTGAAGCTGTGAATGACCAAACTGATAACTGGGAAAATAATAAACTTGGTGCAACAGCAACTGCTGATGTTGTGGACGGAGGTGTGTTTAGCCATGGTGAGGTCCTAAGCCATGGTGAGGTCCTAAGCCATGGTGAGGTCCTAAGCCATGGAAGCTGAAGAGGCTCTACTTGACAGGTGCCAACACAGTACAACTGAACTCAGCAAGGATGCCACTGAGAAACAACCCATGAGATGGGGGGGGGGGGGGTGATTACTCTGTTATGATTATTGCAACAACTTGTTAAAACGATTATCGTTGATAATCAACTTAAGGAGTGTATCAGGTCTGGGTTCAGGGTCAGATTCAGGTATAAGCAAATGAGAAATAAATTCCAATGTTCTGAGCGGCCTCTTCATATTGAGAGGCCCTAAGCTGTAACTTGTTTGATTCATGTCTAAATCCGGTCATGGGTGTGGCAGTGAATCAGCGAGTTAGTGTGGAAACAAACATGCCTGGGTTAAAAGAACTATACAGGACTGACCACTCAAGAAGATATGCATTTGTGGACACAGTGGTGCCTATGCTAACCTTCCTATGGTGTATAAATATACCTAGTTGGATGAATCTTATTGTAGCCAGCTGGCCCAGTGGCTAACGCGTCGGTCTGGAGTTTTATGACTCTCTGACCGCGGGTTCTATCCCCACCCATGGTTGGCGATACGTTTCAGGATATTGACACCCAATGCTGCACAAGTGTCTCATTTATTATACATCCTCCTCCAGGAGAAATCTGGATAAAATGGGTGTTGAAATTTTTATGGCTTAACTCGCACACGCAGATTAAAGAATGGTTTAGGCTTCCTTCATAATGATTTTTTTTTGTAAAACAGTCGGATCTTAAAAATCAAGAGCACACGAAAAAAAAATTATGCACTGATTTTAATTTTAAAGTGTGTAGCCGGTGGTAAAAATCATGGTGATAATATTAAAGATTCTGCAGCCATAAAGTTTTAGTGAACCTATGTGTGACAATTTAAAAATAAATACAAGACAGTATATTTTAAACCCCTTTCACTGCCATTCCAATAATGGGACTTTAAATACGCAATATGGCAGGCCACACTGAGGTTATAGTGCCACGCACGGGTTATAGTGCCATGCACGGGTTATAGTGCCATGCACGGGTTATAGTGCCATGCACGGGTTATAGTGCCATGCACGGGTTATAGTGCCATGCACGGGTTATAGTGCCATGCACGGGTTATAGTGCCATGCACGGGTTATAGTGCCATCCACGGGTTATAGTGCCATCCACGGGTTAAAGTGCCATCCACGGGTTAAAGTGCCATCCACGGGTTAAAGTGCCATCCACGGGTTATAGTGCCATGCACGGGTTATAGTGCCATGCACGGGTTATAGTGCCATGCACGGGTTATAGTGCCATGCACGGGTTATAGTGCCATGCACGGGTTATAGTGCCATGCACGGGTTATAGTGCCATGCACGGGTTTATCTGATGTAACTACGGTTTAGTGTGTTGGCAAAGTTGATTATATTAAGCGGAAACATTCCTCATTTCCGTTCAACAGAATGAACGTAGCTGACGTCCAACAGAATGAACGTAGCTGACGTCCAACAGAATGAACGTAGCTGACGTCCAACAAAATGAACGTAGCTGACGTCCAACAAAATGAACGTAGCTGACGTTCAACAGAATGAACGTAGCTGACGTCCAACAAAATGAACGTAGCTGACGTTCAACAGAATGAACGTAGCTGACGTCCAACAGACTGAACGTAGCTGACGTCCAACAGACTGAACGTAGCTGACGTTCAACAGACTGAACGTAGCTGACGTCCAACAGACTGAACGTAGCTGACGTTCAACAGAATGAACGTAGCTGACGTTCAACAGAATGAACGTAGTTCATTCCCCCCCCCTTTTTTTAATCTGGAAACTGTATATCATTATTTTCCTCTTGATCTCCCAATTCCACAGCCGCTATACAAACCAATACGGGTTTAGCGCTCTGATTAAATTTACGAGAATTGAGAGCTTCACGGGTTTAGGCTGCGTTAGGCACAAATTTTGTCGGATTCTGGGCAGTAACTGGGGGAGGGGGGGGGGTGAAGGGAATTGCATCTTCCGATCATCTTTAAACTTTGAAGTGTTGACGAGCGAGTGTTTTTTTTTTCATGATGGGAAAACAATCTCTCGATGTCAGTGTGTGTTGTTGTTGACACTTGAAAGTTAGGTTAATCGAACTGGAATCTGGGAGAGAGAGAGAGTCTTGTCTGGCCATCCTGGCCTGGTAATGGCTTCACTATACCATCCTGTCTTGGCACTGCTTACACTGTAAAGGCTTGACCTGACTCCACATGCACTGTAAAAGCCTGACCTGACTCCACATGCACTGTAAAAGCCTGACCTGACTCCACATGCACTGTAAAAGCCTGACCTGACTCCACATGCACTGTAAAAGCCTGACCTGACTCCACATGCACTGTAAAAGCCTGACCTGACTCCACATGCACTGTAAAAAGCCTGACCTGACTCCACATGCACTGTAAAAGCCTGACCTGACTCCACATGCACTGTAAAAGCCTGACCTGACTCCACATGCACTGTAAAAGCCGGACCTGACTCCACATGCACTGTAAAAGCCGGACCTGACTCCACATGCACTGTAAAAGCCTGACCTGACTCCACATGCACTGTAAAAAGCCTGACCTGACGCTACATACCATGAACTATCCTGACCAGACACTTGACACACCATGAAGGCAGCGCTGCAGAAACTAACTCTGCTGCGTTGGTCAGGAAACAGGACAAGTGTTTCCTGACAGGGGTCGTAGACGACCCCGCCGTTGGAGATCTTGGTCATCTCTGCTGCAGCTGGTGCAATCCTAAATATAATCCTGTATGGCACACAGTTGCCATTACTGGAAAACGTATTGCCAGGAGGTCGGTGAAAGCAATTTACTAGTCTAAACCTGCGGGTTATTGGTGCTTCGTGTGGTGTGGGTCATTCGTAACTACCAGTTTGGTTATTAGCCTCAAGGGGAAGGCTCACATTCCAAATCTACCTTCTCCTCTCATCCTGATGTTCTGGTCATAATATACGAAAAATATTTTTGTATCGAGGTTCATTTACTAATGTCATTTTTGTTTATTTCTGGCCCACGCATTCATTGATTTATCAAAAACATTAGATTCTAATAGTGATATTTAATTAACTAATAGACCATTTACCAAAGATGAAAATAATGTCTCAGGATTAGTACTGAATTTTGGATTACCTATAAACATGAGTTTAATCTACTTTAAGTTTTGAGAAATTATGACACTAAATGTAGTAAATAAGGTGAAGAAGATTAAATAAGATTTAATTTTCATAGAATTTCAGCCTTATCGAGTTCACTAAATAATACGTATAAACGGTTGAGCTTGAAAGTTCTATAAAATTCCAAACAAAGAAAGTAGTTTTGAGAAGTTCAGTGATTAAGATCAACTCCAGATAAGTCTTAATAAACGAATCTCAATGATTAAACAGAAGAGCAGCGGGGACCCGAACTGTGGTTCATATAGCAATCCCAACCTTGTAACCACTCAGCCACGGAGCTGAGTGGTTACAGTGAGGTCACAGTTGGTACCGTTAATACAAACATGTCCCAGAAGAACTATTTATAAAGTCAACCTATTATAAGTGTTGTTGCTAAAGGCTTCCAGCATTATGCTTCGAGTACCAGTCCTTTCTTCTGTTTATTCATTGACAGTCGTTTAATACGACTTATCTTGGGTTTCTAGACTATATGGATTCGATGGGTATTAGAATAGATATACCACGATAGCCACTATGGGGATGAGACAGTTGGGTCACAGTTTGTGTCCAAAGTGCCCTTTATAAAATATATATTATATGCTTGAGTATGGTTGAGTGGTTACAGTTTTAGGTCTGTTACATGTGAGGACCACGGTTAGTCCTTGTTCAGTCTTCTGTGTTCAACTGAACATATTTACTCCCTCCATACTTCCTTCCTCCAATCTGATATCCAATCTTCCATTGCCTAGATTTTTTTTTTATTCTCATCACCTTCCTGGTGGTTAAAGCTCTCCTTCACACGGCAAGGGTCTGGGTTCGATTCCCAGCCAGGGTAGAAACATTGGGCGTGTTTCTTTACACCTGTTGTCTATGTTCACCCATCAGTAAAATGGGTACCTGGGTGTTAGTCGAATGATGTGGGTCGCATCCTGGGACACTGACCTAACTTGCCCGAAATGCTCTGCATAACAAGCGGCTTTCTATATAGTAGTATGTTATTGATGTCAGCTAGGCCTGTATACCATGTACCTGGAGTTTACCTGGAGAGTGTTCCGAGGGTCAACGCCCCCGCAGCCCGGTCTGTGACCAGGCCTCATGGTGGATCAGGCCCTGATCAACCAGGCTGTTACTGCTGGCCGCACTACATGTACTTGTAGTAAATAAAGATGTTTTTATATTATTAGTTCTCTTAATTTACTTCTTTTACCTGCCCTCCCAAATTCGTCCATCAATCTCTGCAAGTTCTCTTCAGAACCTCCAGGAATAGCCGTGTCATCGGCAGAGTGGCAGACAATTCCCACTTCCTATCTAAAATCATTATCTTTTGCATCTACATTTCAACATAATTCCCTAGCATTCACTTCTACATTCTTTATAAATATGTTAAACCACCATGGTGACTTCCCACAGCTCTGGATACTCGAGGTTCGCTATTCGTATAACTTTTTATGCATGATTATGTCCGCTTCTTTCCCCAACTCAGTGACTAATATGTTAATCAAAATATTAATTAAAATGTAAAAGCAACTCCAGTGTGAAGGAAATGTAGAAAGTAGTGGTGTCCACACCGGGACAGGGAGTCCATACTACTGGACGGAGTCCTAGCAAAGATGACGCTCTATTGGAGTGACTGGTTGCAACAGACTGGTACCCAATGATACTTGATGGGCACACTAGTTTAAAATTATACCGCCTTAGTTGTCATGTCTTCCGAGGCTCAAATTCTGGAACTCCCTGACAAAGACTTTCTTCCTGACGAGGCTTTAACCACAAGAGCAGACATTGAGATGCTTGACTGTCCCCTTTTACCTCTACTGCTGTCTCAAAATCCTGCGCTTACAGAGTCATCATTTTAACAAAGTGGGTGATGTAACATGCCTTAAAACTCTATAAATGTTCATTGACTTTAAATTAGCGTATGCAGTCGTAGTACGGCGTCAACGACTGAAACTTTGCAGATTAAAACAGACGAGCAAATGCAAGTCTCGATATAAATGATTAAGGTATAATAAATAAAGAGAAAGATAGCTCTTAACTCACGCCAGAATGGCTAGGAGTCAGAGTTACAAAGAGAAATTGTACAGCGCTTTATGGACCCTAACAGGTTTAGCGCTAAATTTTATAATAATAATAATAGGATTCAATATTGGAGGCGGATGGAGACCTGGTCACAGACCGGGCCGCAGGGGCGTTGACCCCTGTTGACCTGGCTGTAAATATCTACCTGGGCGTTAAGCAGGTGATGTGGGTGGTATCTGAGGATACTGGCAGTATACCTGAGACCTGGAACTTGAAACGAGACGAGGCAGACTAACACCTCACCATGTACATCTAATGATGAAAAAAAAGAGGACCTCTTTGGCAAACAAGAAGAGCAGAAGACAAGACAGACACAATCTTTTCCCACACCTCTGTCTCAGTGCACACGACTAGAATATAAATTGTTACTGGACCAGCTGTAAAGATTCATTGTCTCCTCCAGTTCTCCCTCCATTTCCTTCTCCCCTCCCACCCCTTTCCTTCCTTCTCTTCCCCTCCCATCCCTCTCTCTCTCTTCCATCTCCCTTCTTTCCAGCGGAACAAAGCCACAGGACTAAAGAGGAACATCCCACGTGAATATAAAACCCACAAAGTAAACCAGATTTAGTTCGTTGTCAAATAATGGGGCGGCGTAACACGCAAGAGCCATAAAAGCTGCGGGAGGGAACCCTCACTAATGGAGGCTCCAAGTAGTGGCGCAGTCTGGCTCTAATGTCAGGGGAGAGCCAAACACCAGAAAAAAAGGTGCCAACACAGGGGTGGCACAAAGGAGGCGAGGGGCAAGGAGAGTGGCTCCAAAGATTTCATCAGCACTCAAAGCCCCTAATAATAATACTAATAATGCTTTGAGACAGGTCCCCTAGCCACCACTAAGACCCCATGTAATACTCCTGGAGCCGTCCCTGGCCACCTTGCATACCAAACAATCATTTTAAACCTCATTATACATTTTAATTTTCTACATAAAATAAAAAAAGTTTTACAATACACTTTATTTTGTATTTAAAGTCCACACATATAAAATAAGAAAACACGTTTTTGTCATTAGTAAAATCAAAACAATAATAATGTGTGAAGTACAATAGCCTTATACTTATATCTGAGAGATGTAAGTTGTGTCCTCCCTTGCTGACGATACCAGATTTTGCATGACAGTCTTTCCATGGAGGACACTGAAAATCTTCAAGTGGACATTAACCAAGTCTTTAAATAGGCGTCAGAAAACAAATTTGAATTACTCCGCTATAGAAAACTCGAGGAAATAAAAACTGTATCGGAGTCTACAACAAATTCCAATCACACAGTAGACGGAAAAACTAATGTGAAGGACCTGGGAGTGATAATGTCAGAGAATCTCACTTTCAAAGATCACAACAATGTATCTACCAAATCTGCTAGGAAAATGATAGGATGGATAATGAGAACCTTCAAAACTAGCGATGCCAAGCCAATGATGATTCTCTTCATATCGCTTGTTCTTTCTAGGCTGAAATACTGCTGTACACTGACAGCCCCCTTCAAGGCAGGCGAAACTGCAGACCTGGAGAATATATAAAGAAATTTCACTGCATACATAAGCACCATAAAGCATCTAAATTACTGGGAACGGTTGAAGGCCCTTGACCTGTACTCCTTGGAACGCAGGCGAGAAAGATAAATGAGTATATACACTTGGAAAACCGTAGAGGGACTAGTCCCAAATATACACACGGAAATTACTACGAAAGCAAAAGACTGGGCAGGCGGTGCAACATCCCCAATGAAAAGCAGGGGCGCCATGAGTACACTAAGAGACAACACATTAAGCGTCAGGGGCCCAAGACTGTTCAACTGCCTCCCAGCATACATAAGGTGGATTACCAATAGACCCCTGGTTGTCTTCAAGAGGGAGCTGGACAGGCACCTAAAGTCAGTACCTGACCAACCAGGCTGTGGTACGAGGCCTGCTCATGGACCGGGTCGCGGGGGCGTTGACCCTTGGAATACCCTCCAGGTTATACTCCATCTATTTTCCGATGGAGAGCAAAACTAACCCAGATAGTCTGTCCTCACTGTAGACTTTAATTATGAGTTTATGAGTTAGTCGGCTAAAAGATCTTTACATCCCAAAACTGCATAACTCACTGTACTCACACACACACTGTGTCTGTGTACTCAACTAATTGTACTCACCTAATTGTGGTTGCAGGGGTCGAGACTCAGCTCCTGGCCCCGCCTCTTCGCTGTGTGTGTGTGTGTCTCTGTGTGTGTGTCTGTGTGTGCGCGTCTGTGTGTGTGCGCGCGTCTGTGTGTGTGTGCGCGCGTCTGTGTGTGTGTTTGTGTGCGCGCGCGCGTCTGTGTGTGTGTACTCACCTAATTGTGGTTGCAGGGGTCGAGACTCAGCTCCTGGCGTGTGTATGTGTGTGTGTGTGTGTGTGTGTCTGTGTGTGTGTGTCTGTGTGTGTGTGTGTGTGTCTGTGTGTGTGTGTGTCTGTGTGTGTGTGTCTGTGTGTGTGTGTGTGTGTTCGTTATTTACACCAATAACGACGCTTTCTCTCTTCATACGTATTCTCTAATCCCCAATTCAGTCTTCGTCTCTCTCAACTGCTTTCTTTTCACCATCAGTGACTTTCTTAACTTGCTGAAAAGTTTAGACCAGGGAATTCGCCGCCGCCCCCCTCAACCCCCCACCATCCACAATTTTTACAGTCTTGATATAAAAGTGAACTGACTTTTTTCCCTTCACTAGAGCGGCACGGCTTTTATGGCATTTTTTCACCGGCGATTTTCTTCATTTTCTTCTCTGCTGTTTTGTCTGTCTGTCTGTGTCTGTCTGTGTCTGTCTGTGTCTGTCTGTGTCTGTCTGTGTCTGTCTGTGTCTGTGTCTGTCTGTGTCTGTCTGTGTCTGTCTGTGTCTGTCTGTGTCTGTCTGTGTCTGTCTGTGTCTGTCTGTGTCTGTCTGTGTCTGTCTGTGTCTGTCTGTGTCTGTCTGTGTCTGTCTGTGTCTGTGTGTCTGTCTGTGTATGTCTGTCTGTGTATGTCTGTCTGTGTCTGTCTGTGTATGTCTGTCTCTGTCTGTCTGTGTATGTCTGTCTCTGTCTGTCTGTCTCTGTGTCTGTGTATGTCTGTCTCTGTCTGTCTGTCTCTGTCTGTCTGTCTCTGTCTGTCTCTGTCTGTCTCTGTCTGTCTCTGTCTGTCTCTGTCTGTCTCTGTCTGTCTGTGTCTGTCTGTGTCTGTCTGTGTCTGTCTGTGTCTGTCTGTGTCTGTCTGTGTCTGTCTGTGTCTGTCTGTGTCTTGTCTGTCTGTCTGTTCTGTCTGTCTGTGTCTGTCTTGTCTGTCTGTGCTTGTCTGTCTGTGTCTGTCTGTGTATGTCTGTCTGTGTCTGTCTTGTTGTCTGTCTGTGTCTGTCTTCTTGTCTGTGTATGTCTGTCTCTGTCTGTCTGTCTCTGTCTGTCTCTGTCTGTCTGTCTCTGTCTGTCTGCTGTCTGTCTGTCTCTGTCTGTCTGTCTCTGTCTGTCGTCTGTCTGTCTGTCTCTGTCTGTCTCTGTCTGTCTGTCTCTGTCTGTCTGTCTCTGTCTGTCTCTGTCTGTCTGTCTCTGTCTGTCTGTCTCTGTTCTGTCTGTCTCTTGCTGTCTCTTGTCTGTCTCTGTCTGCTGTCTCTGTCTGTCTTCTGTCTCTTCTCTGTCTGTCTCTCTGTCTGTCTTCTCTGTCTCTTCTGTCTCTCTTGTCTGTCTCTGTTCTCTTCTGTCTCTCTCTCTGTCTCTCTCGTCTGTCTCTCTCTGTCTGCTCTCTCTGTCTCTCTTCTGTCTCTCTCTGTCTCTCTCTGCTGCTCTGTCTCCCTGTCTGTCTCTCTGCTCTGTCTCTCTCCTGTCTTCTCTCTGTCTTCTCTCTGTCTTCTCTGTCTCTTGTCGTCTCTTCTCTGTCTTCTCTCTGTCTCTTCTCGTCTCTGTCGTCTGTCTCTCTGTCTTCTCTCTCTGTCTCTCTCGTCTCTTCTGTCTTCTTCTCTCGTCTCTGTCTCTCTGTCTGTCTCTCTCTGTCTCTCTCTCTGTCTCTCTCTGTCTCTGTCTCGTCTCTGTCTGCTTCTCTGCCTCTGTCTTTTTCTGTCTCTCTTCTCTGTCTGTCTTCTCTCTGTCTTCTCTCTGTTCTCTGTCTTCTTGTCTCTCTCTTGCTGTCTGTCTCTCTGTTCTTCTCTGTCTCTCTTCTGTCTTCTTCTGTCTTCTCTGCTTCTTCTCTGTTCTGTCTGCTGTCTCTCTGTCTGTCTGTCTTCTTCTCTGTCTGTCTCTTGTCGTCTGTCTCTGTCTTTCTTCTCTCTCTCTCTGTGTCTGCTGTCTTCTGTCTGTGTCTGTCTGTCTCTCTCTCTCTCTCTCTCTCTCTACTCACGTAGGAGATTGAAACATGACAACGTTTCGGTCCGCCTGGACTATTAACCAGTTATATTTCAATTGGACATTGGACTTTTCCAAGCGGCGAATGATAAAGCTCTTCGGAGGCAATGTTACTTTATTTATGTTCTTGTACACAGGCCGTGTTATGGCTGCCCACACCCAGACCATTCCCGCGAGAGAGAGTAACAGTAGAGTTGTTGTTTGATTGACCTCGGCTGCCAGCATGAGGCAGAGGAAGCATGGTGCGGGCTGAGCTTGGTAGGAGTATAGGTGGCAGCACCAGCATGGTGCGGAATATGAACCCGACTGGGCATACATCACACACACAACCCGCACATATAAAAAGAGAGGAGCTTACGACGACGTTTCGGCCCGACTTGGACCTTTTACAAAGTCACACTAACACACAGAACAGGTGGAAGGGATATATATAGGCAGGCAGGCAGACAGGGGGAGGGTACAAGAGAGTGGGGTAATAATGGAGGTAGTAGTGGAAGTGGTAGTAGTGGAGACAGTCATATTCTAGGAAAGGAGCACTGCAATGAAGCTGGCGACCCGCATGGGTGGGACGAGAACACAGAGGGAGGAAAAGGCAAATAAAATAAAGAAGGACAAATACAAGGCAAAAGAAAAGAAAGAAAAGAAAACCCATAGGAGAAAAAGGAGAAGGGGGAAGAGATGAAAGGGGAAGGAATCAGGTTAAGTCACGGGTGTTCTGAAGTTTGGAGCATTTAACAATGTAATGGGAGAGGAAAGCATCAACAGAGACAAAGCCAGGGCTAAGATTCTTAGCCTTAGTCCCATTCCTTATATCAAGAGCCCTCTTTTCTTTCCAGCATCAAGACACCTGTTTCTCTCCCTCAAGGTTCCTTGATGCCGTCGAGGCCTCTGAACCAAGAAACTGGATTCATCCTGCCTTTCCCTGGACTGACCTGGATTACCAGCCGTGCTTCAGGCGCTGCTTGTCAGTGCTTTCCTGAAGTCAACGTTAGCGTGTTCTGTCTGTCCGTGTGCTTGTACTGCTGAAGGTGATCCTGAAGTGCTTGAACGTCGGAACTTCTCCAAAGAAAAGGTTTTTATGCTGTATCTCCCCCAGAGTGAAAGAACTTTTATGTTCCTTCTCCCCAGAGTGGAGGAGTCAGCATACCCTTCTCCCCAGAGTGAAGGCATTAGCGTATCTCTTCTCCCCAGAGTGAAGGCGATAACATACCCCTGTTCCCCAGAGTGTAAGAATTAGAATATTCCTTTCTCCCCAGAGGGAAGCCGTTTGCGCATTCCTTTCCTCTCCACCCCTTAGAGTGAAGGAGCTTGTGCAGCTCTGCTGCCTTGAGTGAAGAACCTAGTTTACAAAGCATTCCTTCAAGAAAAGACAAACTGCTTCTGTCTTGCAGCAAGCTGTTCAGTGACTTAACAACAGTCAACCTTCAAACAACCACTGAACAGCGTCACTCAAATTTAGGATTAAACATTAAGCTTGAAGAATAGTTGATTAGTTGAATGTTTTTTTTTAAATAACCAGTATCGCTTAAAATCACGAAGGAGGGGACTTGTATGAAGTCACTTTGGTGTCAACCAAAACGCGACGCTAAATATGAATTTGTTCGATCAATTTGCATAAGTTTCATTAAAATGTGAAGCATCTTACTGGAAGACACGGGACCCAGATAACACTAGTAAGACCATCTTGAGATACAGGTGGCCAGTCCATTGTGATGAGACGGGGAGATAACACAGTAAGATTTCATCGAGATTTATACTCGACGTGAAAATTGCAGGATCTGGGAGGACATCAGCTCAAGGGAGTCTGTCCTTGACACATCATGGGAGGACTCTCCCATTCTTAAGTTTTTTCAGTTAAAGACTTTGTCCTCGATCCTTCATAGGAGGACTTCACATCCTCGATCCTTAGAGTACTTCACAGTCTTGATCTTCGAAGGACTCCACGCCTTCTATATTGTCATAAGACTCCTTCAGCTCGTGGGAAGCTGCATGTGAAGTATTGTGAGCACAAGTCTGGACTAACCCCAGACTGCTGAAAACCTGCCTATGGTGATTCCAGCACCAGATAAATATAGAACAGATGTTTAACTAAACACAATATGTCATGATGGGTAAGTGTCACAGCATATGTTAGAAATACAACACAGTTTTAGTATAGAATATAGGTTAATGCAGCTGAGAGAGGGAGAGAAAGAAACGAGATAGAGAAAGAAAACGAGAGAAAACAAGAGAAAATAAGAGAGCTCAATGCTATGGTAGATCTCTAAGTGTAGTTATCAATGGGACAGAGTCAGCAAGACGTCTTACTAGGGCAAGTGTTCCACAGGGAAGTGTACTTGGGGCATTGTTATGGAATGTCTACTTCAATGACCTTCATCTCATCCCAGATTCCCATGCATATACAAATGACCGCACTCTGACATTTACTTATCCTAGGGAGGAAATGCCAGCTGCTGTAAGTTACATCACCAGCTAACAACTATATCAGCCTGGGAAAACCGATGGCAGGTAACATTTGCTTTTGAGAAAACACAAATGATGATGGTCTTTAGGCACCATGATGGTAATGCCGCAGCAGTAGTATAAATGGGAGTGTGTTGTTACATGGGGACTAAGTTGATATCCTTCGGGTGAAATTTGACTCCAAATTGATCATGAAGAACCACGTATTAAATCTTGCAAACGAAGCGGCCAAGAAGCTTACAGCACTTCGCTATATCTCGCATCTGCTTGACAGTAGGGGTTGCAAGATTCTGTACGAGGCACAAGTACGCTCACACCTTGAGTATGCTCCGCTTCGTTGGATTGCCTGCCCCCATCTCATCTGAGACTTTTTGACAGTAGAACCGAGTAAGACGTCTCATCTCGTGGACCCAGCCTGGATAGAGCTGTCATTTCAGCAGAGCCTTCAACACAGGAGGGATGTGGATGGCCTTACTGTTATGTACAAGGCCAATATTTTCAAAGTACTATGCTTGGCTCCACTCCAAGGACAACGAAAAGTGAGATTGTACACAACTAGACGGGCAGCCAGCAGCAACTACACTCAGATTGTACCAATCTCCAGAACATCGATACATCTGAGATCATTTATTCCTAGGATAACTCGAGTCTGGAACATGTTCGTACTGCATAATGATATCAACGAAATAAAGCCAGTTGATCAAATTAAATTGCTGACCCACAGATGGCTCCAACTTTATATTTGTGTCTCTTTAACAATAAAAAGGCTTTTAAATGAGCTGATGTAGGTAACAGTTCTTAGTTTGTAAATAAAGTTAGGAATCCTTACTCAAACCTTGTTAAACCCTGTGTGTGTGTGTGTGTGTGTGTGTGTATGTATGTATGTAATATATATATATATATATATATATATATATATATATATATATATATATATATATATATATATATATATATATATATATATATATATATATATATATATATATATCCACACAGACCAGGTTCAGCTATGGCTCCCGATCATGCACATGACCTGGCAGGTGTCCTTTAATGATATTACAATTTTGGTGCGTCGCTGTCTCGTAACTTCTCTCCTCCCATACGAGTTTATGATCAGCGGGTAAACATAGGCTGATAGGCCGAGGCAAAAAAAATGTTCGATTACAAGCATCATCTTCCTAGAGATAGGAGGAAGTGCTTAGCTGCTGATTAGTTTACAGAGACGATCAAGGGAGGTCTTAAGACGTGGTCTCTGTGATGATACAACGGCGGCGGCGGCAGGGAAGAGGCGCTGTTATCGTCAGAAAGTGGTAATGAAGGTATACGAGGCTGACAGGTAGAGGTAGGTTCGCCAGGACGGGTCCTGGCTCGGGTCTTCTCCATGCACTGACCTGGAAATAAGACTCAAAATACAAACACTATTTAGGACTTTTCGATTGGAAACGCATTCTCATAGTACTTCTCCCTCAGTTCCGGCAACAATCTCGTTGAGAACCTCTGGATCTTTTTTGGGGGTGTGTACGTACTCACCTATATGGGGTTGCAGAGGTCGATTCACAGACCCTGGCCTCGTCTCTTTGCTGGTCCCTACTAGGTACACTCCCGGCTCCAAGAGTATTATCATGCTTCTTCTTAAAGCTATGTATGGCTCCTGTCTCCACTACTTAACTCTCTAGAGTGTTCCACTTCCTGACAACTCTAAGGCTGAAGAAATATTTCCTAACTTCTCTATGACTCATCTGAGTTCTTAGCTTCCATTTATGTTCCCTTGCTCCTGTGTCCCATCTCCGAAAAATTCTGGCCTTGTCCACATTGTCGGTTCCTCTCAGTATTTTATATGTCGTTATCATGTCATCCCCTAACCCTCCTGTCCTCCAGTGTCGTAAGGCTGAGTTACCTTAACATCTCATAAGACATAACCCTTAGCTGCGGGACTAGCCGCCTTGCAAAATTTAGTGCTTTCTCTAACTTCTTGACGTGCTTGACCATATATGAGTTCCGTACTGGTGCTGGATATTTCAATATAGGCCTGACGAACACTATAGCGTCGTGAATGACTCGTTACTTGGAAATCGAAACACAATTCTTAGGTTTGCCAGGCGCCCATAAGCCGCAGCAGTTATTTGGTTGATGTGCACCTCAGGCGATGTGCTCGGTATGATGCTCACTCCAAGATCCTTTTCCTTGAGTGAGGTTTGCAGCCTTTGGGCCCCCTAGCCTGTACTCCGTCTGCGATCTTTTTTGGCCTTTTCCAAAATTCATGACTACACTTAGCGAGGTTAAACACCAGAAGCCATTAGTCGGACTAGGCTTGCAGCTTGTCCAGATCCCTTTGTAGTCTTACCTGGTTACCATCCTCTGGTATTCTCACCAGTTTCACGTCGTCAGAGGACACCTCTGAATCTATCCTTTCCGCCATGTCATTCACATATACAAAAAAAAAGTCCGTAGACTAACTCTAGTGGAACACCACTCGACACATGCGTCCACTTAGATACCTCGTCACGTACCACCACTCGTTGTTTCCTTTCTCTCAGATATTCCTGATTCATTGCAATGCTTTTCCTGCCTGCTCCTCTAGCTTTTGTACCAGTCTCTTGTGTGGTACTGTGTCGAAAGCCTTCTTACAGTCCAAGAAAAGGCAGTCTACCTATCCCTCTCTCTCCCTGTCTTACTTCATTACCTTGTCCTAGAATTCCACAGGAAAATCCCGTCACAAACCTTCATGTATAAACCCATTCTTTTCCAGGTGCTCCAGCACTTCTGATAAACTTCTCCATGCCTTTATATACATGTCAGTGACACTGGTCTGTAGATTAATGCAGTCTGTGTCTCCTTACTTAGAAATTGGGACTACATCTGTCTTCCACACCTCAGGTAGTTGCCCTTTTTCGATAGATTTCTTGAAGATTGTTCAACAAATCTATCGGAACAGGCAACTGCCTGACGTAGATAGATAGGGAGAGGGCGAGCGAGAGAGTCCACAAAACATCGCTTCCTTGCATTCCATTCCTGAAGGCACCACAGCAATAAACTTCCACGCAATACTTTTTTTTTCCCGGAGAGAAGCAAACTTGCGTCCTGTCAATGTGTAGGCAGGGGGCGGCCGCTCCCCAGCCCCCGAGTGAGGTATTATACTGCTGCCAACACTCGCTGCCATCACTCGCTGCCCACCACTCTTCACTAGTGTAGACGCCACGATTGTTCATGGAAAATCCGCTTTCTGAACAAAATTTTTATTTAAA
This sequence comes from Cherax destructor, assembly GCA_009830355.1. Taxonomy (NCBI): domain Eukaryota; kingdom Metazoa; phylum Arthropoda; class Malacostraca; order Decapoda; family Parastacidae; genus Cherax; species Cherax destructor. The sequence goes on from WNWK01000596.1 coordinate 377,139, forward strand.
AAACTAAAACAAGTGTGGAGCTTCTATGGGACACAGCTCTTGTGAACGAAACGATGGTGGTTTTTTTCACCCAATAAATAATTAAAGGTCGCATCACAAAATATGGCGGTACAAGAAGGCCCCGCTTATTCAGCAGGTTAGATTCCTGGCTACGGCTGTAAAGCGAAAATCGCTGTAAAGTGAATCATTGTATTTTTTTTTTCATTTTCAAATGCATATAAAAGCCTAATATCATGTTTATACTATAATATATTAAGTGAGCAATATAGTTAGGCCTTAAAAATGCATATACAGTACACACACATTACTTAAAATATTTTCGTCTTTGGTTGATAGTGAGTGGTGAATATATTTATTGTAGGAAGTCTGAATAAATGAAACATGGGTATAATTGTAAACCGCTGCATTAGCGAAACGCTGTAAAGCTAAGCGCTGTAAAGCGGGGTCTACCTGTATGTTGTTCACCCCACTAAAAAAAAAATACTGTACAATAGCATGCTAGGACTCGAGTCCTTGCTTGTGCTCTGTAATAAGCATAATTTTATAACCCTTTTATATACTTAAGAATATATATACTCTTGTGAATATTCCTGTGTACTCAAGAATATGAGTATAGTTAGCAATAAAATTATTGTATGTACTCGAGAACATACGTATTTTTACTTCGATATATTTCCTGTCTGCTGAGACGCACAAATCTCCCGCTCACTCCTGAGCTCCCCAGATCCCATTATTAACTTCCCTGGTGATAGTGCCCTTAATATATTGACATTAACATTACTATAACTCCTGATAATGCTACTGATGCCGGCGTCCTCACCCTGGTGCTCACACTCTCAATAACGACACTCACGTTGGTAGTAGAACTTGCACTCACCTGCTCCACCCACAGGTTGGTCGTCATGATCTGGTTCTTCAGGTTCTGTCAAAGAAACAAAAGAGACAGGTTAGTGGGACAGGTCTTTGGCGGGGCAAGAATAGTGAACGTAAGTGTAAGTAGAGACGGCGTGATAGGTGTGGATAGCTGAGAAGTGTAGTGCGTGAGGCGTGAATAGTGTGACTGGTGTGGATAGTGTGACAGGTGTGGATACTGTCCACAAATGCAGATGGTTATTAGCTTATTGTGGGTGTAGGATGTATGGATGGTGTCAAGAATTAAAAAAAAGTATTAATCTTGCAGCATCCCCCATCCCCAGAAGATAAGGAAAGATTGATGGAAGATGCCAAATGTTATCTTTCCCCAGAGAAATTTAGAAATCCCTTCCTACCCTGACAAATTTAAGACCATGTAAAGCATGTATGTGTATATGCGCAAAACAACCACGGGGAAGTAGAATGATAGCTCTAGGCCTTTCGTGTTGCAATCAACACATCAGGAGTTTGCAAAATTGCAGAAAAGAGGAGGATGTCCCAGCAAGTACGTTCCCAGAGGACCGTCTTCACTGGAGTGAGTGAGGGAGAGAGGAGCGTGGGCACTGTTGTGCCTGGGGCTCATCCTGTCCCTCCTCTCTCCCTCCCTCACTCACTCCAGTGAAGACGGTCCTCTAGGAACGTACTTGCTGGGAAATCCTCCTCTTTTCTGCAATTTTGCAAGCTCCTGATGTGTTGACTGCAACACGAAAGGCCTAGAACTATCATTCTACTCCCCCCGTGGTTGTTTTGCATATATATTATATATATATCAATAACACTGCGCTAGCCAGGGTTCGAACCCATGTTGTACTGGCCCGTCATTGAGAGCGAGAATCACATGACGCCTTTACCCACAGGACCACCCAATCCTACAAGAACCAAGCACAGCACAGAGCTGTGTGTTTTACCTTGGTCCGAGGACATACGGAGGTGTGGCAGCTTTCAAGCTAATTTCATTCTCATCCCTGTGTGGTGTACTAGGCTACCAGCAGTATTTATATATTATTGTAACCACAGGTGTCTTATTTTTCATGAGTGTGCAGTAAGGACGCTATCGAGTCTTGTTTCCCAAACGTAGTGAGATACAACATGACTGTGACCCCAGGGAGAGGCAAAATGATCTATATGGACACAGCCACAAGTAAACAACAAGAATCCGTTATTTAGAGACAAAGTTCCTCTCTAAAGAGAAACTTTTCTCCAAGTCAAGGCTTTGGAGAAGTTTTACCGAAGAGGCAAAGGTTGTCCATGTCAAGTATTGTGCATACCTTTGTCATTGTTAAAGTACCAATCTGTCAACGTTACCCACTTAAGAACAGCGTGTAGTACAACATGTACTGTAAGCAGTGTACTACATCCAGTGTATACTACAACCACTAGAAACTTTACAATAGATATATGACCAACTAAATTCTGAACACAAGCATAACTCTGCTCCTTTAACTACAAACACTGAAGACTTGGATACTACAAACATAACTCTGCTGCTGTAACTATAAACACTGAAGACTTGGATACCACAAGCCTAACTCTGCTGCTGTAACTATAAATACTGAAGACTGGGGTATGACAAGCACAACTCTGCTGCTGTAACTACAAACACTGAAGACCGGGGCACCACAAACATAACTCTGCTGTTGTAGTTAGACAGGAACTCCCACAAGAACCTCTGATATAGCACGCACTTCTAAACGTTCTGGTTTCGTATTCTCTTCATACGTGAATGAGAAAACTTTCGTGTCTGAGGCTCGCGTCCTGTGGGTGCAATGAGAAAGATATGCTCAGAGTCGTTGGCACAGAGGGAGGGGGAGTGCCAAGGAAGGGGAACAGGTGCCTTCGTGCAGGACGAGGAAGAAACAACGTGACCTGCATGGAAGAAAAAGAAAAAGGAAAAAGAAAAAAACTAATATTAAAGTAAAACCAAGACGAAGAAAAAGAGAAAAGGAAGAAAAATAGATATGAGGGGGATAAAAGGGGAAAAAAGAAAAGGGGAAAAAAGAAAAGGGAGAGGGGGAGAGAAAGAGAACAGAGAATAGTACGCGGAGAGAGGAAGAGGAGGAGACGAGAGGAGGAGGAGGAGAGAAATGTGTACGAGTGTGTGGGGGTGGTGGTCAGACAGCATGGCACTACAGTGGTCAGACAGCATGGCACTACAGTGGTCAGACAGCATGGCACTACAGTGGTCAGACAGCATGGCACTACAGTGGTCAGACAGCATGGCACTACAGTGGTCAGACAGCATGGCACTACAGTGGTCAGACAGCATGGCACTACAGTGGTCAGACAGCATGGCACTACAGTGGTCAGACAGCATGGCACTACAGTGGTCAGACAGCATGGCACTACAGTGGTCAGACAGCATGGCACTACAGTGGTCAGACAGCATGGCACTACAGTGGTCAGACAGCATGGCACTACAGTGGTCAGACAGCATGGCACTACAGTGGTCAGACAGCATGGCACTACAGTGGTCAGACAGCATGGCACTACAGTGGTCAGACAGCATGGCACTACAGTGGTCAGACAGCATGGCACTACAGTGGTCAGACAGCATGGCACTACAGTGGTCAGACAGCATGGCACTACAGTGGTCAGACAGCATGGCACTACAGTGGTCAGACAGAATGGGACTACAGTGGTCAGACAGAATGGGACTACAGTGGTCAGACAGAATGGGACTACAGTGGTCAGACAGCATGGCACTACAGTGGTCAGACAGCATGGCACTACAGTGGTCAGACAGCATGGCACTAGTGGTCAGACAGCATGGCACTACAGTCCACACTGATGTTATCTCCTCTGAAATGAATAATCTACAGCACTTCTCTCTAGATGAAAGACTAATATTCTCGACCTGCAAGGCAAGGCTAGTGAAGCAGAAGGCTCTCCCTCTCTCCACTCCCTTCTACCACTCCTACCTGGAGTCTACCTGAGGGCATTCCGGGGATCAACGTCCCCCGCGGCCCGGTCTATGACCAGGAATCCCTGTGGATCGGGGCCTGATCAACGAGGCTGTTACTGCTGGCTGCACGAAGTCCAACGTACGAACCACAGCCCGGCTGATCTGGCACTGACTTTAGGTATCTGTCCAGCTCCCTCTTGAAGACAACCATGGGTCTACTGGTAATGCCCCTTATAGCTGGTGGGAGGCTGTTGAACAGTCTTGGGCCCCGGACACTGTTTTCTTTTATTGTACCAGTGGCGCCGCTACTTTTCACTGGGGGTACGTTGCACCGTCTGCAGAGTCTTTTGCTTTCGTATAGTGATTTCTGTGTGCATATTAGGGACCAGTCCCTCCAGAATCTTCCAGGTGTAGATTATAATATATCTCTCTCGCCTGCGCTCCAATGAATATAAGTCTAGTGCTTCCAGGCGTTCCCTGTAGTTAAGGTGTTTAATGGAACTTATACGTGCAGTAAAGGTTCTCTGTACATTCTCTAGATCTGCAATTTCACCTGCCTTGGATGGGGATGTTAATGTACAGCAGTATTCTAGCCTAGAGAGAACAAGTGATTTGAAAAGGATCATTGGCTTAGCATCTCTTGTCTTGAATGTTCTCATTATCCATCCTATCAGTTTCCTCGCAGATGTGATAGTGGCATTGTTGTGGTCCTTGAAAGTGAGGTCTTCGGACATTACCACACCCAGGTCCTTCACATTACTTTTCCCCTCTATTATGTGATTAGAGTTTGTAATATACTCAGTCCTAGTTATTATTTCCTCCAGTTTTCCATAACGGAGTAGTTGGAATTTGTCTTCATTGAACATCATATTGTTCTCTGTTGCCCATTGGAAAACTTGGTTTATATCTTCTTGGAGATTTGCCGTGTCCTCAATGGATGACACTCTCGCAGATCCTAGTATCATCTGCAAAGGATGATACAGTGCTATGGTTTACATCTCTGTCTATGTCTGATATGAGAATGAGGAACAGGATAGGTGCGAGTACTGTGCCTTGTGGGACAGAGCTCTTCACTATGGCAGCATCCGATTTAACTCTGTTTACCACTATTCTGTGTTCGATTGGTTAGAAAGTTGAAGATCCATCTGCCTACTTTGCCAGTTATCCCTTTATCACGCATTTTGTATGCTATTACACCATGATCGCACTTGTCAAAGGCTTTTGCAAAATCTGTGTATACTACAACTGCATTCTATTTGTTTTCCAGAACATCTAAGACCATATCATAGTGGTCTAGCAGTTGTGAGAGGCAGGAGCGACCTGCTCTTAAACCATGTTGCCCTGGATTGTGCAACTTTTGGGAGTCCAGGTGGTTTGCTATCCTGCTTCTTAGAACTCTTTCAAAGATTTTTATGATATGGAACGTTAAAGCTATTGGTCTATAGTTCTTAGCTACTGCTTTGCTGCCACCTTTATGGAGTGGGGCTATATCCGTTGTTTATAGTGACTGGAATCTCACCTGTGTCTAAGCTCCTTCTCCATAGTATACTTAGGGCCTGTGAGAGTGGTTTCTTGCAGTTCTTAATGAACACAGAGTTCCACGAGTCTGGGCCTGGGGCTGAGTGCATGTGCATGTTGTCGATGGCTTTCTCAAAGTCTAGAGGAGTTAGGGTTATGTTAGAAATTTGGCATACGCTGGCATAAATCGCGCAAAAAAAAAAAATACGGCCTAAGGAAAGGTTTCTCTGCTACCCTTATCTTTAATACCATAACAGTGCAAAAAAAAAGGCTTGAAATTTACATTACCACAACTACCGTTACCCCACTATTATCCAGGGTACTGCGTGTACCAGTAGTTTTATTTTTTAGTTAACAGTGTATCCCTCAGCAGTCACTACCATGTGTATCCCTCAGCAGTCACTACCATGTGTATCCCCCAGCAGTCACTACCATGTGTATCCCCAGCAGTCACTACCAGTGTATCCCCAGCAGTCACTACCAGTGTATCCCCAGCAGTCACTACCATGTGTATCCCCCAGCAGTCACTACCATGTGTATCCCCCAGCAGTCACTACCATGTGTATCCCCCCAGCAGTCACTACCATGTGTATCCCCCAAATCGTTTGATACCCTCATCACCTTACTCTTATCTATGTTCACTTTAACTTTCTACCTTTACACACCCTCCCAAACTCGTCCACTAACCTTTGCAACTTTTCTTTAGAATCTCCCATAAGCACAGTATCATCAGCAAAAAGTACAGCAGTCACTACCATGTGTATCCCCAGCAGTCACTACCATGTGTATCCCCCAGCAGTCACTACCATGTGATCCCCCAGCAGTCACTACCATGTGTATCCCCCCAGCAGTCACTACCATGTGTATCCCCCCAGCAGTCACTATCACGTGTATCCCTCAAATCAATACCCCGTGTAACCCAGAGCCGTCACTGCCACGTGTATTCCAGAGCAGTCACTACCACGTGTATTCCAGAGCAGTCACTACCACGTGTATTCCAGAGCAGTCACTACCACGTGTATTCTAGAGCAGTCACTACCACGTGTATTCTAGAGCAGTCACTACCAAGTGTATTCTAGAGCAGTCACTACCACGTGTATCCCTCAACAGTCATTACCACGTGTATCCCTCAACAGTCATTACCACGTGTATCCTTCAACAGTCACTACCACGTGTATCCCTCAAAAGTCACTACCACGTGTATCCCTCAAAAGTCACTAAAACGTGTATCCATCAAAGTCACTACCACGTGTATCCCTCAAAGTCACTACCACGTGTATCCCTCAACAGTCACTACCACGTGTATCCCTCAAAGTCACTACCACGTGTATCCCTCAAAAGTCACTACCACGTGTATCCCTCAAAAGTCACTACCACGTGTATCCCTCAAAAGTCACTACCACGTGTATCCCTCAAAAGTCACTACCACGTGTATCCCTCAACAGTCACTACCACGTGTATCCCTCAAAAGTCACTACCACGTGTATCACTCAGTAGTCAATACCACGTGAATCCCTCAACAGTCACTATTACGTGTATCCCTCAGTAGTCACTACCACGTGTATCCCTCAACAGTCACTACCACGTGTATCCCTCAACAGTCACTACCACGTGTATCCCTCAACAGTCACTACCACGTGTATCCCTCAACAGTCATTACCACGTGTATCCCTCAACAGTCACTACCACGTGTATCACTCAGTAGTCACTACCACGTGTATCCCTCAACAGTTACTACCACGTGAATCCCTCAACAGTCATTACCACGTGTATCCCTCAACAGTCACTACCACGTGTATCCCTCAACAGTCACTACCACGTGTATCCCTCAACAGTCACTACCACGTGTATCCCTCAACAGTCATTACCACGTGTATCCCTCAACAGTCACTACCACGTGTATCACTCAGCAGTCACTACCACGTGTATCCCTCAACAGTTACTACCACGTGTATCCCTCAACAGTCATTACCACGTGTATCCCTCAACAGTCATTACCACGTGTATCCCTCAACAGTTACTACCACGTGTATCCCTCAACAGTCATTACCACGTGTATCCCTCAACAGTTACTACCACGTGTATCCCTCAACAGTTACTACCACGTGTATCCCTCAACAGTTACTACCACGTGTATCCCTCAACAGTCATTACCACGTGTATCCCTCAACAGTTACTACCACGTGTATCCCTCAGGGTGGAGTAAGACTTCGTGCGGTGAAAATTGAAAAGAGGAAATTTGATTTTGTTAATGTGTCAGGAGGTCATGATACGGACGTATGTGGAGTGTGGGCGTGTACGTGTACGTACGTGAGTGTGCGCGTGTACGTACGTGAGTGTCTGTGCGCGCGCGCGTGTGCTAGAGACGAGATGGAGGGGAAAGTGAGAGTGAGGCATGACACAGTGAGGCAGACTGGAGACATCTTGAGTGTGTCGAGGGAGGACTGGGAGTTGCCACCAGTAGGAACATCCCAGCCAGGAGGACTGGGAGTTGCCACCAGTAGGAACATCCCAGCCAGGAGGACTGGGAGTTGCCACCAGTAGGGACATCCCAGCCAGGAGGACTGGGAGTTGCAACCAGTAGGAACATCCCAGCCAGGAGGACTGGGAGTGAACCAGTAGGAACATCCCAGCCAGGAGGACTGGGAGTTGCCACCAGTAGGAACATCCCAGCCAGGAGGACTGGGAGTTGCCACCAGTAGGAACATCCCAGCCAGGAGGACTGGGAGTTGCCACCAGTAGGAACATCCCAGCCAGGAGGACTGGGAGCTGCCACCAGTAGGGACATCCCAGCCAGGAGGACTGGAGTTGCAACCAGTAGGAACATCCCAGCCAGGAGGACTGGGAGTTGCACAGTAGGGAACATCCCAGCCAGGAGGACTGGGAGTTGCAACCAGTAGGAACATCCCAGCCAGAGGAGACTGGAGTTGCAACCAGTAGCAGAACATCCCAGCCAGGAGGACTGGGAGTTGCCACCAGTAGGGACATCCCAGCCAGGAGGACTGGAGTTGCCACCAGTAGGGACATCCCAGCCAGGAGGACTGGGAGTTGCCACCAGAGGGACATCCCAGCCAGGAGGACGGAGTTGCCACCAGTAGGGACATCCCAGCAGGAGGACTGGGAGTTGCCACCAGTGAGGACATCCCAGCCAGAAGGACTGGGAGCTGCCACCAGTAGGGACATCCCAGCTAGAAGGACTGGGAGTTGCCACCAGTAGGACATCCCAGCCAGGAGGACTGTGAGCTGCCACCAGTAGGACATCCCAGCTAGGAGGACTGGGAGTTGCCACCAGTAGGGACATCCCAGCCAGAAGGACTGGGAGTTGCCACCAGTAGGAACATCCCAGCCAGGAGGACTGGGAGTTGCCACCAGTAGGAACATCCCAGCAGTGAGGACTGGCAGGAGTTGCCACCAGTAGGAACGTCCCAGCCAGAAGGACTGGGAGTTGCCGCCAGGAGGACAGGAGTTGCCAACCAGTAGGGAACATCCCAGCCAGGGAGGACTGGGAGTTGCCACCAGTAGGAACGTCCCAGCCAGGAGGACTGGAGTTTACCAGTAGCAGGAACATCCCAGCCAGGAGGACTGGGAGTTGCCACCAGTAGGAACATCCCAGCCAGGAGGACTGGGAGTTGCCAGCTGCTAGGAACATCCCAGCCAGGAGGACTGGGAGTTGCCACCAGTAGGAACATCCCAGCCAGGAGGACTGGGAGTTGCCACCAGTAGGAACATCCCAGCCAGGAGGACTGGGAGTTGCCACCAGTAGGAACATCCCAGCCAGGAGGACTGGGAGTTGCCACCAGTAGGAACATCCCAGCCAGGAGGACTGGGAGTTGCCACCAGTAGGGACATCCCAGCCAGGAGGACTGGGAGTTGCCACCAGTAGGGACATCCCAGCTAGGAGGACTGGGAGTTGCCACCAGTAGGGACATCCCAGCCAGAAGGACTGGGAGTTTCCGCCAGGAGGACTGGGAGTTGCCGCCAGGAGGACTGGGAGTTGCCACCAGTAGGAACATCCCAGCCAGGAGGACTGGGAGTTGCCACCAGTAGGAACGTCCCAGCCAGGAGGACTGGGAGTTGCCACCAGTAGGAACATCCCAGCCAGGAGGACTGGGAGTTGCCACCAGTAGGAACATCCCAGCCAGGAGGACTGGGAGTTGCCACCAGTAGGAACATGCCAGCCAGGAGGACTGGGAGTTGCCACCAGTAGGAACATCCCAGCAAGAGCGACGCGACTTACACCACCAGTGTAGAAATTTCATATTTCACTATTGATTCCCGATTCAGAAATACTCAAGTTCTCACTTGTTCAACCCTCGGTCCGTGTTTTCTCTAGACCTCTCATTTTTATCTCAACCTTAGTTTATAACTTTGAGGGCAATTGTGTTGCTCAGACCTCTGCAACACAATTGTTGAGAGAATGTTTGTATCTGGTGTGTTGTGAGGGAGAATGGTGTATGGTTGGTGTGTTGTGAGGGAGAATGGTGAGGTTGTGTTGTGAGAGTGGTGTATGGTTATTGTTGTGAGGAGATGGTTAGGTTGGTGTGATGTGAGGAGAATGGTGTATGGTTGGTGTGTTGTGAGGGAGAATGGTGTATGGTTGGTGTGTTGTGAGGGAGAATGGTGTATGGTTGGTGTGTTGTGAGGGAGAATGGTGTATGGTTGGTGTTGTGAGGGAGAATGGTGTATGGTTGGTGTGTTGTGAGAGAGATAGTAATTATGGATAAGGTAGATTATAGGAGAAAAATAACATTACAAAACGGTGGAACTGACGTGCCACTTAATGAAAATTTGCTATTAAATAACCGAAGGTTTGGCCGACCGTGAACAACTACGCACTGGGAATCTTCTGCTAATTCATTGACAATTATCAACATGTAACAGATTATACAATGACATGTGTCAAGTCTTAGTCCTGTTACCCCACTCAGTTGTTACTTAATAATTTCCCCATGGCGGACCGAAACGTCGCTAGACGTTTCCTCTCTCAAGGGCTGATTATTTGCAACTTGTTTCAAGGTACCGTGACTTATTTCATGGATAAAACTAAAAAAAATGTCATATCTAGACATTCCACGAAACAGCAAAGCATGCAAGTATCACGTGATCATTGTCTGTTTTGATTTTTTATATATACCTGGAACCTGGAATATACCTGGAGAGGGTTTCAGGGGTCAACGCCCCCGCGGCCCGGTCTGTGACCAGGCATCTAGGTGGATCAGGGAATGATCAACCAGGCTGTTACTGCTGGCAGCACGTAACCCGAGGTACGAACCACAGCCCGGCAGGTCAGGTACTGACTTTATGTGCCTGTCCAGTGCCTTCTTGAAGACAGCCAGGGGTTTATTGGTAATCCCCCTTATGTATGCTGGGAGGCAGTTGAACAGTCTTGGGCCTCTGACACTTATTGTGTTGTCTCTTATCGTGCTAGTGGCACCCCTGCTTTTTATTGGGGATGTTACATCGTCTGCCGAGTCATTTGCTTTCATAGGGAGTGACTCTCGTGTGCAAGTTTGATACTAATCCCTTTAGGATTTTCTAGGTGTATATAATCATGTATCTCTCCTGCTGCGTTCTTGGGAGTACAAGTTTAGGAACTTCAAGCGTTCCCAGTAATTGAGGTGTTTTATCACAGTTATGTGTGTCGTGAAAGTTCTCTGTACATTTTCTAGGTCAGCAATTTCACCTGCCTTGAAAGGTGCTGTTTGTGTGCAGCAATATTCCAGCCTAGATAGAACAAGGGATCTGAAGAGTGTCATCATGGGCTTTGCATCCCTAATTTTGAAGGTTCTCATTATCCACTCCATAATTTTTCTAGCAGATGCGATTGAAACAATGTTATGGTCTTTGAAAGTGAGATCTTCTGACATGATCACTCCCAGGTTGAAATTTGTTTTATACTCCGAGGTAGTTTTAATTTCCTCACGTTTTCCATATCGGAGTAATTGAAATTTTTGAACTTCATATTGTTTTCTGCGGCCCATTTAAATATTTGGTTGATGTCCGCCTGGAGTCTTGCTGTGTCTTCAATGGAGGACACTGTCATGCAAATTCGGGTGTCACCTTCAAAGGAAGGATTGACACGGTATAAGATTGTTAGTATTATTTTGAGTGTCACGCCTTGTGCCGCAGAGACATATAATCTTTCAGACTCTTCCCACAATAGAGTTAAATTTAATATATCGTTGACTGGCTTATATCACAGAATACAAGTTAGCTTAGGGAGGAATAAACCTCTAGTGAGGTAGAAGGCTATTTCTATCATATATTTTAGAATATTCACTTGAGAAATGATCTCCAGACGCCTGTGACCACAGGTAAGAGTACATATAACCATTCAACTAGGTTGAATAGCTTCCCTCTTAGGGGTCGAGGTTTTTCTCTAGAAAAAGTTTAATGTTAGAGCCAAGGGAAGCACCGACGGGAGTTGTACATGAATAGTATACAATGCCGACAAGATGTGGACTTTAGACACATGTGCAACATCCGGGTATCCTTATTTGTAGACTTTTCACCAACCAGTGGCTTTATGAATACAGTTTTATTTTATCCTGTCCTCTAATTAGGAATTAATGGTGCCAGGAAGTACCATCGACTTTATGCTCACCCTACTAGACGATTGTACTAAATGAACGTTAATTCTCTGCTACCACACTTGCTCTCTCAATAGTTACCAATTCCACCTTTGTGATGCAAAATACAAAAACATTAAAAGATACTGTTGTTAGCAATAAATAAGATTCAGAGTTTATGCTCTCCACGGAAATTATATGGTATCGTATCCACGGGAAAACGTTTATGGGAGAATTCAATGTAGATCAAGGAGGATTTGACTAATAAGTAACGTAGTCTTCCATTATCTCTTGTCAAAAGTGTTTACCAACACCTCTCTCATTCCCTAGGAACTGTATAGCCCACACAAGCTTAAAGTGATTCCTTTAATATAACATTATAAGAAACATAAAACGTAAGAAACATAAAACGTAAGAAACATAAAACGTAAGAAACATAAAACGTAAGAAACATAAAACGTAAGAAACATAAAACGTAAGAAACATAAAACGTAAGAAACATAAAACGTAAGAAACATAAAACGTAAGAAACATAAAACGTAAGAAACATAAAACGTAAGAAACATAAAACGTAAGAAACATAAAACGTAAGAAACATAAAACGTAAGAAACATAAAACGTAAGAAACATAAAACGTAAGAAACATAAAACGTAAGAAACATAAAACGTAAGAAACATAAAACGTAAGAAACATAAAACGTAAGAAACATAAAACGTAAGAAACATAAAACGTAAGAAACATAAAACGTAAGAAACATAAAACGTAAGAAACATAAAACGTAAGAAACATAAAACGTAAGAAACATAAAACGTAAGAAACATAAAACGTAAGAAACATAAAACGTAAGAAACATAAAACGTAAGAAACATAAAACGTAAGAAACATAAAACGTAAGAAACATAAAACGTAAGAAACATAAAACGTAAGAAACATAAAACGTAAGAAACATAAAATATAAGAAACATAAAATATAAGAAACATAAAATATAAGAAACATAAAATATAAGAAACATAAAATATAAGAAACATAAAATACCAACGAGTTGAAGACCGAGAAACACATGCAACACTTATGGCAGTAAAGATACGTAAGTGTTGTATGCGTCTCATTCATCCACAAGTGTTGCATATATACGTCATTCATCCACAAGTGTTTCATATATACGTCATTCATCCACAAGTGTTTCATATATGTCATTCATCCACAAGTGTTTCATATATACGTCATTCATCCACAAGTGTTGCATATATACGTCATTCATCCACAAGTGTTGCATATATACGTCATTCATCCACAAGTGTTGCATATATACGTCATTCATCCACAAGTGTTGCATATATACGTCATTCATCCACAAGTGTTTCATATATACGTCATTCATCCACAAGTGTTTCATATATACGTCATTCATCCACAAGTGTTTCATATATACGTCATTCATCCACAAGTGTTTCATATATGTCATTCATCCACAAGTGTTTCATATGTCATTCATCCACAAGTGTTTCATATATACGTCATTCATCCACAAGTGTTGCATATATACGTCATTCATCCACAAGTGTTGCATATATACGTCATTCATCCACAAGTGTTGCATATACGAGTCATTCATCCACAAGATTTGAGGTATGACTGTCGTGCCGAATAGGTAAAACTTGCTATTTTGGCTTAAATAGCAACGCTTTTCTTGCCGAATAAGGCAAGCGAAAATTTGTGCATGCAATAATTTCACAAAAATATTCTGAACCTAACGAAAAAAAAATATATTTCATGGTATTATCAAATTATTGTAAACTTATCTAAAATATATTTAGTTGGATTAGGCTAAATCAAATTGCGCTTGTTATAATAAGATTAGGAAATTTTTCTAAGGTTCTTTTGGTACAAAATTATTAAATTTGACATTGACATAAATGAAAACAATATATTTAAATGTACAAGAGATAATTTTAGAAAGGACTAAATTTTAAATGAGTTCTAGCTAATTGACAAATTTTACCTATTCGGCACGACAAAACCAACAGGAAGGTGCCAATATAACTATAGGGTAGAAGGTGCTGATTTAACCATAGGATAGAAGGTGCCAATATGATGAATGAACGTTGTGGTCCAGGTAAGGAAGAATGTGCAGGAGCTTCTTTAAGATCGTTGGAAGATAGATTTATTTTTGCCGGAAAGTAACTTTCCCTTCTCAGATGTTATTCTTACATCCTCACGTGCTATTCAACCTGGCTAGTGTTGTGAGGGAGAATGGTGGCATCTGGTGTGTCGTGAGGGAGAATGGTGGCATCTGGTGTGTCGTGAGGGAGAATGGTGGCATCTGGTGTGTCGTGAGGGAGAATGGTGGCATCTGGTGTGTCGTGAGGGAGAATGGTGGCATCTGGTGTGTCGTGAGGGAGAATGGTGGCATCTGGTGTGTTGTGAGGGAGAATGGTGGTATTTGATGTGTTGTGAGGGACAATGGTGTATGGTTGGTGTGTTGTGAGGTACAATGGTGTATGGTTGGTGTGTTGTGAGGTACAATGGTGTATGGTTGGTGTGTTGTGAGGGACAATGGTGTATGGTTGGTGTGTTGTGAGGGATAATGGTGTATGGTTGGTGTGTTGTGAGGGATAATGGTGTATGGTTGGTGTGTTGTGAGGGATAATGGTGTATGGTTGGTGTGTTGTGAGGGATAATGGTGTATGGTTGGTGTGTTGTGAGGGAGAATAGTGGTGTCCACATGCAAGTACCTACACACCAGCGCCAACATGCAGGCACCCACATCCCTCACATATGTTCCAGCAACAAACATCTTCACCACCATGTGTGGTGAAGACCATGTTTCACCACCATGTGTGGTGAAGATCATGTCTCCCTTCACTACCTCCTCTTCATTCACCAGCAGAGCTGAAACTGACCAGGATAGAAGCCATGCTGGCAGACAAGACTTGTAGTTTCCTATTATGTTCGCGGGGAAGAGCTAAACCTGCATGGTTTATGTGGAGTTTGAGGAACGGGAGGCAACCTGGCTTGATGCAAGTAGGCAACCCAGCCTCACATTCACTGATTTCACATGAAAGGTTGCTAAAATTTCTCGATTTTCGCAATTTAGATTGATTTAGGTTAACTCAATTATAATTAAACAATTTTCATATACCTTAATGACAATAAATAATAAAATGACTAAATTCCGACACGCCAACAGGAAACAGGACCCCCCTTCCCACCGAGCGTATTAGAAAAATCTAAGTCACGGTTAAAGACTAGCTAAGCAGTCACCAGTTTAACTGTCTTACAATAGGGAATCAGTCCCTCAGGTATTTTAGACAATTCACTTGTTAGATAATTCACAATAACTTTTCCAGTCCAGAAACTAAATTGATTGTTTTAAGGTAATTTACCAATAGAGTTGCTTAAGACGTCCCCTGTACCGAACTACCATGGTGGTGTCACACATTAGAATAATGGTATTCAATACAGACTAGTTGGTGAGGATACCACACCACTGCGTCTGTCTCCAGGATTGCAATTCATCTTTCGTATTCCAGTGATGAAGCCTGCAGCGCAGGCGAAGGGTTTCATCACTAAAAATACCTGGTGGTGCAGCTGTGTCTTGCTCACCAGGGGTACCTACCATTAAGGGTTCTCGCCTGGCAGTCGTTTTATGCACATGGTAACGCGTAATATTTTCAAGTCTTGAACCATTCACAAAAAATAATTACTTTTACTAGATGTTACTGAAGATGTTGCTTGGTCAGCTGAGTACAAGTTGTTATGAATTGTTCAAGGCTGTGTATACCTGGAGTATACCTGGAGAGGGTTCCGGGGGTCAACGCCCCCGCGGCCCGGTCTGTGACCAGGCCTCATGGTGGATCAGGGTCTGATCAACCAGGTTGTTACTGTTGTATTGTGACTTATTCACGTGTTAAAGAGGTCCTTAATTAATATTTAAACCCTCGTTATATCACGAGGTTCATTCAAGCTGACAGTCTCCAGGAGACTGTCAGCCACGAGGCTCTCATCGCTGAGAAAGGAAATAAAGAAAACTCTCAGAATACACACACAAAACACATCTGCGCTTAAATCCCAGAATTTAAGCTAAATTAAGCTATCGTAAACACTGATCGCTGGTACCAACACGTTAATTTGCTGGAGGCCGACGAGGGCACCAGCTGTGACTAAGCTGGTCAGTCTAATTAAAAGCTTTATAGTTTAAAGTTGTCAAGTCTTGTCACACACACTTTCTGAAATCTGAAAAAGTCCACAGACACAAGTTATCACACACACATTTGAAGGGAATTTTTTTAAGCAACATTTTTCTCAGGAATCTGACTGTGTGGCTTCGAGGTGTATGAAACTAGATGTGGAATGGAAGCTTCTGGGACTGTGGAAAGAGACAGTCAGGTCACAGTTTGTACTGTACCACTACATAATCGTGTCACACAAGTGTTGGCTGTAAAATTATCCTATTGTAAACTCTTTGGCTGAGTGGTTATACAGCATTGGGCCTCTGTTGTATTGTGTGTGTGTGTGTGTGTGTGTGTGTGTGTGTGTGTGTGTGTGTGTGTGTGTGTGTGTGTGTGTGTGTGTGTGTGTGTGTGTGTACTCACCTAGTTGTGGTTGCAGGGGTGTGTGTGTGTGTACTCACCTAGTTGTGGTTGCAGGGGTGTGTGTGTGTGTGTGAGAGCGGGAGAGCGAGAGAGAGCGAGAGAGAGCGCTTTAGAGAGCGAGAGAGAGCGCTTTAGAGAGCGCTTTAGAGAGCGCGAGAGAGAGAGCGAGAGCGAGAGCGAGAGAGCGAGAGAGCGAGAGAGAGAGAGAGAGAGAGAAAACAAATAGTGGAACTTACCAGACTAGAGAATACTCAAGATCTTATATGAAGATCTGGTGGGGAACATAATGTCAACGACAGTAAAGTCGAACCACAGCCCAATAAAAGTTGAGACGTGTACATACACACACTGGTCCTAGTCACCATAACAATCATGAAGTGAGGAGAATTTAATAAATTCAACTTTAACAAGAACAGCAACAGGGAGCTAATAAATCACAAGCCTCCTGAAATACACTCAGTGACTATTAGATACACCTGGATGTTAATGCAAATATATAATCAGCTAATCATCTGGCAGCACTTCAGTGTCCAAAAGCATGCAGACATGGAAGACGACGACGACAGCTCAAATAACCACACTGTGCATCTCTGAATGCACGACACGTCGAACACTGAAGTGGATGGGTTACAGCCGCAGAACACCACACCGGGTTCCACTCCTAACAGCTAAGAACAGGAAACTGAAGCTACGGTCGGCACAGGGCCACCAGAACTGGACAGATGCAGATTGGAAAAACATCGCCTGGTCTGATGAATCGCCATTTCTGCTGCAGTATGCAGATGGTAAGGTCAGAATTTGGCGTAAACCTTTGGGATGGGCTGGAACAGAAGATTCGAAGCATGAATGTGCAGCCGACAAATCTGCAGCAAATGTGTGATGCTGTCATGTCAACATGGATCAGAATCTCTAAAAAAACATTTTCAGCACCTTGTTGAATCCATGCCCTACTCAGTACTAAGAAGGGTGTACCCAATAAAGTGGCCACTGAGTGTATGCTCTGAAGATAAAATGATAAACTAGAACTTGAACCAGTATTCTGAAAGGATGAGTTAAATGGTACTAGAAGTCTACTCCAGGCTAGTGGCGTGCAGAGGTCTGGTGATGCCAGAGGCCTACTCCTTGACTGTATGCCCCAAAGACTCAAGTATAAGACCCAGTACTGAAAAATATTATGAGAAAGGGAGATATTTTGAATATGTAAACAGATGAAACTTTAAATAAACACTTTATTCAATTTAAATATAAATCAACCAAATTCATTAAGTTCTTTTCCCCAAAATGATTCCTGGTGTCAGAAAACACTTGAACTACTTTACTTTTTACATCAGCTGTGAGAAATTCTTTTTCAATGTTTATTAAAGCCAGGTTGGTCAGTCGCTCCTGTGACACTGAACACCTCAGATATGTTTTTATTAATTTCAGTTTTGAAAATGACCTTTCACAACTTGCGACTGAAAATGCGATTGTAAGCAGTAATGTGTATGACACACCCAGCGTGGGAGAGACATCCCTCCCATACTGCAGTAAACACCCAGCGTGGGAGAGACACCCCTCCCATACTGCAGTAAAGACTCCACAACATCTTTACCATCAAGGGGAATTCTATTCCCTCCAGCTGGAAGGATCATCACAAAATCAATAATTTCGTCATATAACTGAATGGCTGCCACATCATTATTATAATAATTTGCAAAGTTTGAACATTCCCTTTTTTAATTTTTCTCTTTCTAGTTCATCTTCAATTATTACTGAATTCAAGTTCAGAAGACGGACACTGAGTCCGTGAAGACGGACACTGAGTCCTTGAAGACGGACACTGAGTCCGTGAAGACGGACACTGAGTCCCAGTGAAGACGGACACTGAGTCCGTGAAGACGGACACTGAGTCCGTGAAGACGGACACTGAGTCCTTGAAGACGGACACTGAGTCCGTGAAGACGGACACTGAGTCCGTGAAGACGGACACTGAGTCCGTGAAGACGGACACTGAGTCCGTGAAGACGGACACTGAGTCCGTGAAGACGGACACTGAGTCCGTGAAGACGGACACTGTGGTCTTCAATTTCCATTTTTAATCGCTTCACAATCTCTACTATTACTATTCATTTCTTCTTATCTCCGCTGAAATTTCAAAATCACTATCTTATTTCCCTCTCTAATTGGATGCCCTTCCCCCATTTGGGGGCTGTCTGAAGAACAAGAAGTAAGAATGGAATGGCTAGAGAAACAGAAAATGTTGATCACAATAGCAATGCCAGAGAGAGAGAGAGAGAGAGAGAGAGAGAGAGAGAGAGAAAGAGAGAAGAGAGAGAGAGAAAGAGAAAGAAAGAGAAGAGAGAAAGAGAGAAAGAGAGAAGAGAGAGAGAAGAGAGAAAGAGAGAAAGAGAAGAAATAAAAGAGAGAAGAAGAAGAGAGAAAAAGAAAGAGAAGAAGTAAAGAGAAAGAAGAAAGAGAGATAAGAAGAAAGAAGAAAAGAAAAGATGAAGAAGAATAAGAGAGAAGAAAGAAGATAAGAAAAGAAGAGAGAGAAGATAAGAGAAAGATGTAAAAGTAGAAAAGAAGAAAAGAAAGAAAGAGAAAGAAATAGAGATGATAATAAAGAAAGAAGAAAGAAGAGAGAGAGAGAGAGAGAGAGAGAGAGAGAGGAGAGAGAGCACAAGCTCATAAATGAAATCCAGAGAAATCCAAAATACTTTTTCTCACAGACAAAATCCGTCAAAAAACATTTAGTATCGGACCTTTTATTAAGGGCGATGGAACATACACTGATAAGAGAAATAAGCGAAAATCTTCAATCCCAAAACGACTGTGTTCAGCGAGCCATTAATCA
Source organism: Cherax destructor (assembly GCA_009830355.1). NCBI lineage: Eukaryota > Metazoa > Arthropoda > Malacostraca > Decapoda > Parastacidae > Cherax > Cherax destructor. Next base: position 396,470 of record WNWK01000596.1, read on the forward strand.
ACCTAAAAATTGATGACCCAAACGAATTATTCGTGAACGAGTCGCAAAATGTTTCAGCCATCTTTATACTCTCTGAAAAACCCAAACTCCAAGAGGCTTGGCAGATAGTGCAAGATACCTCCAGAGCTCAGTAAGTGTAGAGAGACCACGACTCTTCAATGCCTTCCCATCATACATAATGGGATAACCAACAAACATTGGCTATCTTCAAAAGATAACTCAATAAATTCCTCAATTTCCTCATCAGCTGTGCTGTGATGCAAACGTTGAACTGTGGCACCAACAGCCAGATCAGTCAGGGGCGGTTACCTCTGTAAGAGACAAGTAACGATGGTGATAGCGTGAAGCTGGGACCTCCACATTTAATTTTCATGTGAAATAAAACGATCAGCGCAAAAACTCAAGACTTACAAATGTACAAGACCAACATTTGTCTGGTTTGACGTCAGTTTTTCTGGGGGTCATAAATAAGGCAACCTAGGAGTGACGAATTTCCTTAATTTATGGTCCAGGCGACCATGGGAAGGATGGTCGGAAATGGGACGTAGAAGGTAGTGGAGGGGGGGAGCAGGTTGTGGATGGGAGGGGTCGATGGTGAGGTGATGGTAGTGGAGGGGGGAGCAGGTTGTGGATGGGAGGGGTCGATGGTAAGGTGATGGTAGTGGGGAGCAGGTTGTGGATGGGAGGGGTCGATGGTGAGGTGATGGTAGTGGAGGGGAGCAGGTTGTGGATGGGAGGGGTCGATGGTAGGTGATGGTAGTGGGGGGGGGGAGCAGGTTGTGGATGGGAGGGGTCGATGGTGAGGTGATGGTAGTGGATTGGGGAGCAGGTTGTGGATGGGAGGGGTCGATGGTAGTGGGCGGGGAGCAGGTTGTGGATGGGAGGGTCGATGGTAAGGTGATGGTAGTGGGGGCACAAAGACTGAGACACTTGTGTAATATTTGTATCTCTGAGGAAACGTTTCACCCGCCAGTGGCTTCTTCAGTAGCTCGGTCGCTAGCGCACTCAGCTCACACACAGGTTCGGAGTTCGAATCTCCTCCGGTATGGCTGGAAAAACATTAGGGACATTTTTCCATAAGACACCTGCTGTCCCTGTCCCTGTTCACCTATCAGTAAAATAGGTACCTGGGTGTTAGTCGACTGGTGTGGGTTGCATCCTGGGACAAAACTGACCTAATTTGCGGGAAATGCTCAGCATAACAAGGGGCTTTCTATATAGTAGTATGTCACTGATGTCAACTAGGACTGTATACCATATACATGTACTTGTAGTAAATAAAGATGTTATATTATTATTAGATAACAGTCCCTCAGCTGGAGTGTGAGTTCAGTCCATCAATCTTGAGAAAAGTACAGCATATGCTGGGAGAAGTGACTTATATACTGCAGTCAGGCGAGTAGAAGCAGGAGGCGGCTGCGTCACCATTGGATAAATCCACTTGTGTAAGTCTTCGTGATTGCAATACACAACTCCGAGCAATGTCTGAAGCACTGGCTACAGTATTGTATCAGAGGCTGGAACTAGGCCACGTTATTGACACTAAACAACCGCAAAATGTTTATTTCCATTCATAAAATAAATTTTCAAAGGTCAAGGGAGGTGGTTGGTGGAGTCACTCAACCTCATCTTCATCTACAACTCCTCCCTTAACACCCTCTGCCTCCATTCTAAGTCCCCGCCGCCTCCTCCTCCCTTTCTCCCTCCTCCTCCATTTAAGTCACAGTAATGTACGGTGGTGGTGAGGGAAGCAGTCGTGTCTCCAATTTCCTGAGTCATGTTGATTGAGTCCAGTGAGGCGAGAGAGTTTTCCCTGTGAGTCTCACCTCCTGCCTCCACTGACCCAGTTTTCTACACACCAGAACCACTTACACACTTATCAAAAGTAGAACACCACACTTTCCCCAAGAACCAGAACACTTCTTAATGAAATGAACCCAACAAAAGACACCATCTTATAATAGTTTTTTTTTCTTTCAAAAAGTGGACTGGCTTAACGAGTGACAAATTCACTGTTTAGCAGATCCGTTTTTCCTCTCTTTTTCTTGCTAAACGAAACGAATATATCAGCACTGATGGTTGGGGAAAGGAGAAGGGGGAAAGGGGAAGAAGGGAAAGGGAAGAGGGGTAAGGGAAGGGAGAAAGGGGAAGGAAGAAAGGGGAAGGGGGAATGAAGAAGGAAGAGAAAGAGAGGGAAGAGAAAAGGACGGGAAGGGGAGGGGAAGAGAAGGGGAAGGGGGAGGAGTTATGGTTCGCGCACCTGATTCTGGACGATGCCTCCTAGTTGAAGGCCTGATCAGTCAGACTCTTGGTGTTACCAGCGGGCTGATCAGAGTGTGCCTGGAGGAGACAGGGTCAACAAATACCCACGTTATCAGGAACATAATTTTATGTGCGTCACTATTGCTGAGCTGGACTCACGTGCACCTGACGAATAGTTTAACTTAAATACGAGGAAAAAATGAAATAAATTTTTGTTTACAACTCTCATTCATCCAACTTTTTTTTTCTCTCGTAACTCGATGTCTCGTCTGACTGGCTTATAATTTTCATTGCTTGTGGACGGTAATTAGGGCTAGATTTCTTTGAACAATTGGCATGTGCAGGTGACCTGTTAACAAAGTTACTGAATTAATTTCCAGCATCCTGAATTAGCTTCCTTAACTTCCAACACCTGCAGCAGCGTTGCCTCAGCTGTTGAAAAAAAAAAAGCTGCCTCGTAATTCCACGAAGCAGAGAATTAAGTTAGGTAAGATTCGTCGGGAAAAAGAATAGAGTTTCTTGACGCTGGTCTTAGTCGTATGATGACCCACCACTGGAGCTTTCGGTCAGCTGACCGAGGAAAGTAAGTTTATTCAGGTATACACAAATACATTTACATAGATTATCATACATAGCAGCATATATGTAGAGAACCTAGGATAACCCAAAAAAGTCAGACAAAGTGACTTATTTCCATTGGGGTCCTTTAAGGCCTTCCACTAACGGAGAGTGAAATGAGTGTGTAGGCACAGATCTGAATATTGGGTGTCCAAAATGCGAGCATTGTCAATTTTTATTCCTGCTAAATGATCTTAAAAAATTTCAGTTTACCACTTCTGAACGGCTTCAGTATTTAATGGCTGAAGCATCTTAGTGATTTCGTGAGGTGGATTTGTCAGTACATTAAAATAGTTGCAAAAACTTGGACTCCAAAGAATCCACAACTCGAGAATGCCTCTTCTGATCGGCTTCAAACTATCAGTGATAATGAATTCTATTATAATAATCAAAATTAAACGCTAAACTCACAAGGGTCATACAGCACTGCAGGGAAGGTGTGCTGTGTAATATGCTCGGTCTGAAACTAGCAAGGATGGAGAGTATAACGGAGGTAGAGTTAGTAAGGATGGTGAGGAGTGCTAACGGAAGTAGAGTCAAAGGCTGTGTAATAACAGATGTCAAAGAGGGAGTCTGTGTCAAAGGTGGGGCCATCAGCAAGGAGGGGAAGATAAAGTGAGGGTGTTAGAGCAGTGATGGCATAGGAGGTAAATTCTGATTATCAAAATGGTATACAATACCGACAGGTTGGTAGGTAAGATACATAGGCAACAGTTATCAACTATTTTAAAACGTTTCGCCTACACATTAGGCAAACTTCAGTCGAGTACAGAAAGTAGGCAGGAGCAGTAGAGATGTGAAGGCATTATAAACAGTCCATCACCCTTGATTTGAGGTTGTCAGTCCCTCAATCTGGAGTTCTGTTCCATAGTCTGAAACAATGTGAAGTTCAAGCAACAATGTGGAGACTTGTATACTGTCAGACCATTTTGATATTCACTGTCAGACACTGCAACACAATGTCATCTTGGTACAGAAGAGAAAAACCTTGGACAACTTTTTCAAGTGAGAATGGTTGGATCTGAGGGGAACGTGACCTCTCAGTGATAACATTCTTTCTTCTACTACTCTGTACCTCTCCTTCCGACAGTATACAAGTCTCCACACTGTCGCTTGATCTTCACATTGTTTCAGACTATGAACAGAACTCTTCTCCAGGCTGAGGGACTGACAACCTCAAATCAAGGCTGATGGAATGATTACATCGTCTTCACATCTCTACCGCTCCTTCCTACTTTCTGTACTCGACTGAAGTTCGCCTACTGTGTAGGAGAAACGTTTCAGAATAAAGTTGCCTAACTGTTGCCTATGTGTCTTACCGAGGTAAATTCTGTATGCTCATTGGTAAATAGGACAGTCCAATAAATATGGCAAACTAAAATTGGAACCTGACAACTCTGACACAGTGGAACTGGGCACCTCTCCATAAGATATGCCATGAGCAAGACGGGTGTACCCGATGCGAAGATGGGAAAGCATAGTCTCCCAACCACGACATCGATAAGAAGACCAGGATCCTAAACTCGGCTTGATAGAATGTAATTTGTTATGAATCAACTCGGACCAATGTTGTTGCCAACAACGCGAAGGTGGTTGGAGATTACAACAATATAGTCTGAGAATGGAATACCTCTATATGAAACTGGAAGGTCATGTAATGCTGACCATGCAGCAGAGTCCACCTGTTCATTGCCCTGAACATCAACATGACCAGGGACCCAGCAGATGATTTCTTTGTTTTTGCTAGAAATACGCACAACCAAAGTTGGGGATAGGGGATGATACAAATTATTTTTTTTTTTTGCAAAACTCTAAAGGAGTCAAACTACTACAAATGTTGAGGTAGGACTAGACACAATACGTATAATTGCTAAGAGAATTGCAGACAGTTCAGCTGTGAAAATGCTAGCCAAGTCTAATAAATAACAGCACAACACTGTCCAAGAACACTGCTGCAAACCTGACATTGTCAGAGGATTTAGAACCAACAGTGTAAACTGCAGCGGCATGAGAATGAGACCGGAAGTGGCTGAGAAAAAGGGAGTGAGAAGCAAATGTCGGTATTTGAGCTTTTGCACGGCAGTGGGGAAGAACAGACTCAAACTGTCGGAACCTCCCAAAGTGGAAGAGAAAAGTTAGATGCTAGATGAACATATAAAGGGGGCGATTTTAGAAAAGAGCAAGAGAAGACAAAGAGAAAAGAGACGGTAAACAAATAATGGACCTCTACTAACGTCTGTTACCATCCTGTATATAGAAGAATCATGAAGGTCATGAGAGTCGGACAAAATAACGGAGGAAATGAGCATCATGTTGATCATTCAAGGATGGAACATTTGCCTCTGCTTATAGGCTCTCTACAGGAATCAAGTGTAGAAAGAGTTGCGGAAGAGGCCGCAGAATAAATGTGGTTGCCATAGTCTAGCCTACTCAACATTTCCTCTCTACTCTGGCCAAAACACCATGTAGCTGGGTCTAGCCCCGGCTCTTTCCCTTAATATCTCATCCTTTCCTCTTCCTCACTTCTCTTCCACTATCCAAGTTTCCTTTCACCCACATGAGTGTTCTTCTACTACCACATGGGTGTATTCTACTACCACATGGGTGTATTCTACTACCACATGGGTGTATTCTACTACCACATGGGTGTATTCTACTACTACTACGAGGGCTGGATGAAGTTGGAGAGTTCAACGATCCGCCCCTCACGAAAGAGGAGTTAGGGTTTTAAGGAGGTTCAGCCAGCTATGGCAGATTGTTTTCAGGGAGGTAATGGGAGGTTTCCAGGACAACCATCACATTGAGGGATACTTGAGCCATACAGGTACAATAGAGTATCAGAGACAACTGAACGTCTAGTGAAAGTAATTTGGTGCATTTTAGCACCAGAAAATTTAAACCCATGAGTAATGGTCCAATGGGAAACACGGCTGACAACATTCTGGGGTGAGGCTGCTACTAGGTAGCAGTCAGCACCTGCACAAGCTATATCAAAGTATCAACAAAGTGGTGACCAAATATTAGATGGGAGAACAGAGGCCAGATCATTTATAGCTAGTAGAAAGTGTGGTGCCACGGACACATCCCTGAGGGACACCCTCAGCTTGGACAAAGTCCAGGGAAAGCAAATTATTAACCCAAATACGGAAATGTCTTTCAGGTAAGAAGTTTTTAAGGAAAAGTGGCAGATTGCTCCGGAGGCCTAAGGAATGAGCTTGGGCCAAGATGTTATAATCGAGTGGTTATTAGCAAAGGCATTATCAACATAGGTAACTAAGCAGAGTAAGCAGTCAATAGTGGAGCAGCCCTTACAAAAGCCAAATTGACTAGTGGAGAGACTATTGTGTGTCTCTAAATACCACACACATTATTTACTAGACATTCCATCAACTTGCAAACTGCACTGGTAAGAGCATTATGTCCCTAAGTATCCTGTTTATGAAAAGGCAGAACAAAGGCAGTTTTCCTTGTGACCAAGTAAGATTAAAAAGAGGTAAGAGGACTTCAAGGGCTGATGAATGTAAATGCTGGAGCATACGAATATGAATGCCATCAGGTTTAGCTGCCTACAATCGCCAAGCGGAAAATGTTGACTAGTTCCAGAAATGTAAAAGGCACATTATAAGACTTCTCTGCTAGAAGAAAAATTTAAAGGTATTAACTGGCAGAATTGAGGAAGAAAACGAGGTGCATAGATGGATCCCCTGAGATACAAGGACAAGATGACTCCCAGTTTCTGTAGAAACTTCAAGAGGATTGCAGTTGTGATAAATGGTTTTGAAAACTGACAAGTTGAAGATTGACACACTTGTGCTGTGTGACCGAAGCGCAAGCAATTTTTACACTGATGAAGCGTAGGAATCAATTTCCATACTTGTAAATGGTGTCCCGCAAAATACAGAGGACGGAAGTTCACGACAGCCAAAAGTTAACTGAACTATATTGCAGGGAAAGCATCTCTGCCCGTGGGCAGGTAGTACATAAGTGTCCACTTTAAAGGATTGGGAGGTCTTGGAGCTCAAGTTCTTCCAAAATGTCAGCATAGCATGTCTGGAAATCATGATGAGCAATCTTATGGAAGAACTATGGTTGCACTGCACGAATTGAGAAACGTGTTAATGAATCGTGACCAAAGTACTGTCAATGGAGGTGATGCGTCCCTGGCCAGAGACACAAGAGTTATATTGAAAATTTATATTCCCTGTATGTCTAGGTAGGGTTTTATATGATGTATAGCTAACGACAGACCCGCTCGTTAACAGGTCAGGAATTCCCGCCTTACCACGTCATCGTACCCAATGATGTGGCCACCGGCTTCACCTCAGTCAGTCATCAGCGGGTCTTTCATATTATTATTATTATAATCAAATAGAAGCGCTAAACCACAAGGGTTATACAGCACAACAGGTTATTGCGGGATGCTTGGAGAATGGGTTGTAAGAGGGAGAGGATGATTAGTATGGTATGGAGTGCAGCAGGACAGTGGATAGTGCAGGGAGAAAGGGTAGCAAGAGATCAAGGTAGAAGGGACTGAGGGAGGTGCTAGAGGTATAATCTTCAGAGTTTGTGTAGTAAGTCAGTTTCTGTCAAAAAGTCAACGAGAGAGTCAGGATTAAAGGAGGGTCCATCAGCAAGAAGGGAAGATAAAGAAAGGGCCGCAGAGCGAAAACACCGTTGGAGGTAAATTCTGCGTGCTTGTTGATAAAGTGGGCAATCCAACAGAATATGTCGAACAGACACTGGAACCTGACAATGCTCACAGAGAGGGGCAGGAAGTCTCTTCATGAGATACCCGTTAGTAAGACGAGTGTGGCCGATGCGAAGACGGGAGAGTGGGTCTCCCAACCTCGACATTGGTGACAAGAAGAAGGCCAGAAACCTATACTCGGTTTAATAGAATGAAGTTTGTTATTTAGCAGGTCAGACCAGCGTTGTTGCCAACGGGTGCGAAGGTGGGTAGCAATGACCGCAAAATAGTCCATGAAAGGAACACCTCAATATGAAACTGGAAGGTCATGTACTGCTGACCGCGCAGCAGAGTCTGCCTGTTCATTGTCTTGTACGTCAACATGACCAGGGACCCAACAAAAAACAATATCTTTGTGCTTGCTAGAGATACGGCGTAACCAAAGTTGGATACAAAGAACTAGGGGGTGAGGTGTATCAATTTTACAGATAGCCTGTAAAGCACTAAAGGAGTCTGAAACGACCACAAATGGTGACACAGGCATAGAGGCAATACTGATAAGTGCTACAAGAATGGTATACAATTCAGCCGTAAATATGCTAGCCGAGGGTAATAGATGCCCTCACACGACACTGTCCGAAAACACTGCTGTGAATCAGACGCCATCAGACGACTTTGAACCATCGGTGTACACTGCGATGGCATGGGAATGAGAAAGGAAGTGGTCTAGAAAAAAAGAGTGAGAAGCCGCCGTAGGTAGTTGGGCTTTTGTGCAAGGTAGAGGAATAGAACAGACATGGACAGCAGGAACTTCCCAAGGGGGTAGGGGAAAGTGAGAGGCTACATGAACATATAAAGGTGGTAGTTGAAGGGAAGACAGGAGTGAATGTAGACGAAGAGAAAAGGGACGAACAAATAACGAGCATCTACTAACATCTGTGACAATCCTATACATGGAAGGATTTTGGAGGTCATGAGAGCGAACATAATAGCGAATGCAATGTGCCTCACGACGATCGGATAAGGATGGAATGTTCGCTTTTACATAGAGGCTCTCAACCAGGGAAGAACGAAATGCACCAAGGCATAAGCGTAATCCCTGGTGATGGATGGGATTAAGGCTGGAAAGAGTAGCAGGGGAGGCCGCCGAATATATCTGGTCACCATAATCGAGTTTTGATAAAATAAGGGCTGAATGCAGGCGAAGGAGAGTTCTACGATCAGCCCCCCATGAAAGATGTGCGAGGGTTTTAAGGAGGTTCAGCCGGCTGTGACAAGTTGCCTTCAGAGAGGTAATGTGAGGTTTCCAGGACAATCTACGGTCAAACAGGAGGCCGAGAAACCTGACCGTATCACGTTCTGGGATACGTGAGCCGTATAGGTACAATGGATGATCAGAGACCACTGAACGTCTAGTAAACATAATTTGATGAGTTTTGCCACTAGAAAATTTAAACCCGTGCGTGGTGGCCCAATCGGAAACCCGGTTGATGGCATGCTGGAGGGAAGCTGCAATGAGGTGGCAGTCAGCACCTGCACAAGCTATAGCAAAGTCATCCACATAAAGCGATGACCAAATATTTGATGGGAGAACAGATGCCAGATTATTTATAGCAAGGAGAAATAGTGTTGTGCTCAGAACACAACCCTGGGGGACACCTTCAGCTTGGACAAAATCCGGGGAAAGCTCATTACCAACCCGGACACGAAAATGTCTTTCAGTTAAGAAGGCCTTAAGGAAAAATGGTAGATTGCCTCGGAGGCCTAAGGAGTGGGCCTGGGCCAAAATATTATACCTCCAAGTTGGGTCATAAGCCTTCTCAAGGTCAAAAAAGATGGCAATAACCGATTGGTTATTAGCGAAGGCATTTCGAATATACATATCTAAGCGCAGTAAGGGGTCAATGGCAGAACAGCCCTTACGAAAGCCATATTGACTAGTGGAGAGACTATTGTGCGTCTCTAAATACCACATCAAACGTCTATTAACTAGACGTTCCATCACCTTGCAAACTGCACTGGTAAGAGTGATGGGACGGTAGTGGGAAGTATCACGTCCCGTAGTACCTGGTTTGCGAAAAGGGAGAACAATAGCAGACTTCCACAGCTGGGGAAGAACTCCTTGCGACCATATAAGATTAAAGAGTCGTAAGAGGACAGTAAGAGCAGGCTGATGTAAATGCTCTAGCATACAAATATGTATGCCGTCTGGCCCAGCTGCCGATGATCGGCAAGCAGTGTGTGTTGCCTCCAGTTCTTGAAGGGTAAAAGGCACATTATAAGATTCTTCTCTGAGAGAAGAAAAATCTAAGGGCTTTAACTCGCTGGCAGACTTGGAAGAAAGGAACGAGGGGCATAGATGGAGCCCCTGAGAAATACGGACCAGATGATTACCAATTTCAGTGACAACAGCAAGAGGGTGTGGTATATCGACACCGGCAACCTGAAGAACAGGAGCCGGGTCGGGGGAGAATTTACCACTCAATTTCTTCCAGACTGCACTCATTGAGGAAGCGGAAGTGACAGTAGAAATGTAATCTCGCCAGCAAGTGCGTTTAGCATCACATATGACACGGCGAGCAATTGCTCTCTTCTGCTTAAAATCAAGGAGTCTCTCTGTGGTTCTGTTTATACCGATACCTGCCCCATGCAGTGCGTTTCAAAGTTTCAAACGTACTGCTCGAGCACAAGCAGGAGACCACCAAGGCACGCACTTCTGAGAATGCTTGCCCGAGGTTTGGGGGATAGAATGTGAAGCTGCTGTGAAGACGGAGGACGAAGAGAGATGTAAAACCTCATCAATGTAGGACGAGGAAGGAACCTCATGAAAGGCAGTAAGATGTGCGTAAGGGTCCCATTTCACCCGGTCAGATTGCCAGAGTGGGCTACGAGGAGGTGGAAAATACGAAGGGGACTTAAGGATGATTGGGAAATGATCGCTGTCATGTAAGTCCGGGAGGACAGACCAGGTGAAGTCAAGGACAGTTGAGGAAGAGCAGATGGAGAGATCGATGCAGGAGAAATAATGAGTTCGAGGATCAAAATGGGTAGCAGTACCTGTATTTAAAACATGGAGGGGGAGAGAAGCAAGAAATGCCTCCAACTGAATGTCATGGGAGTCACAGTGCGACCCTCCCCAGAGAAAATGGTGCGCGTTAAAATCGCCAAGTAATAAAAGGGGTGGTGGCAAGAAAGAAACCAGAAAATCAACATCTGGGATAGACAATGCTCGCGAAGGGGAGAGATATAAAGAACAGAGTGTATACCACTTATTCAAGTGGATACGGGCTGTGGTGTAATGTAGAGAAGAAGGAACATAGAGCTGACAGTATGGAACACCAGTGTGTATAAGAAGAGTACTTTCGTTAAAGGTTCCATCGGAAAAAGGATCCAATGAATATAACAAATCATAACATGAAAAGGGCCGGATAACAGAGGATTGCAATTTGGGTTCTTGCAAACAGACACCAACAGGGAAAAACTGGGAGAGCAACACCTGAAGCTCACCCCGGTTACCCCTGAGGCCTCAGATATTCCACTGTAAATAAGCCATGATTTATGGAGAGAAAGATAGAAGTCGAAGTTAGAGGTATCTATGGACTATGGTTAGAAAAGTCCACGTGTGGAGGCAGCGGAAGATCATCAAAGAAGGAGTAGGACGCTGTGAAGGAAGGAGAGGGGTAGACGGAGAAGAAGAGGAGGAGGAACCGGAGGTGGAGCGATGTCCATCAATTTTCCAGACTCTGCAATAAGTTCTGCGATAGCTTCCAGATTTTCGGAAGACAAAGATGCAGAATGTGATACATTAGAAATGGAAGGAGAGTGAGCAACCATCGGGGAGACTATAGACTGTACTAAAGTAGAGGGCGAGGAGATGGAAGAGGAAACTGTTGAAGGGGCTTGGGAGGGGACAATCAGGGAAGGAACTTGAGAGGGGACAGGCGATGAAGATATTGTACGAGGAGGATGAACCTCCACACACGTTTCAGAACTAGTCGGAGGCGAAGAATCCGGCAATAGGGATTTTTTGCCAGACTTATGAGAAGAAGGGGGGTGCTGAGACTTAGGTTGAGGATGAGGGCGTGTAGACACAGAACTGTGCGAGTGAGTAGGAGGAGAGTGGACAGTATGGGATGCCGAAGTAGGGCCCTCGAAGCCAAGAAGAGCAAAAGGATTCGAGACAGGGGTGACAGAGGATGTTGTAACCACAGAGGAAGTCGAGGAAGGTGGGACCCCAGAAGTGGGGTGATGTTTAGCAATGCAAGAATAAGAAATACGGGGAAGTCTCCCTTGAAGGCGTAGATGAGAGACGGCCATAGCATATGAGAAGCCTTCTGCCTCTTTGAGACAACGGATTTCCCGCTCATTCAGGTAAACCTGACAATGGCGAGAGTACGATGGATGTGCCTCATGACAGTTAAGGCAAGAGGGAGGTAGATTACAAGAAGGACTGGCATGGTCGTCGGCAAAACAGACTGGGCATTTGGCCATGGACCTGCAATATTTCGCTGGATGACCAAAACGCCAGCAGTTTCTACACTGCTGTGGTGTAGGGGTCACCTTTCGAACCTGCAATGTAAACCGAAGGTGGAAGTTCACAGCAGTCAAATGTTAAATGAGCTATATTGCAAGGATAACGTCTTCGCTTATTGGCAGGGAGGACAAAAGTGTCAACTTTAAGGATAAGGAGTTCTTGGAGCTCAAGCTGCTCCAAAATGTCATCACCACATGTCTGGAAATTCCGTTGGACAATGGTGTGGGGTAAAATGACTGTACCACCACAAGAATTGAGTGAATGATGTTTGTCAATAGTGATAGGAATAGTATCTATTGTTGTAAGGAGAGAAAGATCGCGAGCTTGGCCAGCATTCTGGACCGTGATGATGCGAGTGCCGCTCTTGAGAGCATGAAATGAGATATCTTTACCTACATGGCATAGGTGAGCTTTACCAATACTATGATCGGAAAGATAGGTATTAGGAGAGGTCGGTCATAGAGTAAAAAACTTTGTCCATTGAGTAGTGTGAAACAGCATTTAAGGGGAGTGCGTGATGAGCTGGTCGTTTCTGAGATGAATGAGCAGGAAGTGTTGAGTCGTCATGTAAGGGTCGTTTGGATGAGGGACCAGAGGTGGTCCAACGTGTGATGGGCGGGCAATTCGAAAATTGCTGCACCATTAAGGGAGAAGCCGGAATCAATGTCAGAGAATAGCGAAGGTCAGACGTATCGAAAGGGCCAGTCGGATCCCCGGTACCTGAAGCAGGTGACGAACAGGCACCAGCAAGAGGTACAGGGGTATTAGAGTTGTCCGAAGAGTTGTCCATTAACGAGGTAGGGTCAGAACTAGGTGCGGTATCAAGAAGGGGCCTGGGGGTAGGTTCACGGATTAGGGCATCCATGGTTAGGTTACTTCTTTTTTTTTGTTTTTAAGAAAAAAAAAAGAAAATAAAATGAAAATAAAAAAAGAATAAAAAAAGGGGGGAACGTGGAGGAATAACTCCTAGGAGGAATGAAAGGGGCGTAAATCCCCTTCCACGCCCAAGAGGACCTCAACACTGCAAGTAGTGCAGATGTTGCATGGAACCCGTGCCATACCCTACCCTTCATGCCAGTAAACCAGCAATCTGGGATAGCAACCTCACATCCACCGAGCCACCTCGGCAGACAAAAGAGAGGGTGGCTGGATATCCGCCACAAAGCATACCGCCTTCGGCCACCACCCCCTGAATCCAAAAGGTGGCCTCCAGAGATACACCCGTCGCCCGAAAGATACCCAAGGCCACCCCCCGGGAGACCGGAGAGGGATCGGGACATCCCCAGGCAATCCAGATTCCATGGCAAACTACACCACCGCCAAGAACCTCAACGGAATGGGATTGGACCACAGTACCCTTCCTCCTACCTAGGAACTAGAATGCCTGTGGAGAGAAGCTCCCAGGGTAAAAATGGGAAGGAAATAAGGGAGGGACAAGGAGGAGGAGGGGGAAAGGGAAAAGGGAGGATGGGGAATATGGGAAAGGGGAGGGGGGATTGGGGGATAATTAGGTTCGGTCTGAGGAAGAAGACCAAGAGGTCCAATTCCTCAGACCGATAGCCTCTTTACCACGACAAGGAGCCCCCCTTAAAGAGGCGGTCTTTCATAGAGGACAGTCCTCTCTCACATTTCCTAAGAAGCACCTCGATTCCTGGATTTAATCTTCTGGCCCTCATGAGGTTCGCTAGTGAGCCTCCAGCACCTTGAACGGTGTTAGTCTCTAACGCTGCTCAGAGCAAGTGTGTGTGCTGCAGTAATGGAGACACTGGTGTTTGTCTCTAACGCTGCTCAGAACAAGTGCGTGTGTTTAGTAGAGTTTGTCTCTAGTTCTGGCAGAAGCAAGTTTAAGCAACATAGTCTTAAAGAGGACTGCGTGAAAGTCCTGGGAAGCAGATTCATCGGAAAACTTCTAAGTGTAGAACATTCCAATTGTGAAAGGAATGTCTTGCGACTCTAGTGCCATTTAGTATTATAATTAAGAAAGAATATTGTGACTTGTAAGTACTCTGTTTTACGGTGACACCATTTTAAATACTCAATATAAAACCCTAATATGGTTTATTAAGAAAATTAATAAAAAACAGAAAGAAGCATTTCAATTTCCTATTGAACCCTTTGATTTCCTTTATAACAGGATGCTCAGTTCTGTTACTTTGATGCTGGCCTGGGTGAAACAGGCCCTAGACTTGGCCAGGTCGTAACAGGAGGTAAGAAAAGATTGTGAGCCTGGCCAGCATTTCGTACCATGATAATGCATGCAACACTCTTAAGAGCATGAAATTAAATATATTTTGACCAACATGGCATAGGAGTTCCTTGCTGATACTATGATTAGAAGGATAGTCAGTGGGAGATGTTAGTTGTAGAATGAAAAATTTCATCCCTTATATACCTTGAAACGTGGAGTATAAGGGAAGTGTCGTGTTGGTCTTTCCCGGGAACGGAGAGATAACCGAGACATTGTCAACCATTAATGGATATGGTTGTTTAGGTCTCGGAGGTGGTCCATCCTGAGACGGGTGGGCGATCTTAAAATTGTAGCACTGTATGGGGAGAAACTGGAAGCATAGTCAAAGACGTGTGAAGGTCGGACATTCCAAGAGAGTTAGGCGGAACCTTTGTACCAGAGGCAGGCAATGAAATGTTACATGTAGAAGGTACCGGAGTGTGAAAGGGGTCTGAAGAATAGTCAAATAATGAGGCAGGGTCGTGAGAGGGCGCCAGCAGGAGAAGATCTGGGAGGAGGCATATCATGGGCTTGGGGCTCCATCCATCGCGGGGATCGACGTCCCCGCGGCCCGGTCTATGACCAGGCCTCCCGGTGGATCAGGGCCTGATCAACGAGGCTGTTACTTCTGGCTGCACGTATTCCAACGTACGAACCACAACCGAGATGAATATTTTTCCATGATTAAAATGTGAACATTAGTGACCAACATCAATCTCTAATATAACTGATTCATCTAATGAAATAGTCAGCATTAAAATCTTAGTGATGATGTGTTTTTCCCTCAAAAGAAGCTTCACCTTCATGTTGGGTTTGTATAAATGTTAATTTGTCAGTTTTATTAAATTATTTTCTGTGAAATAAATGAGATAGCCAGAGCTTGTTTCCACCTGCAGCTCACAAGACTGTCATTCCCACGAGCTTCCCTGGGGCAGGGAATGGGTTAGGCCTGGAGGACAGTTGGTCCCAGAAGATGAGGAGGTATTTGTACCTCCTCCCATGGCAGACATTAGTCTGAGCCACTCCGAGAAAGGGAGCCAAGGCCGAGCCACCACTTGGAAAAGGCCCGGGCCGGCGAAATATACAGGTTAATCTCCAACAACAACATGATCAGAAATGAGCCACAGTGCTCGACTATCAGGTTATCTTAGGTTCAAGTCGACATAACAAGACAAAGAAAACCTGGAAATAAGCAGGAAAGCCAGAAACAGAATACATAAGAATATGAAGGGAAGCTGAAAGACAATATGAAAATGTCAAAATAAAACCAGAGTTACTCCACAGATGCCAAAGAAAAAGATAACTAGAAGGAACAAGTGATAAGACTGGAGGAGGATGGGACGCTGACGGAGAATGACAAAAGAGTATGTAAAAAGCTTATCTAAAGATTCAAAGTGGTGTAGTTACCAGAACGTACTGTAGTTAGACTAGATCCGTAGGTGCTAAAAAGCATCAGCACATGGAAAGTAGTGATGAGACTGCTAGGTAAGCTTGATGTAACTAATGCAATGGGACCAGAATCACTGACCAAGTAGCAAAGGTATACAACCAGTTTCTCCACTCGTGACAAGTGCCAAAAGATGGGAAGAAGACAAATGTGGTCCACATTAAGTGTCAGGTGAAAAGAACCTTGGGTGAATATAACACCAAACATATCCCCAGAAAGACAAACACTGCATCAACATCAGTAGCAATTGCATGATTAACAAACCTCAAAATATCATTAAGGAATTTGAATAATAAATCCTTAGGAAGCTTTTGTACGACATAGGTACGAGTACGCGGCCGTGGAGCCAACACCTGATCAAGAAAGTGAAAAAAAAAACTTTTGATAGATCCAAAGGTTCACAACCAGACTAGCACTAAAACAGAGACGGATGCACTTGTAGAAGCCATTGAAAATCAGGACACACACTACATCAGCATTTAACTTGTCTTCCAGTGCATCCAAGACTGCCATAATGGTCTAGCGATAGTGAAATGTAGGAGCAACATGCTGGAAGCCAATGTTGCCCTGGATTATGCCATATTTGCAATTCCATGTCATTGGCGATTTTGCTTCTTAGGGCCCTTTATCTCTATTGGTCTATATCGTCCACTGATATCGCTCTACCTCACCTTCGTGAGGTAGTTAATGACCATGGGATGACGCCTATACTACTGGCTTCTTGCGACTGTTTGATAAATACAGAGTTACAGAATTTATGGTCATGTTATCGATGGCTTGTTATAGTTGTATCAGAAACTGTGGAGATATTAACTGTGTTTTGAGTCTCATTCATGAAGACTCAATATTGTCGTTGACTGATGAGTATTTGACTGAACACAGTCGTGCTGTGACCTCACTATAACACTGAACACAGTCGTGCTGTGACCTCACTATAACACTGAACACAGTCGTGCTGTGACCTCACTATAACACTGAACACAGTCGTGCTGTGACCTCACTATAACACTGAACACAGTCGTGCTGTGACCTCACTATAACACTGAACACAGTCGTGCTGTGACCTCACTATAACACTGAACACAGTCGTGCTGTGACCTCACTATAACACTGAACACAGTCGTGCTGTGACCTCACTATAACACTGAACACAGTCGTGCTGTGACCTCACTATAACACTGAACACAGTCGTGCTGTGACCTCACTATAACACTGAACACAGTCGTGCTGTGACCTCACTATAACACTGAACACAGTCGTGCTGTGACCTCACTATAACACTGAACACAGTCGTGCTGTGACCTCACTATAACACTCACTCCTTAACGTCATCAATGTATGCCTCATCTTCCTTATGGAGAGCTCTGTGTTGGATGTG
Source organism: Cherax destructor (assembly GCA_009830355.1). Lineage (NCBI taxonomy): Eukaryota > Metazoa > Arthropoda > Malacostraca > Decapoda > Parastacidae > Cherax > Cherax destructor. The sequence continues at coordinate 413,623 of WNWK01000596.1, forward strand.
ATTATCACCCTGGAGTCTGCACATGAGATGAAGTATTTGGGATTTCTTCTAGTCTCATTTATGGTTCTTTGCTCCCTCCCCCTCTATCTCTCCCCTCCTCTCTCTCCTCCCTCCTCTCTCTCCCCCTCTCTTCTCCCCTCTCTTTCTCCCCTCTCTCTCCCCTCCTTTCTCCCCTCTCTCTCCCTCTCTCTCCTCCTCTCCCCCTCTCTCTTCCCTCCTCTCTCTTCTCCCTCTCTCTCTCTTTCCTCCTCCCTTCCTCTCTCTCTTTCCCTCCCTCTCTCTCTTTCCCTCCTCTCTCTCTTCCCTCTCTCTCTCTTCCCCTCTCTTTCCCTCCTCTCTCTCTCTCTCCCTCTCTCTCTCTCTTCCTCCCTCTCCCTCCCTCTCTCTCCCTCTCTTTCCCCCTCTCTCTCTCTCTTTCCCTCCCTCCCTCTCTTTCCCTCCCTCTCTCTCTTTCCCTCTCTCTCCCTCCCTCCCTCTCCTGCACTCCCTACCTCTCCCTTCCCCTTATTTCTCTCCATCCCTCTCTCTCTCTCTCTCTCCCTCTTCCCTTAGTAAGTATACACAAATACAGTTACATAGATTATCATACATCTTCTCTCTCTCTCTCCCCCCTTTACTCTATATGATGCAACCAGTTTGTGCCTATGTTCTCCATTTCTCTAACCGTCTCTTCTTCCATGCTTCAGAGAGTCTGCTGTCTGTTATCTGTGGTGTTCGTCAGTAGAGGTGTGTGTCTGGTTCATACTTCGAGCGCCAGTGAACTCATCCCTCCGAGAAACTGGTCTTAGTGTCACTGTGGTCGTATTGTCTTCCCAGTGTATTTCATTAAGGTGAAAATTCATTACGTCTCAATGTTGTTCTTGTTGAAACTGAATTTGCTACAATTGCCCTCCTGATTGGTCGTGTTTCTCTGTCCCACGCCACTGTGCTGGAGGCAAACCTCGATATATAGCTTCATGAGTAGCTATGATAAAGTGGACAGGAATCAGGGATGCCGATCACAGCAATCTAGGAGGCTGGGCCAGGACCCGAGCCTCGACCCCACAAACACAACTCAAGTACACAAGCGGTCGCACCAATACACAGGTACACACACGCACGTACATATGCGCAAAAACACTTGTAAGCACACGCACGCAATGGTACACACAGGAAAGAGTAACAAAGCATATTGGAACGTAAGTGATGGTAAGTGCCAGGAGGCAGCCAGGCCTTGTTTACCTAAGTGTAGGAAGCAGGGCACAGGACGCCACGGAAAAGTATGTATGCAAATTTATAAAGGATGATAATGTGAAGGGTTTGTGGAAACGGTTTCAACTCACGCTGGTGAAAAAGAACTGGAGGCACTGCAGATATTTCTGACAAATAATGAAGTCAGATGGAGAGAAGAATTGAGAAAGGAGATCAGTGCATTTACAATATAACTCAAAAGAATGGAGAGGTGAGGGAATCGTTGCTAGCTACCCAATTTAAATTTAAAAATACACACAATATACCATATTTTTCCAGCATATAAGGCACACTTTTTCCCCCCCACAGAACGTCTTGGAAAATCACCCTGCGTCTTATATGCTCAAGATTAGACTTTGTGTTACGCTATAGCAGTTGTTTACTAACGTTACAACTGCTTAGAAACATCGGCATATAAGACGCATGAGCTTGTATGCTCGTGCGTCTTAAGTGGCGAAAAATACGGTAACTCGTAGCAGAAAACGATACTGGTAGATACAAGAGCCTGCCAATATTAATGAGAGAGAATACAGAGAAGCGAACAGATTGTGATGCTTGTCACACAGAACTGTTACTGCAAGGTCTGAACTAACAGTAAAAACTGGAGTCTTGAATCTTTAAGAGAGTGGATGTAGGGCATGTCGTAGTCTGGCTGCGTCTCGCTCTGCAGAGAGCTTCGCAGTGCCGTCGCGCTCCGCGGAGAGCTTCGCAGTGCCGTCGCGCTCCGCGGAGAGCTTCGCGGCGCCGTCGCGCTCTGCGGAGAGCTTCGTGGCGCCATTTCACTTCGTGGAGAGCTTCACGGGGCCATCTCGCTCCGTAGAACTTTATCAAACCATAACGTCTTGACAAAGCTCCTAGAGAGCGAAACGTTGCCGTAACAGGAGGTATGCAGCCTTAATGACCATCGTGTAGTCGGTAGGCTTGAAACCCCATCAAGACGAGCTCTAGCAACGAGTTATAGAAAACGACTCAAATCCCCACAAACTCCTAATCTTTCTAGAAAACTATTAAATAAAAGAATATTAAAAAGAATATTCGTCTCGAGATGCACACTTGTTTGTGCACTCAGACGAGGACACGTGCACTCAGACGAGGACACGTGTGTACATTTTGCACACACGATATCCGTAACCAGTTGTGATCTGTAGCTGGTTTCGCGAGTTTTTCTTTCCTCGCAGCCCGGCCTGCGGCCAGGCTCTTCTGCTGATGTTATCATGGGGGAGCGCTAAACCCGTAGGATTATACAGCGCATGGGGGAGGGATGGAAGGTATTCAGTAAACTGGAACACAGATCCAATTCCCTAGATCAAGAGCCCCTCACAAGCGTCAAGGAACCTCCCTAGAGGGCTCTTCTGCTTATAGCATGTTTAACTAGGCTCTTCTGCTGATAGCCTGTTCAACCAGACTGTCGTTACTGGTGGCATGCCTGGTTGATCTGGCACGTGGCACATGTAGTGATCCAGTTTTATTGATATTTCGACGTTACAGAGCTATTTGAGGCATTTTATGACATATTTCTATTTTCATCTTAAATATGCATATAAATCATTCAAAAATTGTCAAGGTTTATTTCTTCAAATAAAATATTTTTGGTATTTGTTGACAGCAAGTGGAATAGTCTTGAAGAACGGATGTTGATGCAGTGTTTCCTTATTGTACCCGTTGGGCTCCTCTTTTCACCGAGTTTATTTTACACTTCCCCAGATGTCTCTCGCTTTGATATGGTAGTTTGTAAATTTGGGACTAGGCCCTCAAGTATCTTTAACGTATTAATTTTCAAATTTCTCTATTGCAATCATCGTCAGTCTTAGTAGGTTAAATGTTTTATAGCATCTGCTGTCAGCAAACCATCTGTGTACTTTTTCGGGCTCTGTTATCTCTCCTTTAATGAATGGAATCATGCACAAAGCACAATATTTTACAGGAGAGAAAAAAAGTGATTATCCACCGCGTAACTTTTCTGTCTTTTTCCGGCATTTGCCTTATTCTTTAGATCAGAATTCATCTGACTTATTGCACATAAGTCTTTTACATGATCCATTGTCTGTGTGAAGGTTTTGTATTCAGACGAGGTTACGTATGGACATTTAGCATTCAAATGAGGATAGGTGAACATTTTGTTTTCACAGGAGTATAAATTTGAACAATTTGTATTTAGATGTGGATACACGTGAACAACACGAGATCAAGTTGCGGAATACATTTGTTCAACAATTTTTTTTTTAAGATTGAGGCTTTTATTCATACCAGACAATTTAAATAAATGAAATTATAATGACGCGAGAGAGTTCATCATTCATAGGAGACTGTCACTTCAACGTGTCCACGAGACATCAACTGGAGACGTGGAGACACAGCTAGAGAGACCGAGATAACGCGAGATCACAGCTTATCCCTACTCCCCCCTTCCCCGGCTCGCTAAATCACCGCATTTAATCGCGGTAATGGTGGGTCGTGTTTTGACCTGAGGTAAATAATGGTTGTGAATATATCTTATTTTCCCCTCAGGAAGGAGAAAAAGTGGGAGGTGAGGAAGGGGAAAGGGGGAGAGTGGGGGAGGGAGGTGGATGCCTTCCCCGAATGCCTTCAGGCCTCCCGATCATTATAAAAACCATGGTAAAGGCGAAGACCCCAAGTGACGGAGATAATGTTAAAATGTGTTCCAAGTCAGAGTTAAGTCACACGATACAGGTGAGCAGGAACACCCGCAGGCGAGTTGCTGTTGGTGAGGGAGGGAGGTGGTGGTGGTGGTGTGTGTCTTTTTTTTTTACACAGGGCTTGACAAGGTTAGGTTAAGGATCCCTAACTTAAATGACAAGCTAAGAGCTGTTACCTACATCAGCGCATTTGAAAGCATTTTTATTGTTATGAAACATACAAGTAGGGAACAGGATGAAGTTGGAGCCATCTGTGGGCCAGTATTTTCATTTGATCAACTGACTATCTGTTGATATGATATCATTATGCTGTATGAATGTGTTCCAGACTCGAGTCATCCTGGCGATAAATAATCTCAGATGAAGTGATGTTGTGGAGAAGGGTACAGCCAGAGTGAAGTTGCTGCTTGCTGCCCGTCTTGTGGTACAGAAGCTTGATTCTCGCTGTGCTCGAAGTGGAGCCAAGTGTGGTACTTTGACAATGTTGGCTTTGTACATAACAATAAGGCCACCCACATCCCTCCTGTGTTGAAGGCTCTGCTGAAATGACAGATCTATCCAGGATGGATCCAGGCGAGAGATGAGACTTCTTGCTCTGTTCTACTCTGTCAAGCTTTCGCAGATGAGAGGGGGGAGGAGGGGCAGGCAAACCAAGAAAGTGGAGTATACTCAAGGTGTGACCGTACTTGTGCCTCATACAGAATCTTGCAACTCCTACTGTCAAGCAGATGCGAGATATAGCGAAGTGCTGTAAGCTTCCTGGCTGCCTTGTTTGCAAGATTTATGACGTGGTTCTTCACGGTCAGTTTGGAGTCAGATTTCACCCCAAGGATATCAGCTTCTTCTGCAGGTACCAACTCTGTGTGTGTGTGTGTACTCACCTAATTGTACTCACCTAATTGTGGTTGCAGGGGTCGAGACTCAGCTCCTGGCCCCGCCTCTTCGCTGTCTGCTACTGGGTCTCTGCTCTCCCTGCTCCATGAGCTTTATCATACCTTGTCTTAAAACTATGTATGGTTCCTGCCTCCACTATATCTTTCTCTAGTCCATTCCACTTCCTGACTACTCTGTGGCTGAAGAAATGTTTCCTGACATCCCTTTGACTCATCTGAGTCTTCAGCTTCCAGTTGTGTCCCCTTGTTTCTGTGTTCCCTCTCTGAAACAACCTGTCACTATCTACCTTGTCAATTCCCCGCAGTATTTTGTATGTCGTTATCATGTCTCCTCTGACCCTTCTTTCCTCCAGTGTTGTTAGTCCTATTTCCCTCAACCTTTCTTCATAAGACAGACCCCTGAGTTGTGGAACTAACCTTGTCGCAAACCTTTGCACTTTCTCTAGTTTCTTGACGTGCTTGACCAGGTGTGGGTTCCAGACTGGTGCTGCATACTCTAGTATGGGCCTGACGTATACGGTATACAGTGTCTTGAACGATTCCTTGTTAAGGTAACGGAACGCTAATCTTAGGTTTGCCAGTCGCCCATATGCTGCCGCGGTTATCTGGTTGATGTGTGCTTCCGTAGACGTGCTTGGTGTTATACTCACCCCAAGGTCTTTCTCCTTTGATGAGGTTTGTAGCCTTTGTCCACCTAGCCTGTACTCTGTCAGCGGTCTCCTTTGCCCTTCTCCGATCTTCATGACTTTGCATTTGGTGGGGTTAAATTCGAGAAGCCAGTTGCTAGACCAGATGTCAAGCTTGTCCAGGTCACTTTGAAGTCCTGCTTGGTCTTCATCCGATGTGATTCTCCTCATTAATTTCACATCATCTGCGAAAAGAGACACTTCTGAGTCTATCCCATCCGTCATGTCATTCACATATAGCAAGAATAGCACTGGTCCTAGGACTGACCCCTGCGGTACACCGCTCGTCACAGGCGCCCACTGTGATACCTCATCAACTAACTTTGTGTGTGTGTGTGTGTGTGTGTGTGTGTGTGTGTGTGTGTGTGTGTGTACTCACCTAATTGTGGATGCAGGGGTCGAGACTCAGCTCCTGGCCCCGCCTCTTCACTGATCGCTACTGGGTCCCTTCTCTCCCTGCTCCATGAGCTTTATCATACCTCGTCTTAAAGCTATGTATGGTTCCTGCATCCACTACATCACTTGCTAGACTATTCCACTTCCTGACTACTCTATGGCTGAAGAAATACTTCCTAAAATCCCTTTGACTCATCTGAGTCTTCAACTTCCAATTGTGACCCCTTGTTTCAGTGTTCCCTCTCTGGAACATCCTGTCTCTATCTACCTTGTCTATTCTACGCAGTATTTGGTATGTCGTTATCATGTCTCCCCTAACCCTCCTGTCCTCCAGTGTTGCCAGGCCGATTTCCCTTAACCTTTCTTCGTAGGACATTCCCCTTAGCTCTGGAACTAACTTTGTCGCAAACCTTTACACTTTCTCTAATTTCTTGACATGCTTGACCAGGTATGGGTTCCAAACTGGTACTGCATACTCTAGTATGGGCCTGACGTAAACGGTGTACAGTGTCTTGAACGATTCCTTACTAAGGTATCGGAATGCTATTCTCAAGTTTGCCAGTCGCCAGTATGCTGCAGCAGTTATCTGGTTGATGTGAGCGAAGTTTGCAGTCTTTGGCCACCTAGCCTATATTCTGTCAGCGGTCTTCTTTGCACTTCCCCGATCTTCATGACTTTGCATTTGGCGGGGTTAAATTCGAGAAGCCAGTTACTGGACCAGGTTTCCAGCATGTCCAGGTCTCTTTGAAGTCCTACCTGATCTTCATCTGATTTAATTCTCCTCATTAACTTCACATCATCTGCGAACAGGGACACTTCTGAGTCTATCCTGTCCGTCATGTCATTCACATATACCAAGAATAGCAATGGTCCTAGGACTGACCCCTGTGAGACCCCGCTCGTCACCGGCGCCCACTGTGATACCTCATCACGTATCATGACCCGTTGTTGCCTCCCTGTCAGGTATTCTCTGATCCATTGCAGTGCCCTTCCTGTTATACACGCCTGATCCTCTAACTTCTGCACTAATCTCTTGTGAGGAACTGTGTCGAAGGCCTTCCTGAAGTCCAAGAAAATGCAATCAACCCACCCCTCTCTCTCGTGTCTTACTTCTGTTACTTTGTCATAGAACTCCAGAAGGTTTGTGACACAGGATTTGCTTTCCAAAAATCCGTGCTGGTTGTCGTTTATAATCTTGTGCTGTTCCAGGTGCTCCACCATTCTCCTTCTGATAATCGTCTCCATGACTTTTGCACACTATACACAGCGTCTCTGTCTCTCTATCTCAGTTCCTCGATCAACAGATATTCATCTCAAGTGACGAATCCCGTTGAAGGAACAGGAACAAATGCCCATGTCCAGCCTAACTCTGTACTACTTGCTGGCAGTCTGTCGGGCCCACCAGACCCGCCTCTTCCTGAGGACATATGTAAACATGGCCCATGAAGTTATTGTAAAACAAATAATTTCTAGAGTGGGCCTGCTACAACAGCCTCTACCTAGGCATCTGACCATTAATTTCTTGGGACACCAACAGAACTCTCTATCCTTGTGCCATGCATGTAGAAAAAATAGCCAAGCCAGGATTTTTTTTGTACCACGGAGTGGACAGAAGCCTACTCTGCCAAATTAGACAGATCACTGAGAATTTGAGTACACAGTGAACCAAGAATCCACTAATCCAACAATCAGGATAAAAGCAGCGAGGATTACATTGATGTCTGTGGTGAACAGAGGCTTCTCTTGGTAGATATGCAAAGTCTTCACTGGCAATCACCGCAAGGTCAACACCTCCCTTACTTTTAGACCCTTGAAACTTGAGCCGAATCATGCTCCAAGAAATTAGCCGAGGTCATTACCAAGGCTCGACGCTAATGACTCTCCATTCACTGCCTATCAAGATGAACCATCCAAGAAGGACAGGGAGAGAAGCTAACCTCTCTTCTCCAGGAGAAGAGACCACAACTGAATGCAAAATGGCACAAGTAACCTTGCATGAAGAGCAAAGGGATACCTACTTCTCCCCCACCCGCTCCAATGACAGCAGCAAACTGGATTGCCAGGAACAGACCATGCCGTATCCCTAGGTGAACAGGATTCAGCAGTGGAGTAACACATGGGGAGCAGGTTATCGAAATCGGGACTGGGTAAAACGAACAGCCTTTGTCCTAGAAGTGGGAAACCGGTAGTCGTTAGAAGCAACCAATTCACTGGTATTTACTGCCACCTGAAAAGTCACCTGGGAAGTAGACACTGTGCAATAAACTGTACGGTGTCTGCTTTCAAGGAAGACTTGACACCAAGGGTAATGCTGACCACACCCCGTATCTTTCAGGGGTAACTTCCCGAGTAGCATGAACCAACTTTCACCTTGAACGATCTGTTAGACACTGTTGGAGAAACCACAACAGATGGCCCCCGCAGTTCCAGAGTCTGGAATTTTTTTTTTTGACCTGGCCATCTGGCAAAACCTTCCTGGAAGTTATCAGCTATCCAGACCACTGGGTCAGTTGTTGACTGGAACTTGCAGTAGCCAACTGAACGGGAGAGATGAGCCTTTGGTTTCTAAATGCAAGACGAAACAAACATTTAATATCCTTTCCTTAGGGACAGTCAAATCACAGGCTGCCAAAACTTGATGAAAAGCACTGAACTTACCCAAATAAAATTGTGTGTGTATATTAAAAGCGTTAGAGGAGGAGAGGGGTGCTGCAATATGGCAAAAATAAAACAATTTTTTTCCCCCGGAGCCGTGGGAAACAACGCTGAAAAACCAGCTTCCATTTTTTTTTCACCCAGACAGATCACAAGGATCCCCCCAGTGTCCTCCACAGTGGGCAAAGAGACCGTCTCAAGTCTCCAGGCCTGGAACTCAGGTTCTGAGGCCCGAAACAGAGATCTCAGCAAAAGTGTTGGCCACTTCAGAAAGTCCATTTACCACACATCCACAATGAAGCAGTCCGAGAAGTGGGCTCAACCAGCGCTTCCCAGACATCTTTCTAATCTTATTCTGAATATGGCCGGGAGGAGCATTGAAGTTAACCCACTCATGTAATGAATGCAGGACGCACTCCAAACGTTTCTGAATGCCATTTTGATTTCTATACTAGCTAGTATATCAGTTCATTAGCCAGTGAATACTGGTCCCATAGACCACTACAGGGCGTATGCACAATCCAACGGTGATTCTCAGGGTTTGGCAGACTCCTCTGGCCACCTGACCGAGGAATGCTAGGTTCTGCCGCCCAAAGGACAATGGTAACGAAGTAGCTAAGGCACACCTGCACATTATGGAAATCACCAGGGTTACACGAGATTCTGCCAGAGTTTCAGAGAGTCGTTAGTCTGAAGCCTCCAACTTCATCCGTAAATGGCAGACTGGAGAGAAGGACCCTTTAGACTTCAGGATAGATAAATGGCCACTACTTCAGACAATATGAAATTCAGAATCGTGGAACTGGAACAAATAGAAGTCTACTCGAAAAGGCATTCATAAGAACATTATAACAGGTCGAAGACCATCGTTCAGGATGCCAATATCTAAAGGTGTCAACAAGGGCTGAAAGAACACCATGTCTATCTGGCACAGAACAACCCACCTCCCACATAGAATAGTAGTCGCTAAAGTCACCCAGGAGAAATGGGTAGGGTAGCTCACAATTAGGTCAATAAGTGTTGAGCTGTCTAAAACCCAATCTGGAAGTACGTACAAGGAGCCCACTGTCAGGTCCTCCCTGCAATCTCACCTGAACCACAACAGCCTGCAGGGACGAACTCGGTCGAATCTGACTGACAATCGCAAATATGAATCAAGACATACCCTGTGGCAACTGTGCCAGAAGGGGATGCAGAGACATGAAATCAATACAAGGAGTCCAGGGACAATTTTGTCTGAAGTTTAGTCTCCACAAACAGAGATAACAGGTGATTATTCCAATTGTTCAGTGTATTCTCCCATGCAATTCCACTGCATGAGAGAATACACTGAGCCAGAGGATGACTTGCCAGCAGTCTTCCTGGTAACGATCATAAAAAGGATGCTACCAGCAGAGTCGGTCCACTTTACCTTGACCCTTGGTAATAAACAGATTTAGCCTACAAAGTGTCTGGGTCACCCAAAGGCCGGAAATGGTTGGAGGGCGGAGGGGCAGGTTTTCCGGGAAGCGATCCCTAATTTTATCAGAGGAAGGGGCCACAGAGGTGGTAATCAGACCCTTTTTGAACAGCAGAGAGTAGACTCGTAGAGCCTTACCTTTACCTTTGAAGAGTTTCGAGAGTATCTACTCTCTGAGCCCGGCCATGGGCCAGGCTCGTCTGGTGCTTGCCTGGTCAACCAGGCTGTTGCTGCTGGAGGCCCGCTGCCCCACATATCCATCACAGCCCGGTTGATCTGGCACCTGGTGAAGATATTTGTCCAGTTTCCTCTTGAAGGCTTCTACACTGGTTCCAGCCGTGTTTCGGATATCTCCTGGTAAGATGTTGAATAGTCTGGGACCCCGGATGTTAATACAGTGCTCCCGTATTGTCCCCACCGCACCCCTGCTCCTCACTGGGTTTATTTTACACTTTCTCCCATATCTCTCACTCCAGTATGTTGTTATGGCAGTGTGCAGATTTGGGACCAGGCCCTCAAGTACTTTCCATGTATATATTATCATGTATCTCTCTCTCCTCCGCTCCAATGAGTACATGTTCAAGACTTGAAGGCGTTCCCAATAATTTAGATGTTTCAATGGTTCAATGTGAGCCGTAAACGATCTCTGGAATTGTTCCAGCTCTGCTATTTCTCCTGCCCTGAACGGGGCCATCAGCACTGAGCAGTATTCTAAGTGAGGGAGCACTAGCGATTTGAATAGTGTCACCATCGGCATTATTTCCCTTGTTTTGAAAGTTCTCAATACCCACCCCGTCATCTTCCTGGCTGTTGTGATCTTTGTCTTGTTATGGTCTTTAAACGACAGATCAGCAGACATAATTATTCCCAAGTCCTTTACGTGTTCCTTTCGTTCTATGTGGTGACCCTCTTGCGTTTTGTATATAGTGTTCCTTTTGAGTTCTTCATTTTTTCCATACCTAAGCAGCTAAAACTTATCACCATTGAACGTCATGTTGTTCTCCACTGCTCATTGGAAGACCCTGCTTATGTCCTGTAATTTTTCAGTGTCCTCTACCGTAGTGACTTTCATGCTTATTTTAGTGTCATCTGCAAATGATGATACAAAAGTGTGCTGGGTGTTTTTATCTATGTCTGCTATGAGGATGAGAAACAGCGGAGGTGCCAGGACAGTGCCTTGGGGCACTGAGCTTTTGACCTCGCTGATGCTGGATCTTGCCCTGTTCACTACTACTTTTGTGTTCTTTGTTTAGGAACTCAAAATCCATCTGCCTACCTTCCCGTAATGCCTATGGCCCTCATTTTGTGCGCTATCACTCCATGATCGCATTTGTCAAACGCCTTTGCAAAATCTGTGTAAATCACATCTGTGTTTTGGTCGTCCTCCAATGCCTCCGTAATTCTGTCATAATGGTTCAGCAGCTGTGACAGGCATGATCGACCCGCTCTAAAGCCATGCTGGTTCGGGTTATGTTGGTTGTGCTGGTCCATGAACTTTGTAATCTGCCGTCTCATCACTCTTTCAAAGATTTTTATGATGTGAGAAGTGAGGGCTACTGGTCTGTAATTTTTAGCTAGTGCTCTACTACCTCCCTTATGCAAAGGAGCTATGTCTGCACTCTTTAAGGCCTCTGGAATTTCACCTAGATCTAAGCTCTTTCTCCACAGAATACTAAGGGCTCTTGCTAATGGTACTTTGCACTGCTTTATAAATAAAGCATTCCATGAATCTGGTCCAGGTGCTGAGTGAGTGGGCATGTTGGCCATTTCTTTTTCGAAATCTATGGGATTTGTACTAATGTCGGTTAGGTGGTCTGCGCAGCCTTCTGCTGGAGTGAAAAATATTTCTGCATTTTCTACCTTGCTGTCATTTAGTGGGTTGCTGAACACTGACTCATACTGTTCTTTTAGAATTTCACTCATTTCCTGTTCATCGTCCGTATACGAATCTCCTCTCAATAATGGTCCTCCTAGACAGAGGACAGGCACTTGCCTGATTTCCGATAATGTTGTCTAATGGAGCACCTGACACACTGTCCCGGCTAAAAGCAGAGGAGCACAGGTTGCTGTGGCAAACGATGGGGCAGCAGAGCGGCAGACCAATGGTCGAGAGAAAGCTGTCGTGGGGATGAGAGGGCCAACTGAAATTGGCTTCCCTCAATCAGGCATCCCAACGAAGCTAGGCTTCCCTCAACCAGGCATCCCTGAGGAGTTATTCCCAGCAGGACGCAGCAGTAGGAACCCCCATTCAGTAGAGATGGGAGACCTACTGAGGGAGCAGGATGCCACTCACTAGCCCTGTGCTTCCAAATAGCAGATGCACCCCATGGGACCTTTCCTTAGTAGAGCCCCACCAGCCTCCAGGCCACCTAGAGATGGCAACAGTGGTGATTGGAATGGGCCGGTGGTCGCCTGGACAGATGGTGGGGCCACTGGTAAGGTGAGGAGAAAGTCCTTGAGGAAGGGGAAAGACTCTGTCCCATCGGTTACAACCTCACATCAGCCAGGGAAATGTGGCTAGAGGCAGCGGCCCACGTAAGATAGACCAGGATGTATGAGGCATGTCCTATAGGCCTTTGAAAAATCCTTACACTTGTACCTTTGGTGGACACACTTATGACACTTGAAGCAATGTACAGGGAAGGGAACACAAGGCTTCACGTCCAGATGCCTCCTCCCAAGATTTAACTATAGGGAAAAATTTGGGCGGTGGAATACTAGTAAACTAGTATTCACCAGAATACCTACTCTTTTCTAAATCTTCCAAACCGCAACTACTCCAGGATTCGGAAACAATGTCCTCTTCACTCTCATGCTCGAGTAACTATGGGAAACTATGCCATGACATTAATTCAAATAACCAGTGGCGAGCACATTCTTCATTGGTTCACCACGATACAAGGCGGCACAAACCTGCTAGGAGCCAGAAGTCTTCATCACCAGACTGTTCTTTGAGGCCTGATTGATGTTAGGCTGAAAGATGTCCCCATCATTGTGGCTCTGATTGCCACTAAACTTTCCAACTTACAGCCTAACCAGAGCTGGTCTAACTTACATAGGCATCTGGCTCTTTGAATTTCCACTCATTAGCCTGGAAGAAGTAGATAGAAGTATCCTCCAAGGAACCGACAAAGACACTGACCACTCACAGCCCAGCCATTGAAACAGGTAAAACAAAAATCAGGAAATACTTCTTCGGCGTAGGTAACAACCGCAAGCATGAAGTTTTTCATGGCAGGAAGACATATCCTACCCAGTGCGGTAATAGATGGAGCCGTCTACAGAGTCAACTTCAGAAATGGGAGAGGTATGAAGGCCAGGACCAGCCACACCAATGGGATGCCCGGCTGAGTATGGCTCTGGGTCCTTCCCATAAATCATGTCCACGCAGTGAGCATCAGGAGTCGCTTGCACAAAGGGACATGGGAGGGGAGGTTGAGGTTGTCTTAAGACAGACGCTGGGTTTTTCTTCTGTTTTATATGAAAGAAAGAAATAACAGAACAAAGGTGAAATCCTCACTCCACACCAACACAACACGCAGTGCTAACTTCTTTTCGGGGGCCACTTCTTACCCTACCCAGAACAGCCCTAGGGTAACTCGTCCAGAATAAGCAGAGAAAGTCTTAGAAAATTGCCTATTTGGAAAAGGAGCTCCAGAGCCACCAGCAGCATTTGGCTACTAATGGACAGAGGCGAACTGGCAAGAACTCCGAGAGGTGTAGACCAACAATCACCACTACTGAATCAATCAGGTAGTCTGGATGACTCACGAAATTGTAATGATACGATTGCAAACAAACCATAACACGGGCGGGGATAGAACCCGGTTCTCTCCCCGCCCGTGGTATGTTTTTTTTTTAGGTAGTCCTCATGGTCCAATCCTCTTTGGATGGTATGGTTCACCTCGATACTTCAGTGGGTGGGAGCACACACAGCAACAGATGGTAACCTAATTAATAATTACCTAAGTAAAATTTAATGAATGGGAAAAATTCCCCAAATTTAAGCCAAATTAAGCAATGTGGTGGTGGGTTCTGAGCGGAGTAGACCGAGGGGGAGAGGGAGGAAAGGAAGGAGAGGGAGGAGGAGAAAAGAGGGGGAGGAAGAGAGTAAACCATTCTCTCAAAGCCATCGGAAGGTAGGAACCTCACCTAGTCACAGTAAACAATGAGGAACCTGCATGGCGACACCTAACTCGTGTTTGAATCTCATTTCGAGTCCCACAAATCCCTCTCCTCTGGAACCTGATCCCTCACCTATTACCTGATCCCTCACACTTACACTCTACTACCTGATTTTACACACCTACGTCCCAGTATATAATGTAACTATCTGTCTGCAATATTTTTTGCTCTTTTAGTTGACGTGACTCGAATTTTTTCATATATTGGCAAAAAAATAGAAATTGCAGAGCGTCTATCAACGTGCAGTGAGATTCAATTTTATGCAATTACGGGAATTTCCCCCAACTATTCCCTGGATTCTGGGAAAAAAATCTGATCTGCCGTACGATATATGACTTAAAGATGTGGCACCACCAGTGACGGCGGCGCTGCCTTGCCCACCGCACCACCACCCAGCTGTTGTCACTGCCAGCACCACCACCGCCCAGCTGTTGTCACTGCCGCTACCACCACCGCTCAGCTGTTGTCACTGCCGCTACCACCACCGCCCAGCTGTTGTCACTGCCGCTACCACCACCGCCCAGCTGTTGTCACTGCCACTACCACCACCGCCCAGCTGTTGTCACTGCCGCTACCACCACCGCCCAGCTGTTGTCACTGCCGCTACCACCACCGCCCAGCTGTTGTCACTGCCGCTACCACCACCGCCCAGCTGTTGTCACTGCCGCTACCACCACCGCCCAGCTGTTGTCACTGCCGCTACCACCACCGCCCAGCTGTTGTCACTGCCGCTACCACCACCGCCCAGCTGTTGTCACTGCCGCTACCACCACCGCCCAGCTGTTGTCCCTGCCGCTACCACAACCGCCCAGCTGTTGTCACTGCCGCTACCACAACCGCCCAGCTGTTGTCACTGCCGCTACCACCACCGCCCAGCTGTTGTCACTGCCACTACCACCACCGCCCAGCTGTTGTCACTGCCACTACCACCACCGCCCAGCTGTTGTCACTGCCGCTACCACCACCGCCCAGCTGTTGTCACTGCCGCTACCACCACCGCCCAGCTGTTGTCACTGCCGCTACCTTCACCGCCCAGCTGTTGTCACTGCCGCTACCACCACCGCCCAGCTGTTGTCACCGCCCTCCACCGCCCAGCTGTTGTCACCACCGCCGCCACTACCACCACCGCCCAGCTGTTGTCACCGCCCACCACCACCGCCCAGCTGTTGTCACCGCCCTCCACCACCGCCCAGCTGTCGTCACCGCCCTCCACTACCGCCCAGGTGTCGTCACCGCCCTCCACCACCGCCCACATGTCGTCACTGCCCTCCACCACCACTCAGGTGTCGTCACAACCTCCCCCTCCCTCCCCCACAGGTTGCTAGGGGTGTCACTGAGAGGAAAAGGTTACACTGCTGTTTGGAACGGAGAAATTAAAATAATTATTTAACATCTCATTTGAACTCCAAACAGATAAGCCACTAGGTGCATTACACAGTTATCAGTCTGTATCATGTCTCAGTATAATGATAAAGCCACTGGAGGGCGAAACGTCTACAATAAAGATACCCAGGTGTCAGTGTTGGTTAAGTTGACTAGTTTCTAACTGCTTAATATGTTCTCTAGGACCTAGAGAATATAATTTGATTCTAGCTACTTGTATTCTGTCCAAATCTTTGAATCACAGAACAGTATGATAAGATGAAACATCGAACATGGTTGTAATAATTTAAGGCTTACCTGCGTCCCCTAATCTGGTGTATAGGATAAAGATGACATGTTAAGACGATCCTACACTCTTCATGGATGGCCAGAAGGTATTAATGATAATGGTGGAATGTCTGATCCAATGACATTAAGCAGCCCCTCATTTTTTTTTATTTTACTTATCGAGGTATGGGACCGGGATACTCATCCCAGTGACATATTGTACATAGATGTTTCCTAGGAATCACGTTGAGGCGGCATGAGAGTCT